>OY101115.1:2925529-3160299 GCA_956465555.1 Nitzschia sp. pyKryTriq1
ACAAAACAAGTCGGAGAACGGCTGTTCACTTCATATCAGAAGTGCTGCGAAGCGACTGCGTAGATCCCGCGAAGGTTCAAGATCGACTGATGTCGATTGAGGCCCCTCTCATCGAGAAAATCGATCAGTCGATTCACTATGAGGTCTCGACGGGAGAACTACAGTACACGGCATATGTCATCGCATCGTATGCCGCAGCGAAGCCCCCCAAAGAGTCAAGACAGAGTTTGTTTGATGTACTGACGATGAAACCAGGAATCATGCTTCCCTCTATCATTCAAGACGCACTGTGTCAACTGACTATAGAAATGGAATCGGACGAACTGCGTGAATGCCTCGTGAAGTTGACTTCAGCGGAACATGCTAGTCAAAGTCTATGCTCACGTCTTCGTCTTTTGAGGTTGATCATTCTCAACGCGAAGTCGGAGGATCAAATCCAGGTGATTTCGAAGTCTTCTCGGCGTTTTCTTTCGCTGTCACTTGGCGCCATGATCTCGAATGGGAAATATACCAATGGAATCCACGATGGAGTGGAACTTATCCAGGAAATGGCAAGCAGCAGACAAATTATTTCTATCCGAGAGCGGGATCTCTGCCTTATTTTAGCCCATGTGGTTGGTGCGATGCAAACGGAAGAAGGTCAACTGTCAGTGAGCAACGAGATTTTCAATTCGTGCTTTTCAGTTGTGTCGTTTGTGCTCCAGCGATTCTCGAAACAACTTCACAACTGCATACCCTCTGTTGTCAGTTGTATGACCGTGATACTGGAACACTCCTTGTACGCCGATCTTCCAGACTTGGAGATTATTGATCGAGGCCAAAAGGTTAGCAGATTGTGCGAGCTGCTCCTTCCTCACGGGGAGGTATACAAGAAACACGTGCTTTGCCTTGTCGTCGAGTTTGTGGAAGCTTTGAAACGCAACATGGATCCCACCCGTAGACACGCTCTCTCTCCCGGGATTTACTGTCTGTTGGACATTCTGCAACAGCATGAGACAACGCAACTCAATGCCATGCTAGATGACATGGGGCGGGCATTGCTACGCACAGTGCACGAGAGTTACAAGAAGCAACATGTGTACAAAGGCCAGTAACATGGAAGCGACAGCTACCGTACTATAGTCATTGTGGCTGGGTGTTGCAACTCCAGTGATCCTTGTTGTCAGGTAGTTACTTTTATCTAGCTACTGGATAACACAGTAGTCCAGAATGACATTTTGGGATATTCGAATCTGGTGGCCATGCTTCTCATGAAAAGATCGTGACTGTTTTCTCCAGAGTCCTCCTTCACAGACAACACAAAGCAATTTTGACATGCACGTTCCGTTCCTAAGTGTTCCCATAAAACGAACATGCGCAGCTACTACTTGTTAAGTTTGTGTAGTTCACCTAGCTTGAGTAGACAATCTTCAACATCCATTTCCTCGAGCGCGTCAAAGACGCTTCCGCTAGCAGACGACTCGTCGATTTTTATTTGTGGATCTTTGAACCAAGCCATAATCTTCGCGTTGGAAAGTCCAGCATCGAGCAATGCTTTACCGAAGGAATCTTCATCCACCTTCTTACCGAGCCAGTTGAACTTTTCCGCAAGACCTTCAAATGGACTAGCCGATGCATGTACTCCATTGTCGCTATTGTTCGGAACTGATTGGAGTCCCAATTTCTTGTATCGGTCAAGAATCGTCCTTCGGATAGATCCCTTGGGAGCTTCCATTGGGTTTGTCGGACTGTGAGCCCGTGAGACGACATTTGATTCGAAGCATCATGATATCACGTACACCATCATCGGTTTGAGATGATAACTACTTACCCTAGGACCTTGTTTCGAAAAGCAGACCAGGATAAGACGGAAGGGTCCCATTCCACGACGTAGCAGTGAATAGAGTTGTCACCTACAAATTTCGCTCGCATGGCCATGAAGAAAGCATTAAAGACGTAAAGCTCAGGCTTGTCGTTTACCGATATCTTGGCGCAATAAAATCCACCTCCAAATTTGACCGCCTTTGCCTTTTGCCACACTGCATTTAGTTCATCAGGTGTGCATTCGAAACGCTTGCAAGCCTCCATGGCGTTACAAGCTCTTTTTTCCTTGAGAACTTTCTTCCACGATTCTCCAAAAGAAGCTTCAAACTTTTCGGGTGGGACGGGAATCTTTTCTGCAGGGAGAATGGTCGCCTTGGAGGCGATGGCATAATAGTGCTGGTCGATGTAGCCTTCCTTGTCAATGGTCTCGCCGTCAATGTCCATTTCTGAAAGGATGCTGATTCCGGCCTTTGTCAGCTTCTCATGCACTAGGTCTCTGGTAGCCTGTGTGTTTGCGTGTGGTTTTACAAAGACGAAAGCAGAATTGCGCAATATATTACTTGTCGTGGCGACATCGCAGGTGTCAGGATCGCCCGAAACAAGTCCATGGAAACGAACAAGGACGGCACAAAACAGCACGAGTAGGAAGTTGCAGCTCAAACGGTCAAACATGACAGCTGAATTCCTTTAGTGTCGCGAGAGTGCAGAAAAGCAGGGACTTGGTCTTACAGTAGAGAGAGGTGAGAGGTGAGACAAGGAGCCTCAAAGGTTACACATCGGACATACGAATAGTTGATGTCAACTTTTTATGATGGTTGGGTGTTGGGTTGGTACAATTTACAAGGGTATCACATCGCCGAAAACTACTGGCTGAATATTATTCACGTGGCGCACGCGCCCTTGACTCTCTGGAGGACGATAAACCACGATGGAACTGTAAATAGTAAAATATGAACTACTCACTCTACTACGGACGGCGAGAGAGGACTAGATGGGCACGGGGCAAGGAATAATAAAAACCAAGATGATCTGCAAGATGAAGATTATATGTAATATAGAAAGCTATGTACTTTTTCACAAAACACCAACGGCGCATGCAACGAAAAAGTCAGAGGAATCAGCAGCTGGAGGGGGGAGGGGCACTCAAGCCTTATCCCTACAGCACCACAATAAAAGCATCATCCGCTCAACATGAATCAAAGTTAACCCATCCACTCGTTGGTGGTTGATAATATGATCTGCATTGACGGCAACAACGGAATGATATTATGAGACAAGCGATGCCCGAGGCACGATGCATCCGGGATGCCGTGCTGGTCGAATTTGTATTCACAACTTACCCTTGTGGCCCTCGAGTGACCACTCCGCCATTCATCTCCATATACTGCGGTTGCTGCCAAGACGATGGCATTTGGCTCCTCCTTTCTTTGCTCTGCTCTGCACCCATGCTTTCGATGTATTTCCTAGCTGCATCACGGCTCATGGAATAACAAGTGTATTTAACTTTGTACTTTCGATCCTGGCCCGTTCGATCGCTGAGCACGATCTCCATACCCGGCGGCATGTGAAATGAGCTGGGTGTAGGCACTCGTTCCGCTCCTTGGGGTGGCGAGGGGACGGACATTTGCTGAGCGCCATGTGAAGTAGCAATCCTCTGGATGCCACTGTCATATTGCGAGTGGTAGGCAATGGATGACATACCATCTACCGGAGCACGTTCCACCTGTTGCTGACGAGGTGGTCCAGAGAATGTAGCAGAAGCCTCTGGAGCGGTCATGGCGTGAATCCTAGAGAATTCTTCATGGGATGATATCGCAAGGCCTTGTGCTGGCGCAGCCACCACAAGCATTTGTTCAGTGGTGGAAGATGGCTGTCGCGAGAAAGTATCACCATCGAACGAACGCTGAAAGTTTTCTTGATCGAACGATGTTTCAACCAGGGGTGCGGAGGAAGCGATTCTTTCTTGCTCCTCAATCTTTTTGGTTTTGAGATCGTTGTAGGTTTCCATCTCCGCCCGGTACCTCTGCGTGTCCTTGTCGGCCAACTTATCATACATTTTGCGCTCTACAGCAGTGAGCTCTTTCCATTTCTTCCCGATGATCTTCCCCAAGCCTTCAAAGCCGATCTTTTCACCAGTTCCTTGTGCTACTTCTTGAATTTTAGTTCTTTCGGACTGAAAGAACAGGTTGTATGCCGACAAAGGACGCTTCGGCATACCCTTCGGCTTCTTCTTGCGTCTCGTGATCAGTACGCTGGTCTCAGATAGTTGACTATCGATGGAGCAGAGACTCCGCTTGCGGTTATCCCAAGTTACAGGCGAAGGCTTTGATAGATCTCCAGGTTTGGAAACGGCGGAGAAATCTAAAGTTTCATCGGCCGCGAGAGATGCCTCGTTCCCGTCCATGAAAGGATCCAAAACATCAAGCTTACTTTTTGGATCAATGAGATCTTCACCCCACTCGAAGTTGAGAGGCGAGCCCATCTTGTCTCTCTTGTTTATCTCATCCATTCTGATAATTTGTTCTGTTAACAACATGCGGAACGAGAACACACAACGATAGAGTTACCGGTAATCGTAAGAACACGTGATGCGCCTGCTAGCTTTATGACATTTGCAGCTGGCTGCTGCTGCGGATATTCAAAATAATATGCACGCTATGGGAAGGCTACCACCGTACCAGGTAACTGTACCGGTATCGATCATGGCCAAATTTTTTCTCCGCACGTATTTTGATAGAAAGGTTCCTCGCTCCTCGCTCTCTCCGTTCCCCCCACGTTGATTTTGTACTAAAGCCTACATCAAGAGCGAACAGATGATTCGTTACCAAGTCCTGGTACAGTACATACTCGAGTACCGGTGTTACCCCCAGTATGCTGTGCAGGTATGTACATAAATCTAAAAAAGAGTAGACTACAGTACTTCTTGTACCAGCAGGAAATGCACGATTGTATGTGTTGACGCCAGCAGGTTGCCACCGCCGCCGCCTTTCCCTTCTTGATGCTGTTCGCGAATGAGAATTCTCACCGACCATGTACTGCAGAGTACTTATTGCACAGTACCGGCACTTCCGTAGGTGGTGATGATGATGATTCCTCTTCAAGTTGGTACGGCCGCCTGGCACGCACAAGTACACGTACTAACGTGTACAGTACTGTACGTCACGTCCACGGAGAGCACTGCACTACGAGCATGACTGCGAGTAGCACTGTAGTTCAGTACGGGACTAAGGTTTTTCCGAATAACAATTTCTATTCTCTTTACTTAATGAATAATTATAGCGACCAATGAAAATCGCAGAATAGTAGGAGAACGAATGACGTCATACCACGAACGCATAGACAGTTGCTGCCATGTGATGCTTACTAGGGTACTTTAATTGCTGTATTGATTGGAAAGGTCTTGAGGCTTATCTCTCTCTCGTACAAAGATTCGGCTAACAACGAAGCAGAACTCCACAATAAGAATGTTCGCGTTCTCACCATTCGAGAAATTTGTCTTTTCCACGGACACAGAAACCTGCTCCAGTACCATCTAACGAGCGAATGAGTGGAAAATGCCCTCGATCACGACTTTCTCCCCGGGTTTCTCCCCGTCCGCCCGCCGGCCCATCACCAACCGACCAATCAATCATAACCCCCCCACGGCACGCGAAACGACGAAGAAAATCGAAGAAGATCATCATCACAATCACCATCATCGTCGTCGAAGAAGAATCTGAATCGAATCACCATCATCATCATCATCGGTCGGTCGGTGGACGGATGTCGTGAATGGGATTCACGATGTACAGAAACAGTCCCAAATAAAGATCCAATCGGATGAGTCGGCCATCCAATCGGAATAATAAGGCCTATCCTTGGAAGTGAGGCTCCGGCGGAGACTATTGTTTTTTAGAATACCTGAAGATTCTTGGTCTATATACTAAACAATACATCAAGGTAAAGCATTATTATGTTCTATCATCAATGTTATGCGATCAAAGTAGTACGATTACAACGAACAAATACAATAGAGTGAGAGCGAGATACAAAGTGACGTCGTGTGAGAGCGAGGAGATGATACAAAGCGACGTCAACCGAAGAGTCATGTAGTCTCAAATAGTTTACTAGTATTAGCAGCTAGAGTATGATTACAACGAACAAATACAATAGAGTGAAGTGAGAGCAAGATACAAAGCGACGTTGATGAAGAGTGATGTAGTCATGAATAGTGTTCTAGTAGTGTTAGTATTATTTTAATGTCATGATGAAGCACGAGAAAAAGCTCGCATTATTGTTGTATGTCATGCTGGAGCACATATTTTTATGTCATGAAGCACGAGAAAAAGCACGCATTATTATTGTATGTCATGGAGCACAAGAAAAAGCATGCATTATTATTTGTTATTTGAGGTTCCTGGTCATTTTGAGTACTCGCCCCTCTCTACATATTGTCACTGTAGTTACTTATTGATACGGATGACAGACAAACGGTACAAGAAGTCTTGTACTTTCCAGGCTCACTCATACGTACTGTATACAGTTAGTCGTTCTTGTGGCTCATATCCTGTTGTGGTGACGAATGACAGACTGCAAGGACCAGTCTACAGTCTACCACTCAACCACCAACCAAAAATACCAGAAAGAGCAGAAAGAGCAGAAAGAGCAGAAAGATCTTCTCTTGCCTCTTGCCAAAGAAAAATAGAACGAGCAACAGAACATCATCATCACCTCGACACAAGAAGTGTTGCACAACTGTTACTGTTACTGCATCGAATATAAGCTAATAATTGATTGATCCAAAATAATGGCCAAGTCCAAAAGCAAGCGACAAAGCATTGAAAAGAAAGAAGAGACAGAAAAGATGGTTTCGAAAGACGATAAATACACAAATTCCCAAGAAATCGTCGCCGACGAAAAGAGCAAGGAGCTTGTCAGCGATGGAAAATATCGGAACAAACAAAGATGTCTAGTTTTGTGCTTGCGGGGAGCGACGGCTCGCTATCGCCATTTGTTGGAAGATCTTCGCACACTTTTGCCTCACCACAAGAAAGAGTCCAAACTTGACCCAGGAAAGACGGGCACAGGCCGCGCAATCAATGATATTGCCGAAATGAGGAGCTGCAATACCGTGCTATTTCTTGAATGCCGAAAGCACCAAGACGCCTACCTCTGGGTTGGACGTGTGGGCGAAAAGGCGGGACCCAGTGCCAAGTTTCATATTTCGAATGTTCACACGATGGATGAGCTTCGACTCACGGGCAACTGCATGAAGGGTAGTCGACCTATCTTGTCTTTTGATGAGTCTTTTCAACGCTTAGGTCATCTGAAGATTTTGAAAGAACTCTTCATTGACATTTTCGGCACACCGAGGGGCCACCCAAAATCAAAACCATTCGTGGATCGTGTGATGGCTTTCTACTACGCTGACAATAAGGTGAGTTTGTATCGGCGCATAGTACCGAAAGGAGTTCAAGTCCCTGATTACAACATTGATGAGCGTATGTCAGACCTGCGGGAGTGAGAAAACACATCATAAATAGACTACGATGGAATGAGACTTGTTTAATTTGCAGCGAACAACATACTTGTGTGATCCGTGAATCCCCAAACTCACCGATTTTCTTTTCCTCAGATTTGGGTACGAAACTACCAAATTCTAGAACAGCAACCCACAAACGCACTGGAGGCTCACCTCGCAAAGAAGCAATTAGGACAAGAAGAAGCTACATCACTAGTGGAGATCGGGCCGCGTTTTGTCATGAACCCAATTCGAATCTTCCGTGGTTCTTTCGGTGGTCAGACACTTTTCCAGAATCCCGAATTTGTGTCCCCTAACGAGATCCGTGCGATGCAGCACAAACGAAAAAGCTCTACTTATGTTCAGAGAAAGGAATCCGAAAAGAAGAGAAAGATCAGAAAGGAGGAATTGGTTGTACCTGAGGATCCTCTGGACTCTGTCTTTCGCTAGCAAACTTTCAAGCATAGATGTGAAACCAAGAAATAAGTAGCAGATAATCGGGTCTATCTAGTCATCTTTTCTTCCTTCGAGAAATCGTCTACTGGTTGGAATCTTATAGAGAGACCTGAGAGATCCTTCAAAACCATATCTTCGCTGCTGACCGATTCCCCAGCCGGGGGGGTGTAGACAATATTTAACGAACTAAAGGCTGGATTTGGTGTAGTTTTCTTCCTGCCTTTGTTTTGCAAAAGCAATACTCCCATGCAATTGGGCGAAGGAGCCATGTATACGGCATTTTTTGGCTTATCGGGCTCGAATATAGTAGTACCTTTTGATGGTCGCGAAAAGGGGTAGTCCTAAAAGAGAAGAAAGAGTTGAGCCGACTAGTATACGACAGCCCCAAATCTGAATGATGAATGTCTTACCTGTTCAACAAATCCAAGTCGTTCATAAAATGCTGCACTCTCCTTCATATTTTCGCAGTTGATGGCGAGAAGCATGATCGGATCGGGGCTGATTCCAACAATTCCACGCATCGGAAGACCACAAGGTGATACCACATTCACCAGTCCGTATGCATCTAAAACATTGCCACCTGCAGCTACCATCTGAGAAATCCTATATCCTGGCACCCCGACTTTTGGGAGCAAAACCAGAAAGATTAAGACATGCTCCCTGATACATGAATCGCCAACACCATAGCTACTCACCTTGTAGAAATGCTATGTTGTCACCGGGGGCGTTGTCACCAACCCTATACAAAGGTGCAGTCGTCTGTGAATCGTACCGAACACATATTGAGGCGTGACCACCGTAGCCGGCGAACGAAGAGACTGGGATTTCGAAGTCTTCTGGTATACTTAGTTGCTCAGGACCAAACCCCAACCACTGTAGGTGGCAAAATTTCGATGGAAAACGGTCAGAACATGCACCAAAACACGGCCGTTGCTTCTTGGCAGATTTGTCAACGTACCGTTTCTTCGACAGAGTTAGCGATTCGTTTCCTAAGTACTTTGAAGTCAAATCCATTTACCAAAAAACTAATCATGGCATCTTGTTGTGGTTTGTCTGCAACGTTGACTGTAATTCCTTGAATAATCGCGTTGGTGTCTTGAAACTCGGGAAGAGCGCCGACTGCTGCGCCTGTTGGCTCCGGCAAAGACTGTAATCCCGTGACGAAGGCAAAAGATGCAACGAGAGTGTGGAGAAAATCACGACGGGCTGACGCGTATTCCTCTTCCAGAGAATCACCATGACTGTGCAGCGTATGTAGCGCCGCTCGACTTGGTTTGGACAGAGACATCTGAAATCCAGTCACCAGGCCAAAAAGAAGGAAAACACAAGCCGTTTTCAGCCCCACCCTTTCAATCCTCATCTCTCCAC
Source organism: Nitzschia sp. pyKryTriq1 (assembly GCA_956465555.1). NCBI lineage: Eukaryota > Bacillariophyta > Bacillariophyceae > Bacillariales > Bacillariaceae > Nitzschia > Nitzschia sp. pyKryTriq1. Next base: position 2,934,657 of record OY101115.1, read on the forward strand.
ACCTTTTCCGAAGTCTACTTGCCAATATCTATTCAATGACTACAACGTTTCAAAAGAAGAGTGAGATAATGGTTCTGCAGTAGGTCATCTCATCACTTCGTGTTTGCCCACTGCCCATTTTTCATCGACACCGCCATCGTCCATCATCGATTTCATGGATTGGTGATCGGATATCGGTATCTCTCGTCGGTTTGGATCACGACCGAAGAAAGTGAAAGTACGTCATTAGTGCCTAATAAGTCAGCGCAGCAAGTCGCAGTTGTCACGTCAAGCCTGCGCGCGCGGCATACTCGTAATGGCACCCCTAATATATCTAACTTCTAATTTACGGTCATCCAACTTCTAATTTACTTAACGGAATCTACTCTGCCTACGTCATCGCAAGACACCCAAAAATAAAAATGACCACGTCCGTGATTCGAACGTGACCCAATTACTCCATCATTTTTGAGCTCCCAAATGCCCTTTCCCCCCCCACCCAAATGCACCCAAAAACACTCATTTTTCGACTTCTTGTGTTTTCGAAGGCCGATCGTGGTTGGGACCGGAAGCGCGTTAAAAACCATCGCCAATGTGCCCCTCTCCTGCTTTGGATTTCCAAGGTAGTTCTCGCAGGGAATTGCTACACACTTGTTGGCTGGTGGTGCAATCCGGTGGGCCATTCGTTGGAGGTGGAATGGCGCCCCAAATGTCTCCGCAAAATAAAAATCACGCTGTCCAGCACATTTCGGTGCGACTCCGTATTTACGCTCGCTCCGCTCGCAGAGCGGAAAAAAAGACATTTGAAAAGGCCCTAAGGGAGCGATGGTCAGACATTAGACGTTAGATTAGCGGAGATAAAAGTTGGATTAGCGTGAAAGTGCGCGGTGCACCGTGTTGTGCGTTAAAAGTTAGATATGCTTATGAAGCCTCGTAATGGTACCGGTACCGGTACTGGGTATGTACTGTGCTGCGGTACCGGTACAGGTACTGGTACTGGTACAGTACTGGCAGGTAATACAGTGTCGTTCGGTGGTCGTCCGTCCCCCTTACGTTACACGTGGCAGTTACATTGTGTGTTGTTGGCTCATTACCACAGGCGACGACTACTGGTACGGGTACAAGTACCTGGTAACGGTAGTACTCACTCTCTACCGGCAGCTCTATTCTACTACTAGTAGTAGAGCGACTACAGTACTGTAGAGTAGAGTACAAGTAGAGAGTAGATAATATTTACTACCGGTGCAGATACTACAGACAGTACTCCGGAGTAAGAATTTTCCCACCAAAAAGCTCGGTAAGTAATTACGGACTCAATTGACCATAGCGTGGGGACTACTAGCTAGTGTAGAAACTAGACACTTGAGGCTACTACTGCTAAAAAGAGGCTCTGAGAGGATTGGAACGCAGCTAAGCCACCACAGGGACCGTTGGCAGATGACGTGTTTCATCAATCCGTATCACATGACAGATCGGGACTTCGATAGCAAAATCTTCTGTGGGAACTCCACCGAAGAATTTGGCTCTCTTGCCAAGACGCCGTGTCTTCACATCTCGAGGTACATCGATGACAGAAATGCACCCGTTAACTACACTCATAGATGCTGCTTCGAAAAGTGGAACATTAGATACCAACGCCAAAAGTATTCTTAAAAAGGTAGAATGCGTCACAGCCACGCAACACCCCTTGTCGGATTTTGATGCTGCAGCTGCCAAAGTACCAATAGAATCGACGGCTCGTTCAAGTACCTTGTCAAGACGTATCGACAACATGTGAAGTGTAACAAAAATGACTTGTTAGAGAACTTATGAGGGACACACCCACGTGTTGCAATATAATAATAAACAGTAGGACTTACTTCTCGCCCACTATCGCCACCTTCCTGTGGTCGAAAGTCTACGTTTCCAATCGCCCATGCTGCGTAAGTCGCCTGCATACCTGCTTTGGCCAGAGCGACAGGCCGGCCCTCCGCTATTGGCCCAAAATCAACTTCAGCAAGAGAATCCAGTTGTCGCACCTTGAGGTTTGAGTCAATTTCAGCTGCCGCTATTCGGGCAGTCATTTGGGCTCGCTGAAGATTGGAACTGAAGAATATGTTCGGTGTTGGATCCAGACGCCGGAGAGTTTTCCCCAAATTAATTGCTTGCTCAGCGCCATTTGGATTTATTGGCGGATCAACTCGTGCCCCTTGAACTTTTCGTAATCGATTGTTCTCAGTCTGACCGTGTCGACACAGAAATATTCGAACGCAGCCCTGCGTGATCGGTGGAAGATCTAACAACGCATCGAAGTTTGCAGTCGTTTCAACGTCTGCTACAGCGACGCCAGGCTGCTGCAAAAGGAACAGAGTCGATCCAAAAAATGTACGCCGCCTCCAACAAGATAATTCATGGTCCTCGACTCCGATTTCAAAGTCACTCAACCCAAACTTCAGCTGCCGCACCTCGCGCTTGCCTTGGTGAGTGAAGGCGTGGTAACTATCGTTTCTTATAATAAGAGCATGGACAAGCAGCAGTCCATTCAAAAGCTGCAGCAACGAGGAGGAACCCATGGGGTAGGGAGCAGCTTTTCGAGAGAGTAAGATATTAGTAGTTGCTCATGTGACATACTCTAGCCCATGCACCTCGAGAAGAGGTGAAATGTGAAATAGATCCAAGGTGCGATGCGACTCGCTACCGGTACCAGGGTACGGTACCAGTGTTCGAATATCTACATCGAACGTCCACGGAACGACGGACGGACGCGACCAGCGTTCGCAATTACGCACGATCACGCACGACGCACGTTTCGATCACGACCCAGAGATTCATCCTAAGACCCTCTGAGACAGTCTATGATCCTCCAAGAAACTATAAGAAGCCCACAGACTTCTATCGAAATACATGTCAACGATTCAAGAAAAGTAGAAATGAACAAAAGTTCATTTCATCAGTTAGAGCAAGAGCTCATTAATTTATGTTAGCGCACTTCGTTAACCCACAGTCAAATTAGTCCTTTAGCCCGAATCCCTGAGCCGCTAGCCACTGCCTAGAACTCACGGATTTTAAAGAGTTAACTCGCACCGAATTACTCCACGCCAAACGGTTGTGGCCGCAAGAGATCTCCGCAAACTTATGGCCGTACGCGCTCCGCATGGCCAACGAAAGCATCAATGCAACGCCGAACATGGCGGACAAAACACGAAGGACTCCAAACCAAATGTTCTCCGGCAGCGACGTCGCCGACAATCCCAAGAACTGGAGACACTTCGGTTGCCCAACGTACGTGCTCGACAGGGCGCTACGCGGTTCTACCGGGATCCATCACAAGTGGAGGGACAACCCGACGCAACGAAATCACTGGAGGTCTACGTCGATGCAGATTTCGCAGGAAACTGGGATCCGGAGCTTGCAGGTAAAGATCGTTCCACCGCGCGATCAAGGCACGGTTATTTCATTTGCTACGCGGGAATTCCCATCGCATGGAAATCTACACTACTGCAGCAAGAAATCGCCTTATCTTCGACAGAAAGCGAAATCACCGGCTTATCATATGCCCTCCGAGAAGCCATCCCAATTATTAGCTTATTACGGGAAATGAAGAAGCGTGGTTTCGAGATAAACACTTCACGCACCGAAGTGCACTGCAAGGTGTTTGAGGATAATTCCGGGGCTATCGAGATCGCACGATACCACAAGTTCCGCCCCGAACCAAATTCCTCAACAACAAACTCTTCCACTTTAGAAGCTACGTCACGAAGGGTTGGATCTCAATCCATCCTATTGGTACCTACGACCAACCGGCAGACATACTGACCAAACCGTTGAACGAGCCGGATTTCAAGCGTCACCGAAAGAGCATGAACGGATGGTAATCGACTCCTCACTGCCTACTCGCGAGAGGGAGTGTTCGAATATCTACATCGAACGTCCACGGAACGACGGACGGACGCGACCAGCGTTCGCAATTACGCACGATCACGCACGACGCACGTTTCGATCACGACCCAGAGATTCATCCTAAGACCCTCTGAGACAGTCTATGATCCTCCAAGAAACTATAAGAAGCCCACAGACTTCTATCGATATACATGTCAACGATTCAAGAAAAGTAGAAATGAACAAAAGTTCATTTCATCAGTTAGAGCAAGAGCTCATTAATTTATGTTAGCGCACTTCGTTAACCCACAGTCAAATTAGTCCTTTAGCCCGAATCCCTGAGCCGCTAGCCACTGCCTAGAACTCACGGATTTTAACATACCAGTACGTCTACCGGTACATGATCTTCTTTCATCACCATGAACGTCGCAAACGTCATCGGCGGTTCAACAAAATAAACACGTCTCGAATTTTCTGAAAGGTTACTGGGAACGTATTTGTGTGTGGTTTCACGTATGTGACATTTGTACTGCGACCTCCATCCAAAATTTCCTCCTATTCCTCATTATTTTGCGCCCGCATTTTGCCCGTTTTGCCCATTTCGCCCATTCTGCCATAGAGAGCAGATGTTCATGTTGCTACGCTGTTTCTTCTGCCATCTGTGGTAAAGCTATCATCGCTTTACATCGCAGCTATCAGCCGTGTTTCTCTATCTGAGGCACTGAAAGCCAAACTCAGAGACAGCCGTCCATACCTACAAGGGCAGCTTTTAAAATAGCATTGCACGATACCAACGTTTCGACATCTAGTGAACTACCAATCATGCACACTCGAAATGGTCTTCTCGTGTGGGTATGCATCTTGATGCAAGTATGGTCCAATCACTCCTTTGTTGTACATACAAGTAATAATGTACCGCTAGCTGCACTTCCCAGCGGTGGCACCCACTGCAAATACCAAGGACGACCAATGTTGCCTGATGCAAGCTCCATGATTGCTGCCATCGAAGTGTTCGATGGCTCAACGATCGTCGATCCAGTTGTGGTATCGGACGTGTTCTGGGCTAGTTTGAAAGGAAAGATTATTGCCATCCTTATAGGACAAGCACTGGCAACCGTAGCCTTTGGTTTGCTATCCTGGTTTCTATCCTCTCAGATATCCCAGCTTGGTGGTTTCGTCGCCCAGTCCTTTTCTTCCAAGGATAGTAGTATCAGTGAAAAGAACCCTCCATCAAAGTTCATGAAAGCCAACGAAATACCATCATTCATCAGACCTGCTCCGGACTTTGGCAAACTCTTGATTTGCTTGGCGATTGACATTCTAGGAAGTTCCTCCGAAGTGATTCCTTTCCTAGGCGAAGTGACTGACATCCTATATGCACCAATCGCAGCCACCGTCCTTCGCAATCTGTATGGAAATAACAATATTCTGTTCGGATTAGAATTTGCCGAAGAAATATTGCCCTTTACAGACATTTTACCGTTGGCAACGATATGGTGAGTGGAACATGCTTAGCAGGGATGTCAAATAACAAGGAAGCTTTTTATCCGTTAGGTCTGACACTTCTGCTTCCCCTTGAACTAGCTGGGTGGTCGATACCTACTTACCCGAGTCGGATATAGCTAAGCTATTGAAACTTGGCTCCTACAGCTCAAAACGATTGCAAGAGGATTCGATTGACGTGACGGCCGAGGTGTCCAAATCTCGGAAGGATAGCTCCGACAGAAGATGATGATGGCAAGAAAAAATAGTAATTTCATAACGACTGCTACATATCCACTAAAAGTGCTGAATGAGCGGTCTAAGCAATCGACCAACCATGCTGAACTCAGGATCCGATTAACGTCACTTCCGAATGAATCAATCAATCAACCAGAAGCAATGCAAGTAGTCGACACAACCCACGAGGCAGGCTTCTCGGTTATAAAAAAAGTAACACTGAATAAATTTAGCAGCTGAAACTTTTCTTTCATTCTCAATCCGCATGATGATATGTATCTCTCCAGGCACTTGTTGCTTTGTGTCCCATCTTTGTCGCATATTTGTAGTCTATTATTTCTTCACTCGCCGATCCGGCACCGATTCCAGCCACTTCACGGGATGTCTGTTGTAGAAAGGCCAGTCTGGGACACACAACTGATGAAAGACAAGACGAAGGGACAAAAGCGAAATGTTAGTCATTCCAAAATAAAATTCTTAAGCATACAAAAAAGAAGAAGAAAGTGCTTGACTTACCAACACCGAAATGACAACCCCCACAAGCCAACATTGAAAGACAATAGTGAAATCTTGTCGGAAATACCCAATGATCCATCCGACTCCCCCGAATGCCAGGATGATCCAATAGAAAAAGAGCTCAGAAAGTCTTTGGCCTTCGTAGTCCATGATTATTATTATAGAAGATGCAGCAGTTTATTTGCGAATGATTGATCAGTGCGAATTTGTTGGAGAGAGAGGGTACAGGTAAAAGAGAGAGGACAGGAGCGCCATTGTCGAGATCGCCGCTTTTTTGCCGTTTTCCAGTTTGCTGGGACGGGCGCAGGTCCAAGGGGTACTGTACGGTCTGTACCCGTACGGTAGTGGGAGCGGACAGCGGACGGGGACGGCGACGGGGAACCCTCCACGAGTTTCCACGCGGAAGTGCGTAGAGTACCAGTACGAACGGTACCTGGTACAGTACTTCTACCGGTACCTGGTACAGTACTCGTACCGCCTGTACCGGTACAGTACTGTATGGGGACAACGGTATAGTACAGTACATATTACTGCGCCAGGTACACGTACGTGTACAGGTACAGTACCTCTGGTACGCAGTATCTGTACGTACTTGTACTGTACCCTTTGTACCACCGTGCTACAAACGGTAGACTTACTGAAGATCAATTATGATTCGTACGACTACTAAGAAATCGCCGAAAAAAGCCGACAGTCCCGACACCGACCATGATGATCGATTGGATTCTTCTTCTGATGATGCGTTTTTGCTGTTGGCTGTTCGCGACACTATGTGACGCCACGCGGATCGAGATCGGACATCGGACATCGATCGACATATTATCCTGTTTTCGTTGATGAACGATACCTGGTACGGTCTCCTCTTAGACTACCACATAGAATCTACGAGAATCCATCTCTGGCTCACGGCCACCGAACCAGAGGGCGCTCGTGCTTGTGTTTGTGTGCTTTTCAAAAAGATATCTGATATCTTCGTTACCCGACGGCCCACCACCACACGTCATCGATCGTGATCACTTCACTTTCTCCGTCCTCACCCACGTATTTAGCTTTTAACGTAGCGAAACACAAGCATGTCCTCAAATAACAATAACGATGAGCGGAAACGAAAATCGGGGCTTTCGGATGAAACTACGGACTGTCCGTATTTGGATACGATTCAACGCAGTTTGCTGGACTTTGACTTTGAGCCTTCCTGTTCCGTCTCTCTCGAGTCGGGACCACATGTCTACGGGTGCTTGGTCTGTGGCAAGTACTTTCGCGGAAGGGGGCGCCAGACACCGGCGTACACGCACTCGGTAGACGAGGGGCATTATGTTTACGTGCATCTCTCTCGGGGCACGTTTCACTGTCTGCCCGATGACTACGAGATCCATGATGCGAGTTTGTCGGATATTTCGGCCGCCTTGCATCCTACCTTTACTGGGACAGAAATTTCCAAAATCGACTCCAACACGGGTCTTGCTAGAGACCTGTTCGGTCGACGATACCTTCCAGGCTACGTGGGCTTGAACAATCTGCATAAAACAGATTGTGCCAATGCGGTTGTACAGGCGCTAGTGCATGTACGTCCTCTGCGAGACTTCTTTCTACGGAGAACCCACCAGGATATCACGATACCGACGAAAAAGGGCAAACCACCACATCGCATGTCACATCTAGCGCAATGCTTCGGCGAGCTCGTAAGGAAGATCTGGAGTGACAAGCGATTCAAAAGTCATGTGGATCCGCATATGCTCATCCAAGCGATCAGTGAATCTTCCAAGAAGCGGTTCCGCGTGGGTCTGCAAGTCGAAGCGGGGGAGTTTCTTTCCTGGTTTCTCAACATGCTACATATGGGATTGGGGGGAAGTCGGAAACCTGGATCTAGTATCATTTACAAATGTTTCCAGGGCAAGGTCGAAGTCACCACACGGCAGAGGAAGACGAAATCCGAAGAAACGAATTCAAAAGACGACGACGAGGCCGACGGCGTAAATGGAAATCAGGACAAGGATCAGCCAATGAATGAGCCGGATACTCCGGATACTCCGGAAGAAGTTGAGATTGAAGAGACAACGGCGGAAACAAACTTTTTACAATTGACGCTCGACATTCCAGAAAAGCCGCTGTTTCGAGATGACGAGGGTGGTCTAGTGATTCCACAAGAGCCTCTTGTATCTGTGTTGAAGAAGTTCGATGGAATCAGTTTTTCGGACGCCCTTAGCAAAAGTGGAGCCGCACAACGAAAGCGATACGTATTGCGGGAATTGCCACCATATCTTATTCTTCATTTGGCCAGATTCAGAACGAACCGTTATTCGATGGAAAAGAATCCTACTATCGTCGCGTTTCCCGTCAAGAATCTTGATCTTGGTTCGTACACGTTTCCAAAAGATGGCAAGGAAAGCCCACCCTCGGAGGGCGAAGTTCGAAAGATGGACGTAAGTAATCTTTTGTAGTGTGTGGGGAGTTCGACCTTGACTGAATTCCATTTTCTAATAAAGTACTGTATTGGTTGATTTTGTAGGTCAAGTCGCTGAAGGAGCTCTTAGTCAAGTACGGCAGAGGGGATCTTGCGCAGCACGCGGTTGAAAAGGAAGAATTGGTGGAAGCCACGGTTGACTTCGTGTCGACACGTCTTCCGGACCTCCTTGCGGACAAGTATGACTTGGTAGCTAATATCACACATGAAAGCCCCGCAGATGTTGGGAGGGAGGGAAAGCACGATCCGCTACAGGAGGGTTCTTACAAATGCCATGTGCAACACAAAGCTTCGAATCAGTGGTACGAGATGCAAGACCTTCATGTCCAGGAAATCATGCCACAGCTCATTGGCGTGTCGGAAAGTTATGTTCTTATCTTTGAACGCAAGTCGGCACAAGTTGTGTGAAGCATGTTGCGATTCCGTGGAAGTGCCTAGCACTGTCAGTAACAATTTAGACTGCCATCATTCTAGGTTTCTTGTTGGCAGGTTCCTCCGACTGTTGCACAGTAATATCACCACCACCACTTGCACGAGGAGCCCGTTTTCTTTTGTATTTCTTGGCGACCAGGAAAAGGTCCAGCAATTCCTTATTTTCGGCGAGCACTGTCTTGTTGTTCTTGCACACGTCCTCAAAGATCTGGTGCACTACATGCTTATTCCCACGGACCTGGAATCCCTTGTCGCCTCGGGTTCCACAGGACCGAATTGGGTCTCTTACAAGCGGAATTCCAGTGTCTGGCACCATACCCTGGGACACCATTTTCAGCATCGCCTCTTCGGGTGGAAGAGTCCAAGCGGAGAAAGAAGTTTCATCTTCTGGTAGATTTCTGGGGTCGAACTTGATTGGCTGGTTCGATATTGGATGCAATAACGACACCTCTGATATGGGTGCAAGAAGGGTCTCGTCCTTGCTGGGCTTTGCTTCCAGTTGCCTACAACGAAGAACGTGACAGCCTGCGAGAGGTAGTAGAGAGGCAGTGATGATCTCCTCCATTATCATACCAATAGCCACGAGTGCCGAGTCCTCAAAAGAAGTATACAACCCCTCATGAAATTCCGGCACATTGGTGGCCCGATGGGCAAAGTAGTTCAAGAATGATAGCGGTAACGGTGTGTTTACCAAATGCAGTAGCGGATTGTTGCGCATCATCGCTTCCTCATCTTCTTGGCCTGTCTCTGGAAGCAGGGTTCCCACGTGAGCATGGCTGCTAGCGGGCGCCGTTGTACTAGTACCAGAATGCGCCCAAGCAACTAGCGACTCAACTTGGTTGGCTTCCATATTTTCGAAAAGCGATCGTCTCCCCGATTCGCTATCCGCATTGATTTCCAAGTCAAATGGTTCTCGTTCTTCTCGGATCCCTCGTATGGGTATGTTGTGCTCGTACGAATTGTCCGAGTCGGAATATGATCTTTCTTGTCGTTTTCTTGCCAGTACTGCGTCATGCTTTGACTTGGGTTTTCTGAGAAAGCCATTGTATTTGATCGATTCTAGTCGGTTTGCCATCCAAGGTCCATCTGGAACCACCGACCCCGTGTCGTCTTCGGAAGAATCATCACTCGTTGCGGAAGAGGAGGAGGAGCACGACGACGACGACGACGACTTCTTGGACGCAGGTATTAGTGGGCGTCGAAAGTCTTCCGTTTCAGTTTCAGTTTCGCTAGAACTCATTGCACTCCTGTCCACTGGCTATCACTCAGGGCGAATGGTAACTGAAGTATGATACAGCAGTCGCAAGACCAACACTACTCTCGAGATGTGCAACGAAAGAGAATGAATACCTGTACGCTTTAATGGAGCCGCAGTGGTCTTGCACCCGAAGGCAGTATCTCCACGATCCGTCCCCGCAAAGACCCCGGGCTGCACAGACAGTGTCACCGGATTGTCCTTTTTTCAATTAGTTTTTATACGTCAACGAAGCTCACGATATTTGTTGCGCTGGCAGGTACGCGTTTTCGGCGAGTAACGATATACAGACATGACATTATTGCAATGATCCCGACATGGGAATTTCAGACATTTAACGAAGCTTCACCCGTTGAGATCGCACCGTTCGACCGCGACCGTTGAGAGATACATACAGATACTGTACCTTGTACTGTGCCGATACTCGTACCTGTACGTACGGTACTGTACTGGTACCGGTACAGTAGGTCAGTTGTGTCGTTGAGATGACCTCCGTTGTAATGGAAAGAACCCGGATATACAATTTTAACGAGCCCGGATATAATTTTTTGTTAAATTAACAAAAAATTTATTCTATCTGTTAGATTACTATAATAAAACAAACAGGAAATTGCTGAAAGAGGCATTGCCTAAAATTCAAAAGCTCGTGTCTCCATACATTGACGAGGTGTCTATTGTCCAAAATAAATTCGTTGTCCAGCAAAAAAAGTATAAATTAAAGGCAGTTACGTATGTAATTTTTTGTCAATTTAACAAAATATTTCATCCGATGTACAAGATTATATTTCATTTTTCCTCGTCGGTCAATGTATGCGACTAATATGACTTTCTTTCTTCTACCTTCCGCCCAAATCCGTCTTTTATTTGGCAGAGCCACCAATTATGCTACAAGAATCTCTGTCCTTCTGTCCCCACTGCGGCGTGAGGGGTGGTACCAATGTCGGAGACACATACATCCTTCCCAGTACGTCAACCCCCACCTCTCGCGCTCAGCGACGACGCACTTTTAGTGCTACTTGTACAGTAGACTAGGAGTATTCGTTCTTCGTAGAGAAAGAGCAAAATCGCTGTTGTACGCGTATCTGTACGATACCGGTAGAATACTACGAGAGTACGGAACAAAATCTACTATGTCGACCGATCCGATTAAAACTTGCGGAGAAACTTCATCGGTAATACACTGTATTTTAGACATCTCTCTCTACCCCGCCGGTACGAGTACGTACATACCGGTACAGACAGTGCTTGTACTCATACATTACGGGAGTATTGCGTAGAGTAGACAGAGATGTACTGTCGCGGAGATATAGTACCCTGATACTGTACTGTACATCAATCAACTTTGAACTGTCCGGGAGTTTGAGGGTGCTCTAATACTTTATCATGAAGAGCTTCTGCTAGTCTACTAGTTTCTTTTGCTTAGACAGCGACGGCAACCATCGCAGCTCGGATCAATGTTTCTCCAAGTTTGAAGCCCTTCTGGAATTCTTCACAAACGATACCCTCCTCATACTCATCACTAGGCTTCTGCATCACTGCCTGGTGCCACTCATAGTCAAACTCGGTTCCGACCGTCGCGACTTCCTCTACTCCTAGACCCGCAATCGCCTCCATCACCGTCTGATAGGCTTCCTTGTACTCGGCTTCAATCGCCTTCTCAGCATCGGTCTCGGGTTTAATCGACGTAAAGGCGCGATCGAAGTTGTCCAACAAGTCGAGCATTTCTCTGACTACACTTCGAATAACCTCCATGTCTTTGAACTCACTTTGCCCAGCCATTCGTGCTTGAATATTCTTGTACTGTTAATACCAATCAATCAATCAATCAATCGTCATAACAATCCATCAACGTTTTGGAGAAAGAAACACATCAGTTGTGAGTCGCGAGGTCTGCATAAAACTAACTAGAAGCAAAGAAGGTATTACAAGATATATATTGCTTGATACTGACTCACCTCTTCACGAAGAGAATCCAATTGAGGTCCCCATTCTGCCTTTCCAACTTCGACGCGCGCTCGGGCCTCTTCGGTTTCCTTCTCGGTGGCCTCAATGTCACTCTTGAGCACTTCGATCTTTCGCTTCAAAAACGCAGGGGAACTCAAAATATCAGTCTCCACGCTTGCAGCCGGTGCAGCTTCCCCCGACGCTACAGTGTCATCAACACTGGGAGCAGCCTCTGTTTCTTTATTTTCTTCCTCGGCAAACAAGCATGTTGTCGTTGCCACAGGGGGAACCGACGATGAAATGGCCAGGAACGACGACGAAGGACACCTGACCGCAAAGGAGTCAACTGATGCCGAGATAGCACTTAAGATTAGGAACAGTAGGGATTTTTGAACGGACATGGTAAAAGAACAAAGATGGAATATAATATGTCGACCGTGACAGTAAATATAAAAGAGATGGGCTGGAGAGGAGTCTGGAGTCTGGAGTCTCTCGCTTTCATCGTCGGATGGTCGATGGTGTGATGGCCAGTGAAAAAATCATCGATGGAAATCGATCATCGCCCGGACGGTGCTTGAAAGCATCCACGTGTCGGTCACGGCACCATAACGAAATTTCTAACAGCGCGCTGTCGATCTATGCGACCAAAAGGGCTTTTCGACTAAGACGACTTCCTGCAAAAATACCTCGATTTTTTTGTATTTTATTGTGCTCTATTATTTTATTGTGATTTTGTGGATGCATGTCGTTGATGGCAGTATCATTGTCATTACTCGTATTGTCAAAAGGAACCCTCTTACCATATGCTGTGTTCACCACGAGGTTCATCCAAGGCTACCACTCGCGGGGATGAAGAGTTACCGTCGTCCAAGCTATGAAAGAAAGAGATGCGAGGAGAATCATTCTGGCGCTTCTGGGGTCGGCTCTGATTTCAACATGGTGGGTCGCGTTTTCGCTCCCCCCGCCAGGGCATCCCATCCTTGACGAGCCTTCTTCGAGTATTCGTACTCATTTGAACGCAACGCTAAAAGCGAGTACCTCGAAACGTGATTCAGCCAGAAAGCCGTTCTTTGTTCTTCATGTGGGGCCACCGAAAACTGCGACCACAAGTATTCAGTGTGGACTTGAGGCGTTGAGCGCTGACTTAGCAAAAGAAGATTCCTATTATTTTGTCGGGAAACGTTGTCCGGGATCGAAGAACAAGACTATGGACAATGGAGAAAGTAGCATCCCTGGTCACCATTTGATGATGGGTTTGATCAGTGCCAACCCAAACTCTCGAGGATTTGAGAAGCTCAAGGAACGATTGGATCATCACTACTCCCTGGGAAACAACATGATATATAGCCTTGAAGCCATGTCGAATCACCTAGAAGATCGGCCCGAGACGTGGGCGCTCTTTCTTTCACTATTTGAGGGATGGGAAGTCCGCATTGTTGTTGCGTATCGGCACTATTTTGATTGGATCAGAAGCATGTACTTTCAGCAACACATTGGGAAGAAATACAAAAGGTTATGGCCCCACCAACGGGGCTTGGCAATTCCTTCCTTTCGTCAGTTTCTAGCTAATCATTTGCACCGATGGAGTGAAGGGAATCCAAGCAATGACGCAGATTCCTGGGGACAGCACCTAACACTTTACACCATTCAGTACTTTTTGAAGCACTTCGAGGACGTTCGAGTGTTCGATTTGCACCAAGAAGGAGACGTTCTGACGAATTTTGTCTGCCAGATGATGCCTGGTGCTGACACTGTGTGCCATCGCCTACGAAATGAAGCATTTGTGGAGGCGATTGTGAAACGAGAATCCCATAGCTTCGATGCAGATCACCTGGCGTTGGCGGCCTATGAAGGTGGTATGCTCGACAAGGACGTATTCAGGGGAGATGCTATTAAAAGTATCGAACAGCATCTACAGACAACGAATGATTTATCAAATCCAAACAATATGGCTTGCCTATCGAAGGAACTCTCTGCGATGTTTCTCAATGCATCACTTTGGTTCGAACGAGAAGTGGCGGCTTCGATACCAGGAGGCGGAGACCTTAGAGCTGTCTTCAAAAGGGATAATTCTGATCACAAGGCTCTCTTTAACAGGGCTAGCGATTCTGGTAAATTTTGCGAGATCAATTCCAAGAATGTTCTGGAGCTTGAACATTGGAGAAAATTAATTGCGGACATCGGGGCGAAGAAAAAGAAATAATGGCAGTGATTTGTCTGGTTTACATTAAAATGGAATGGCCTTTCCTGCCCAGTCATACAACCCGCCGCTGTTCTCATCTTCCATTGCGTTAACGACTTTGAGGAGACTCTCGACGGTGAAATCGACCGGGAAAAGCCTTCCCTCGGCAACGTTCTTTTGGAAAGGCTTGGACAGGTCTGTATCGGTGGTACCCGGATGCAGTGCAATGCACCAAATGGATTGTCGCTTCAACTCGTGAGCCATGGTCCTTGTAGCCTGATTCAACGCAGATTTGCTCATTCGATATGAATACCACCCACCAAGACTATTATCAGAGACGGAACCAACACGTGCACTTAGATTGGCGATGACAGAATTTGGACGAGAGGAAGGCATTTCGCCCTTGCTTCCGCGACGTCGTTGCGCCATGAGCGGGGCCAACTCCTTGCTCAACATGACAGGGCCAAAAACATTGACGCTGAATGTTTTCTCTAGCCAGTCCCTGTCTATTTTGGTGATACTTCTTTCTGGTCCAGGGGTCGTCGTCCCGTCACCCAGCAATCCCGCCACGTTGAGAAGGATGTCGACTCTGCTAAACTTTGACTTGATTTCATTGGCAGCCGATTCGATCGAAGATTGGTCCTCCAAATCCATCTGCACTAAGTTGATACGGGCTTTGTCTGTTTCTGGTAGTCCAGCAATCAGGGAGCTCAAACCTTCTGAAGAATTCGGATCTCTGCAACATGCCACGATTGTACCCTGAAGTTCAGAGGTCGTGTTAGCGAACCGAAATAATGGTATATATTGAATTTCACCGTACAACACAAATAGCGCACCTTTGTATCAAGAAGTAGACTCTTGACAAACTGAAGCCCGATGCCTCTAGAAGCCCCAGATACAACAAAAACTGCATCGGGATCAGAATTCCTCGGGGAATCCTGTGGAGAAGAAGTGACATCGATATCCCGGTAAACTGCTTCACCCTTCGATTGTGGTGGCACAGGGGGCTGAAATGAAGAGAATAATCGGCTGTTGCATCTTTCACCAGGCAAACTGGTAGACGACGAGAATCCGTAGAGAGCCATTCGCTGTAGGGAAGCGGTACGAGAAAACCCCACGACAAATGCCGTGCAGGTTCGCTTGAGTACGCTGGATACAAGGGACATGGTGAGGAGGCGCTGATGACTCTTCAATATTTTGTCTATATTTCGGAGTTTTCAAAAATACAGAATCGCGCTCGAAGCTTCAATGTATTCGATGCTTCCTCTCGACTATTCAGTGACCATGATAAATTGCAAAATGTGTCCAACAGAAGCGGTCGATGATGACTGATGAAGTGAGAATGAATCATTCTTCATCTCATCGTCATCGCGAAGAAAGATCGAAGCGAATGATGTCATTAGTGAATCGTTTTAGTCACGAAACGAACGACCCTACTGTACCGTTACGTGCAGATAGTACGGTACGGTAGGGATCGCAGAATAGTGGTCTATGTTGTACAGTATGTAAAATGCAGAAATCTATCAATGAAAAAATGATGAAAATACCTGATGATTACAACTACACATAGTGTGACAGAGATTTAGAAGTCCAATGGTTTTCGTTTCGACAGGTTCCACGACGTGGTGTCGCAGAATAGTCATCATCACGTTATTATATGCTCAATGGATTCTTCTTCTTATGGGTCGGGACTTCGAGTGTAAACTGCGGCATCTTCGCCGTCCTGAACTCTTACTTGTACAGGCGTAGGAATCGCGGTGGAAACAAGTGGATCATTTGTAGAGAGGAACGCCTTGGAGGTAAAACGGTCCAGGCAAAAGAGTCCAAAGACAAAGTAGGTGATGGCACAGAGACCACTGAATGGCGAAACAAGTAGTAGTTTGAAGTAGTGTCAGAAACACCACGCCAACCGAATGAAGCATGACATCATCCAAACAAACTTACAGAATGAACGAGGTAACCATTTGGAATACCACAGCACTTTGAGGGATTTCCAATGCAGAGTACAAATCGTCGCCATAGTAGGCATCATCGTCTCCGGCGTATGCGTCATCATCGTGCGATTGGTTCATTCGTTGAATGTGCAATGGGCGAGCTCCAGTGATTGCCGAGATGAAAAAGTACAGCAAGCCACGTGGGATGAAGCCTTTGAAGCCATAAAAGGATTTGACCACCGCAGTGTAATCCAATTCTATGCAAATCGCTACTACCGCAAGGAAAACACCATAGATGCGTATTATCAGGTCTCTGCGACCCCCAGCAAGATCAGCGATCTCTTTTTCGGCAGTGATCTCCAAAAATACAATGTACATCATGTCAGCAGCCAAGTTGAGAATCAAGAAGCAGAACGTGATTGCCTTTAGAATCCTGAGCACAATCAACAGGCGACGCGGCGTGACGAACTGTCCCACGCAACCAGTGATCGTCCGAGTGACTTTCGCGTCGACAGAGTTGTCAGCATTCCCCACGTTAAGAAAAGTAGTGTCCAGACGATCATTCAAGCTAGTAGTCGTTCGTGGCGTTCGTGGCGACGCAGTGGATACTCTGCCTTGACTCCCGGATGGAGTATACGGTGACGGTGACCCTAGTGGCGTCCTGGGTGTGTTTTCCATTGTCTTGAATTCTTCAGTCGATTTCCCTATCGATATGAGTAAACAAGTGAACTCTTCGGATCTATTTTTCAAATCCTGCACCAACAGGCATCCCTCAGTCTATTGGACAGAAAGGAAGGATCAATCGATACTTGCACGATACGAGACACCTTTTTACGTGCTTGTCTTATTGGGACTTGGGAGGTGTCGCATCGTCGATCGTCGTCGAGATCGAAAAAAAGCACGAGAAAAAGAAAATATTCACCGACCCGTTGGAAACTTTTGAATGTGTTACGAGGATGCCAGCTAGATTCTTCAATAATTCTACATAAATTCACGAGGGAAAAAATGGATATCTTAATTTATGAAGATTAAATATTTACAAATGCAATTTCCGAGCCGGGCGGGCTACCAGTTTTTAGTCCAACTAGTCGTCATAGGGCGGGCGGCGGGCGGGCGGCGGTACTGTAGAACACTGGTTCAATGATGATGATCTTCTTCGTTCGCTCGGTTCTCTCGGCGTCGACCCGCGGTGAGAGCCGAGAGGCCCTACAAAAAACCAGAACCCCTGCGATTTTGCCGCTGGTCACGTTCCCTGGACAAAATGCCGATCTTTACAATGCCAATGGTCCAATCTTCATTCACAAATAATAACACGATAACAATGAAACAATGATAGGTGACATTTTTTAAAACCCGCATCTATGATGTTTTGTTGCAACATCAAAAGTTCATTTTGACATGCCCCTCCTCTCTGTTGACGAACTTGTTCCTTGCTCGGTGATTTTCAATCACGAGTGGCCGACACCGGATTTCTCCGGGGTTCCTCGCGTTCTTCGTAGCGAACGCGAAGACATCGTATTGCCCTTCTACGAGTACTCGTACCTGGTACTTCTACCGGTACAGTATTACCTCCTCGTTATTTCGCACGTTTGGGCGCGGGCTCCAAAAATTCACACGAAACAGTCATAAAAACAGAAACAAGGCATCAAGACTCAAGACATCAAAAAACATCAAGACTATCACCTCTCTCCTCTATTGGCCTCATTTTCATAAAACACAAACACAATGTTTCCGAACATGATGATGAAAGGCAACGACGACAACAGCAACTCCCACACCGACGACACCGGACTTCTTCCACAAATTACTTCTGTCCGAGTCCTTCCTCGCAACACACGTGCACGATGGTCCCACAGCCCAATCGTGACGGCCATGCTGACCGGAAATACCCTACAATCCTGTGAGGCTGTCGAGGCATTACTTGCGGAATGCTACGAATCAAACTCAGATGACCGAATATGCCAAGCTGCCGCTCGGCAATTCGCACGCTGCATACCGCTACAAGAACAAAAATAGGAAACACCCGAGAGCTACAGTAAAAAGGACAATCTCTACGAAAAGCCAACGCTACGACCAGACTGCTCCATGAAAGTGGTATCACGTTACTGTTTGTCGACCGAAAATATAATAGAATCATAATCTAGAGATACGAATCAGCGCATATAATTATCAAGGCTACGTTGCATTCTTTGGAAATAGAACTCGTAGCATGGGATGTTCTCATTCGCAAGCATCTCCCAGATGGCCCGATGATTCGACTATGCCGACCGGTGTAATCTCAAAGGAAATCGTTGTTGAGGGCATCCAATTGCTCTTAATCACATTCAAGCTCCGCAACTGGGTCTTATCGTCATCAGAATACTGGGGTTGTCGGCCATCCCGGTGGGGGTCCACTTCATGATCCACAAGAATTCTGGTCGACACGCAATGGTGCCACGACGTCCCCAGCGCTGCCCGCACTGCTACTTGATCGTGGCGCCAGCCGCCAGTTGCAGTGGAGGACGCTGACGGACCACCTTCCAGCCCCACTTGGTTTATTACAATGACTGCCAAGTGCAATTGTTCGGCATACCTCTTCAATGTTTGGGCAATGGAAAAGGCTGTTGCAGCACGCTGGGGAACCGCGTTGGAACCAAAGTCACGCTTCAAAGGAGCAGCGATACTATCAACGATCAGAATACGAACGGGAAAGCTAGCCTGTTGGTTTCGATGCAAAATTTCCTCTTCCGCTGATTCCAATACCCTGAGCAATTCCTCGGTGGAGTTTGGCTGCCTCACTGTCATGTTCCGAAGGACATCTTCAGGGTGTTTGAACGTAAAAGGCGTGACGTTGCTAGGACTTCCGGAAGCTTCTGGCCCGCCAATAACCTCGTTGTCTGACCAGCGCTGAGAAGCCATATCTCTTAGTCGCTCAAGAATCAGCTTCTTTTCGGTATCAATATACATGGCCCCTTGGTCATATTTCGCCGCCATCAACACCAACTGAAGTGCGAATTGGGTCTTCCCGGCCCCCGCCCGTCCCACTACTTCCGTGATACTCCCTAGTCGAATTCCACCGGCACCATTTCGATCGAGAGACTGCAGCCCCGTCGGTAAAAAGCGCATCCGGTCTCCGACAGATGAATTGGATATGGATGGTTCTTGTTGGGATTGGGTCAAGAGTGGCTGATAGCACGACCGAGACCGAACGAGCTCCTCCAGATTAGTCGATGTCCGTGCCAACAGCGTCGAGCAAGTCACAGGTCGAGCACCACACTGATGGCAAATCCGTTTGAGCATCAATTCGATTTCTCCTGAAATAGCGTGAATAGGTTCAGGGGATTGTGAGATGACTCGAAAGACAAAAGGTACAAATCCAGCGAAAAATCAAAAATAATTATTCTTCATTCTTCTTCCTTTCTTACCGAATGTGAGTAACGGGTCCAGTGCTTGAAGTAGCGTAAAACGAGGAGTGCGAAGCAAGTCACCCACGGTTTTCAGCGACACTGTTGTCGCTCCACCATGTCGAGAGCGAACGCGAAAGCGTTTGAGTTTCTCGCAAATCGCCGAGCGCAAGTCTTGTGGTGTCAAATTTTGTTCTTCCAGGGTCACCAACAGATCCTCGAAGACTTCCAGTGGCAGTCGAGCTAGTTTACGGTGCGAAGCGCTCATGTTGTCAATGGAAGACAACTCTAAATGGAAGCATATGATATGAAGTGTGGGGGACCCGCCGCACGATGAAGCGGTATCATACCGTATGAGTACTTGTACCAGGTATGTAATCTACTTCTTGGTACTTCGCTGTTCGCTACCTATGTACCGTACCGGTAGCTGTTTTGTCGGCGCTCGCCGTCATTGTCCCGCCGCCATGGCGATGTTTAGTTTTTGGCGCGCGTCGATTGACGACTAAGACGACTGATTACGACCATGCGAATAGGAATTCGGAATTCGGAATCCAACAATCAACAAATCACATCACATTTTTTGTAACTGGTTCGACGGAACCAAACATTCTTCGTTCTTGTTTCTTCTCGCTACGATACTACGGGTAGCTCTACAGTAGTAGTAGTAGAGCGGAGAAAACCTGAAGAACTCAACTACCGGTAGCTCTCAAGTAGAGCTAGATTATGCCAAGTGGAAAATGTTGAAGTAGGCCCGGCTCTATGTAGTCTACTCTCTATCATTATGTATCTTCTCTGAGCTCTCTACAAGGGGTCTCTAGCGAGAGCTGCTATAAAGTTTACAGTGTTCGGCACCTCTTGTGGTTCTCCGAATGTATAGGACGAGTAGCTAGGAGTACAAACGACAACAAGGCTCTCTAGAGTACTACTGAGCAAAACGTGAACAGCTGAGCGGGGTAGTTTGTGAAGCGGTGAAGACTGCCCGTGATGCCGTGTTCGCTCAGCACACCCTCTTTGCTATATCCTTAGGATTCACAGCAGGGATCATGACCTTGCGTCATCTCCGAAGCTTGTGCCAAACCGTCCATGGGAAAGTTCACACCTCTTATCGAAAGCCGCATTTATAAAAACTTCAAAGGGAGTCGGCTATCCACTTTCCAGCACAAGCTCTAAAAATAAATAAACAATCTTTTTTCTAAACCAAATCACCAACCTTTGACCTTCGTGGTATTCAAAATATATCATGTAGCGTGCTCCTCTTGATTTCATATTTGATTGAACTATTATAATGCTTACACCTGGAAACCACGCGATCGACGACGACCACGAGCCTGCTCGAACTTGCGTCCCTTGGATCGGACGTAAGGCTTGACACCATCGTGAGTGTGGGGATTGCTGACGGAAGTATTGTGTCCGAAGTGTGCCAAAGCTTCTCGGGACTTGGGTCCGCGAAGCAATACAGTGCCAGATCCCGTTGGCGCCTTGAGGGCGAGTTGATCGAATGTTAGGCACTCTCCACCAGCGGCGACAATTCGCTTTCGGGCATTTTCAGTGAAACCAAGGGCGCAAACCGACATTTTGGGGCAGTCCAACATGCGCACATCGTCGGTGACCTTAGCGACGACAACAGCTGTCTTTCCTTCCTTCTTCGACATGTATTTCGAAAGGCGGTGAAGACCAATAGGAGGCTGGTTGACCTTACTCATGTGAAGACGTTTCAAGACAGTTGCACAGAACTTGGAGTCGGTTCTGCGGGACAAGAACTTGTAGAGCTTGATCAAGAGACGGTTGTAAGGATTCTTGGTCTTGACAACCTTCATGGAGCTCTTGTGCCCCGTGCGGCGTCCACCAGCTTTCAAATCGATACCCATTTTTAGTTATTTCTGTTCACAAAGGGAAAGAGAAAAGATAAGTGAGATATTTTCGATGTTGCCGCCGTGTACAGTGCCCTAGAACATGCGTTGCAGCCAACGGTAGCCCCCAACACATAACCGCGACAAATTTCTCAACAGGGATAACTCCATCTACTGGCGTGGAAATCTGCAGAATACATAAGCATCAAGATTCCTCTTCTATAGAGCTACTCCCTCCACACACCTTGTTTTGCTAAAGTGGATAAACAGATCACGATGATAATCGACGATGATGCTCCTGCAGCCGAAGAGGAACCAGCCAGAGGCGATACTGTAGACCGCGGCTTGGTCGAGAGGCGCTCTTGCAAGATCAACGACGACACAGCTTTTTGGTGGAGAAAGGTGCTCATTTGCAATCGAAGCGGTCATTTGTAGTAAGAGGTAAACAGCAACGAACAGAATGGCGACGGGGGCGCGATTGATGATTCTGCGGCGGACGGCATCCAGACGGTCCAAAACTGCCTTCTCGCGATAATTCTTAAAAGCGCGCGTACGCGCGTAGGCTCTCTCTCTATCTCGGTAACGGTACATACGTGCTGGTACCAGTACTCTACCGGTACCGTATATACGTGGTACTACCGGTACCAATAGAGGGAGAGAGGGGGGCCGAGACAGGGCCTCTTTCTACTAACTACTCTCTACAGTAGAGAGCGAGACAGAGATAGAGACCCGTACAGGGCGTACGAGAAGATGTGTGAAGACGACGTGTAGATAAAAAGTGCAAGGTACTATGGATAAATCACGTTCTATCGGTAGTAGAGTACATGTATGCGCTGCGCCTATAAGATAGATCGGATCGGATGGAT
The DNA here is from genome assembly GCA_956465555.1 of Nitzschia sp. pyKryTriq1. NCBI lineage: Eukaryota > Bacillariophyta > Bacillariophyceae > Bacillariales > Bacillariaceae > Nitzschia > Nitzschia sp. pyKryTriq1. The sequence goes on from OY101115.1 coordinate 2,957,039, forward strand.
CGGATTTGACCACCAGTTAGTAGTTATTACGTACCGGTACAGTTTGCTTGGATTTGGGCCCGCGCCACAAGCAGTAGACGTATTTGATGTACTCGTAGTAGTAGCCCAAACATCTATTAACGATAGATCCCGCCTCTCTCTATCAACAATAAAAAGCAATCAGCCATCTCATCTCATATTATGTTTCTGTAGAGCTAAATAACGAAGTAGGAGTAGAACTATTCATCACACCTTACAGCAGAGAGAGCTTTAGCTTTCTGTCGTGTGTTAGTTTTGTTCGAAGAACATCTGAAGTCGGTCTCTCTGTCGAGTAGTATCCACTCTTCTCCGATTAATGTAGTGTATGTAGCGTTCTTGCTCGATCACAAGTCCTCCGGGCGTTCTTCAGCTGACAGAACTTTCCTTGCCGTGTCGCCCACCACGCTGTCAGCGACTTGCAGCTTCTTCCCGACAAGTTTCTCCACTGCTTGGGTGAGGGCAGTGGCATCAAAACCGTACTCTCTCATGAGATATTCACAGCTCGCCCCATGAGCATAGACCCCGGGGACACCCAGTCGTACAAGTTTCTTACCAATACCATGTTCGGCGAGGACTTCGGCTGTTGCCGATCCAACACCTCCAACGACACTGTGATTCTCCATGACGATAATTCCATATTTCGCCTTCTTGGCTGCTTCGATGACGTTATGCACAGGGAATGGAACTATCGTGGACAAGTGAAGATGGTAAATTGACACCCCTGACGACTCGAACGTTGCCATGACCTTAAGCGCTTCTTCTGTGCAAAGGCCAGACGAAACTAGTGCCACATCAGTTCCGTCCGATAACATGCGCGCAACGCCATATTTCATTGGAGCTGTCTTGGGGAAAAGCCTTGGAACTTGACCTCTCCACATGCGAATGTAGACCGGGCCATTGATGGATTCGGCCACATCCAGGACTGATTCTACTTCGGTGGCATCCCCGACTTCTAGGATCCGCATGTTCGGAATTGCTCTCATGAGTGCCACATCGTCAATCGCTTGATGCGTAACACCACCGGGAGTCGTCAAACCTGGCAAGAATCCTAACAATCTCACTGGAAGGTTCGGCACGCCAATCGACATGGCGACTTGATCGAAAGGACGCCTCGTTACAAAAACAGCAAAGGTATGAATATAAGGATGATAGCCTTCCCGTGCTAGGCCACCCGCGAAGCTCATCATGTTCTGTTCTGCCATTCCAAGAGACATGTATTGATTAGGAAGTTCGTCTCGCAATAGATCCGCCTCGCAGGATGAGGTCAAGTCAGAAGTTATAACAATGGCTTTCGGATGTGACTTTGCCCATTTTAGAAGATTCGTGCGGTGTGGCCTAGTAACCATTTCGGAAGTACTCCATGTGGGAACAACCTCTGCCACGGACGACTCTGATTCCGTTGCAAGGCCACCCACTCTCTTCTTGACAGGCGCAGACATTTCTGACACATCTAACTTTCGCTTGATTTGACTTCTGCCCTCCTTGTCCTTAGACTTCTTCTCTTCTCCCCTACTACAAGTAGGGGTCTTTTCATTGGACCCATGACTTCCATCTTTCATCTCCACGTCCATTTTTGCTAGAATTTCTTTCCAAGTGTTTTTCTCTTTCGCATCGTTGAATCGAACATAGTGTAGCTTAGGCGCTCGTTCTTTCAGCAGAGGAAACCCCTTGCAGGGATCTGTGTAGCAGAGGACTACCGTTGGCCTGGTTTCGTCGTGAGACTTTACAGCTGCTTCAACCTCTGCCACATCGTGCCCGTCCACTTCCTTGACAATGGCACCAAAGGCCTCGAGCCTGCGCGCTAGATTTCCAATGTCCATCACGTCGGACATTTTACCGTCACATTGTTGCCCATTGACATCCACAACCGCGGAGAGATTTCCAATTTTGTGGAAGATCGCAGCTTGTATGGCTTCCCAAACCTGTCCTTCTTGAAATTCACCATCGGACATGTAAACAAAAACACGACCAGTGTGTCCCTTCAATTTACGGGCGTATGCGATGCCGGCTGCCTGGCTCAATGCTTGCGCTAAACTGCCCGCAGTCACGGCATGACCGGGAGAATGTTCTGCTCCGATCAGCTCCACCGTACTTCCGTCCTTATTGTAGCTGCGAAGGGCGGTACTGTTCAACCGGCCCACTTCGACGAGTAGCGAGTACAAGACCAAGGCATAATGGACGGGGGAAAAGATGAGGCGATCCAAGCTTGGATCATTGAAATCGCCATTGTGTCCTTCTCCTGTAATGGTCTCGACCGTGGGACCTGGGCAACCCCGAAATGGTCCCGGCATGTCTGACGCAATACTTGGCCCAAAGTTGAGAGCACGAAGATACAGGGTTGCCAATGTTTCAGCCGAAGAGCAAGCTTGGCTTAGGTAGCCTCCATTGTTGTAGAGAGTGTATTCGAGGACACGTCTCCGCACGGCCATGGCAACTTTCTCGACGTGATCAATGGAAGGAATCTTTCCCGTTTCGGTTGCAGGTTCTTTGGAAGGTGGTGTAACAACGGAGGGAAGCTCATCTTTAGCCTTACCGAGTGCATGGTAGGGTTGATCCCGACCAGCAAAGTGCCCAAACAGATTGGCATCGGCTTGTAGATCCGGGCCTTGCTCCAAAAGAGCCCCTCCAATGAGAAAAAGAGTATCATCACCAAATGTTCTGCGCATGTCTTCGACCCTTGGCAACTTCATTCCTCCCGCAGGACTGGGTAGGATGGGGCGCATGCGTCCCATTGGCCTCCGACATCCCTCGGCAACGGCTTGACATTCTTTTGGTGTAAATTGGAAACGGCCTCCCGCATTTGGAAAAATGACGGCGTCTGCACCACAGAGTCTTGGTAGAACACCGAACAAGAATTCATGAGACAACCCATGGGGATGATGGATATGACTAGACAAACTCAAGTCGTCCTCATCGTCCTCACTTTCGAGCCATCCTCCCAATAGAGCTGGATGCACGAGAATGGGTAGATTGAAGTCTGGGTCGGCTGCCAATTCTCGCAAGACATCCCAACCCGAAATGCCCGGCAACACCATGGCAGCTCCCGCGCCAACTTGTTTGGCATATCGAGCCCGTTCGAGAATCTTGCCGACAGCTGCATTTAAACAGGGGGCATACAAAGATGTTTTGCCGGTTTCCTTGTTGGCTTTGAGAACCGCCTCGGCACATAATTTGACGCGTTCTTCAAAGGGTGCCCACACCTGATTAGCGAGCCCATGATCGTCCTTGATTATATCAATTCCTCGTTTGGCCAGGGAGTAGGCCATTTTGGCAAAGTCTTGTGCCGACGCTCCCATTGGCTTTAATGCAGTACAGAGAAGCGGCGCTTGGGGCACTCCCAGCAAGTCCCGCAAGCCTTGAATGCCGAACTTTGGTCCAGGAAACATTTGCGTATCTAATTTGAACTGATCGCTGAGCCTAATATTGGCCACCGATACGCCTTTTTTGAGTGACGTATTACCAAAAACAACGTTCAAGAACTGCGTCAACTCGTTTCCTGCGGTCGCATTCGGAAATCCTACTGTGACGCGATACAATTTATTCTTCTGCTGATTCTTCGAAACAGAAGCGACAGAAGTAACCTCCTGAACGAGCTCAACTTTACCCACCGTATACGCTTCGACTTGTTTGACGACATCAATCTGTCCCGGCAGCTCAACAGTTTGTTCCAGACACAGTTCTCTCCCCAATTTACGGGCATGTGCTGCCGAGTCGGCTTCCATGACATAGTCCACCCAAAATCGTTCGGGGTGAGGGACCTTCGCGGCCGCATAGCGGCTCTTCTTGTTTTCGAGGGAGTTCATCTCTCTGCTACTAGTACTCGTATTGCCAACTAGGATTATGACGAGATACCGGCACTATTGATTTCTGTGTTGTACGAATCGAGCAGTTCATTCTAATTTCGTGTTCGCATCCAACTAAACTCGGCGCATGAGGGTTCTCATGCTTCATGGATGGTTCTCATGAAACGCATCACAGGCGACATGTGCATGTGCATGTGCATGTGCAGGAGAGGCATGATAAATGTCGACTGGTATTTGTATGGTGTTGTCGCTGCAAGAGTATTAAAAAAAAAGACAGTAGACTATGAAGTCTACAAAGGACAGGTACGAGTAAAGAGCGCATCGATCAATAAATTTCCCATGATTGGCGTGGCTGTAGTCGACATGTTCAGGTACGATAAAGCAAATAACGTTGATTTTAGTATTTAGGGCTTCTCTACTACAGAGAGGCGGTCGTCAGCAGAAAGATTTCTCGGATGAAGAAGAAGTATGCATACACGGTACAGGTAGAAGAGTACTGGTACTGTACTTGTATGATACGACTATTCACGACCTGATTTTTGTCGTAGCGAACGCTACATAACATCTTTCAATATTTTCCTTATGTAATTGAAGTTCTCGAGAGACAGCCGATAGTACGAGTACAGTAAATGTGTGATTCATTTGGATTTTGAAATTGGAATGAGTGAAGGCAAACAGGCAGCCCTCCGGTCTGGTTCGTGGCATTGCTACTCGCACTCGTACGAGCACGAATTCATTGCTGCAAGAGCCTTCTGATTTCGTACCCTCTAGTAGCTTGTCCGCAATCCCATTTTCATCATCGCTACCTCTTCACACATTTTCGAACAAAGGTTTCCATTCACTCATCACCATACTATCTATACTTCTCGCGATCCCTCCACTCCTACTACTATTCCTACGGCACCAAACAAGCAAGAACATTGATTCATTCCATCATCATGATTTCTTTCCTCATCAACAAGCGTCGTCGACGGGAAGCGTGGTCGGATTTTCATCGCAAATATCATTCCGAAAAGTTTCATTTTTCGGCCGACAACTTTCGAAATCTTGGCAAGAACAAGGGAAGAACTACTAAACGGCGGCACCATACTACTTATCAGTTCTACCAGTACAACAATGATGGTTTTCTGGCCAGACTTTGAGTAAGCATCCATGCACCTATGCATGCTCTCTTCCTTCGTTCGACTGGATCGGGGGTTTCGAGCGTGCACAGCGGCAGGGATACACTCCACTACTGCGCGCAGCAGTAGTACAGCATGCTTCCATCCATCCATCCATCCATTCATTCTGGCACCATTTGTAACGTTGTCTTTCGTGAAGAAACACAATGACCTGAATGACAGCACCCACCAGTATTCGATTATTGCTACGATTTGGCGATTGATGGATGGTTCATTCATTCGGGAGGGACAGAAATTCAGCGGCAGGGGCGCCGCAGCGACGACTCTTGTGGGGAGAACGAGCCGTCTTTGGGGTTTTGAGAGGGGAGGGGAACTATAAAAGTAGAGACGCATTGGGGTAGCTCGTTTCTCACCAGCCAAAAGGATCTCTCAGATAGAGTTGCAACTCAACCGAACATCTGATCGTACTAGCAGTCCTGTAGTTGAATTGTACTGTACTGTATGTAGTCCATCACAGCACACGATTTTGGATCCAGAACATTCTAACGTTTAGCAGGCCCCAGTTTGTGATGTTGCGCGCGAGAGCGACATTTGCATTTCTACTTCTTGTTACATGGGCGTACTGCCACTGATTGGCTGTACCTGGTACCGGTAGAACCATCCGTACAGTACTGCGCAGTCGTCCACTTCCTTGCAAATGGCGTGGACTCCCACGGATGACGTTGACGACTCCTTCCTATAAGAATTTCGTCTGGCTGACAAACCACATCGACGCCGCCTGCGAGACGGCGAAAGCCAGCACCATCACTTCGCGTTTGGGACCACTCGAGGCCGTTTCGGTAGGAATATTGTTGGCCATGGTCTTGAGCATGAAAAAGAACGCCGCGGATGCCGTCCACAAAAACGTAATGTAAAATCCAGAAGTCCCATATCCTAGCTGTCCCAGCATCAACCCAAACAGCATATTGCAAGTCAAACCCAAGTATTTGTAGCCAGTGTAGCTAAAGAGGTCCAAGAAGGGAACCGGGGCCTGCATCATGTAAAATCCAAATCGAATGAGCAAGACTTCCAAAACTTGTGTGATGAAGCATTTGGTGGTGACATCGGCAATCACTTCGGGATTGAATTGACCTGAAGTCCCGTAAGTCAGCGCACAGAGTAAACAATACGTAATCAAGCTCATAACTGGCAAGTACAAATCGGGGGCATTTTCATCCGAGTTTGGCAGTGCATAGTTGACCATTTCGGGTCCTTCGACAAGCTACAGTACAATAATAGTAACAGTAATAAGCATGAAGCGAGAGAGAATGAGTATCAGTGGACAAAGGCAATACCCAAAAGACTCTGTAGAAGACAAGGATTGATACAGTATATTTTCACTCACCATCCGCCGCCACTGCTTGGACAAAAAGGGAAAGAGGACCTTGCGCATTTTGAGTTGCACGTATCGATTGTCTACGGCAAAGTAAGCTCGCAGTGAGATCATGGCAGCATCCAATCCAGGCACTATGCTACGAGGCGTCCAATTAGGGGGGACAGGTACGATATTGATCACATTGTCAAAAGCTTGTTGTGTCGTCATTCCTCCGGACATGGCTTGTGCCGCGAGACCCGCCATGGCCATGGAAGAAGAGGGGTTCCAAAAGTTTTGGGGTTGGGCTGGTTGTTGCTGCTGCTGCTGCCGTTGCCCTGGTTGCTGCATGCTCGACTGTTGAGATGGTGCCTGCCATTGATTGGCCGTGGAATAGCTCGATTGTTGCTGTTGTTGAGACTGCTGCTGCTGATCCTGCTGTGGTTGTTGAAAATGCTGGTATTGGTCTCCACCACCACCAGCAGCATAGCCTCCAGCGTTGTAGAAGCCGCCACTAGCTCCACCTCCCGAGGAGCTTTGATTGTAAAATGATGCCATGGGAGATCTAATGAATGAGAATGGGCTACAAGTACCTGTATGATACCTACCGGTAGAATAGTTGCTGTTTGTGGTAACGGCAACTGCGAACATGTACCTCTGCCCAAGTTCGAAGTCGACGCGGTCATTGTCGTCAAAAACGCTCGACTCGTACCCCCGGTAGACAGTAGACAACACATATATTCTTCGTATGATACAGTACATACTGTACAAGTACAGTACGTGCGTGTACTGGTATATACTGTACGAGTACCAGTGCAGTACGTAATGTATCAGTACTTGTACAACGTACAAGCGCAAAAGACACCGTCGCGCGCGGCGTCGATGCGCCACGCATCGGCTGGGTACAATTAGTCGGTTGAGTCGATTATTCGTCGTCGGACTTGCGACCTGTTCGATCACAGAGTAATTCTTTCTTCTTTTACAGAAAAAAAGGAACGTTGGAAGCAGAATTTTGTCGACGTGACGTGCCCACGACTGCGCAAACGCACGCGAATAATACAGAAGAAATATCGGTACCGGTATGTATGTGAGGGACTACTCCTACCGGTACCGGTACCACTCCTCCTTCCTTCATGTATGTACACGTCTATTCGTACAACACAGAGGAACACAGAAGCAAACAAGTGAATTGCTTGCTTGCTTCACATACCGGTATCCCCCTAGAGTCATCATGGCAACGACTTTGCCAGGAAGTGAGCCAGATCCTGAGGTTGCTGGTCTCGTCGCCGGCGACGAAGAATCGTCAACTCCTACCGTAGAGCTATTGGCATGTGATGATGCACATGCACATACACATGCACACGCGGAAGGCAATCATCCGACGGATGGCAGTGCGACGGCGGAACATGGATCAACCGTATCCGAGGCCACGTTCAATTTCACCAATTCGATTATTGGTGCTGGTGCCATCGGCTTGGGAGGTGCCATGGCTGTTTCGGGGGGTTTGATTTCGGTCGTACTGATTTTGTTCTTTGGTTATTTGACCAAACGGTCTTTGGACATGATCATTCGACTGTCGATAGAGACCGAAGGAGCACACGGTTCCTACGAAGACCTAGCTCAGGTTGGACTAGGACGTCCAGGCAGATTGTTGGTCATGGTCTGCAAGCTTCTTTATTCCTTTGGATGCTTGGTGGCCTACATTGTGGTCATCAAGGATAATTGCGCCCCTGCGCTTCGAAACTTAATATACGGAGCCAGTGATCATCACAGCAGGGAGGACTGGTTTCACGAGATACTAACAAGCAACTCATGGTTCACTTGGTTGGTCAGTCTCGTTTTCATTCTCCCTCTATGTCTCTTACGAGACATGACGCCTCTGGCCAGCTTGTCCGTCGTGAGTGTCGCCTCCATGATCTCGATCGTCGGCATAGTCGTCTACATGTACTTTTTCTGTCCAGAAATTGACCTTGCTGGTGGCTCTTTCTACGATAAATGGATTCAAGTCCGGCCGGGGGTCTTGGAGAGCCTGGGAACATTTGTCTTTACATTTGTTTCGCAGCATACGGTTCATTTGGTATTCGACTCCCTCAAACCGTCGCTGCGCACAGTGCCCAAATGGAAAATTGTTTCCACCTACTCCTTGGGCAGCGCCACAGCAGTATCACTCTCTGTGGGTGTTTTTGTGTACATGACATTCTGGGAGGCCACCAAATCAGATGTCTTTGAGATCTACCCACAGGGGTGGATGATCGATGCGGCAAAGCTTTTGCTTTGTGTCACCATGGTCTTGACCTTTCCTCTTCCCTTTTTTACCTGTCGGGACTTACTGATCGTTACCTTTATCCATCCTTTCTGTGGTATTAGCCATAATGTAGAAGACTCAACGGATCCCTCTGATATGGTCGAGAATGAATTGCAGGTACCGTTGTTGGACACTAGCACAGACGAGGCGTCCAACGATAGCAACATCTCTGGAAATGCGTCGATAGCAACAGAGATCTCTCGACGAATCCGGGATACTGTTACCCCCAAGAATTGGTTGCTACCCGATGACAACCGCCAACTACAGTTTGTTGGTCATGTCGGACTGACAGTGAAGCTTTGGATTATCACCACGGGGTTGGCCATTGCGGCTCCTTCCCTTGGCGACGTCTTGAATTTGGTGGGATGCGCCACGGGCACCATTATTGCCTTTTTGTTACCTGCCCTGCTGTCGTTCAAACTTGAAGGGTATTCTCATATTGCCATGGTTATCTTTGTGGTGGGCGCTGTCGTCGGAACAGTGGGCACGTTCTTCAGTCTCAAGAAACTTTTCCAAGATTTAAAGATATAGAAATACTATGTACAAACGGTTAATATACTTCTTGTTGTCATCTGGTTGGTGCTGCAACCGATTTCATATCAATATAACGCTGGTGTTGTTTCAGCATCGAGGCTTCTTCTTTGAACGGATGCATGGCAACCATCCACTCCAGTTTAGCATCCTTTATGAAAGGCTCTTCGTTTTTAAAATTGTTTCGGAATACCCGTTTCTTGTCGTAGTCATCATCGCTCCAACAACCAGTGCCCGTCTGTTTCTGAACACACATTCCGATGACGACATCCGAGTGCCAGAGGTATTCCCGGTAAGGCGAGATATCAGCTTCTTGAACACACTCGTCCATCCCGACGGCGGCTCGCTTCAAGGTGGGACGGGAAAAGATGTACCCCGGACCCCCAGTACAGTATGGTTTCACTAGTCCGCCCTTTTCAAGCCCATCAAGATCCTCTGGACGTCCGTTCCCCCGTTCTCCATACACATGGTAGCCAACAGGGTTTCGCTTCTTGACAAATCGAAGTAGTCCATTGAGATTAACATAGGCATCATCGTCCACTTTGTAGACCCATTGGAATGTTGATGCTGCAGTTGCATCGTTTTCATAAGTCGAAACAATCTCGTCCAAATGCCGAATCATTGCTGAATTCTTTCGAACTGGTGGGTATTCGTTGTCGACAACATCTTTCATCACCTGAATCATCGAGATGTCCTCAATTCCTGCATCCCTTGCTAGGTTCTCAATGTCTTCCTCTGAACCACTTAACGAATCGCCAATACTTTCTGCACAACCCACAAAGAATTTGATAGTGATCCCAGTGGGAACGAGTTCTCGTGCGCCCCAGGTTTTCATTATCGTAGGTACTCTCGTCTTGAGGTTTTCTCTTGAGGTGATGACGGCAATAAGAACGGATACCTTTTCGGATTCTGTATCCTCGTTATCTTCTTCGAGCGGTTGAGCCAACGTATCAACTTTCGTACTTTTGACCTGCATAATGGCATCAAAGAGTTCCTTATTCTCGCTTCGAAGTGATCTAAGATACAAGCCAAGCTGGGAACCCTCTGTATGAGCCTTGGCGCCGACGCTTCAAAGACAGAAGAAATGAGCTCCAGTATGATAATATCGATCCGAAAGAACAATCCGTCGCAGTTGAATATGTACCGGTAGGTCGTACTTACCATGCCTTGAAAAAATCATTCTCGACAAAGGAACCGAGCTGGCAATCTTTCTCGTGCCAGACATGTGTCAATCCCTTTTCATGCATCCGAATGATGTTGAGATTTTCTCCCACACGAGCAAAAAAGTCGTTGTCCTACAGTAGTAAATTGGGGTCAAACGGCATTGTTGTTGGTCTCAAGTCGCGGCTACAGCTTCTTCACGCACAGAGAGAACCTTCTTACTACGTACCTCTCCTCCCCAACCCACAAATTTCTCATCCATGGAAAGACGCGCGGCATCAGACCCAGCGATAACATACATTCCAAATGATGACTTTCGCCAGTATCCCTGAACGACGATGAAAGATACAGAAAATTGCAGCAAGAAATCTAAAGTGAGAACAAAGGCTGTACCGGTTCATGCAACCCATGCCCCGGTAAAGTCGCTAGAGATAGTATTATACATTCCCAGCCAGCGAAAACACTTACATGGTGGTCGGTAAACTTCCATTGGGCACTTTCTGTCAAGAATTTATCGGCTAGATCCACCGTCTCGGGGTTGAACTCGGACCACATGATTGGAAAATACGCAGCAGCACCAGGAAATGGGAGCACCAGTGCATTACGAAGGAATTTTGAAGTAATGTACATATCCACGTCGGTACACGCCAAAACACAATCATTATGGTGACAAGCCACAGCGTGCAAGGCATTCACTGCCTTGGCCCGACTGAAGGAAGCTTGGTCTACCGCCACAAACTCCACAGCATCTCCAGGACGGTCGAGCTCGGCATTCTTGATCAATAAGTTCTGAAAAGCCTGCATGGCTTCCTCCGACTCAAATTGTTCATTTTGGAACCTCGTAATGAGAAGACGGATTGCAATGCGGTTTCCTTGGAGGCCTTCCCGGAACTTCTTTATGGATGATCCTAGGTGGAGTGCAAATAGCCTTAACTTTTCGTCCTGACCTGAGATTGGAACCGCAATTTCTAGCTGCTGGTAGATATAGGGACCGTCATTGTAAAAGGGATACGAAAGAGACATGTCTTGTTCTGCTTTCCCAAAGACTGACCCGGTGACGGAAGACGCCACATACCAGCTTCCATCCAGTTCGGAGCAAGTCGAACACTTCCAAAGTTCCAGGCCTATATCGCATTTGTTGGCATCGTATTTGGTAGTGGCGAACTTCTTGCTCCGCTTACACAATCGGTCCAATAAGAGCTTCTGGACTTCGCGGTGTCGATCCAGGTCAAATGCTTGAGGCATTAAGCCATAATCGGACAAGCGAGTCACTTCCGAGAACACAAAGGATCTCGGATAGGAACGTCCGTCTTTCTGGATCAGTTTCGTCCACGGTGCAATGACAGGTTTGACGGGCGTTGCTCTCCTCAGCTGAGGGGCATTAATTTTATTGGTGTCTGACTGACCATGATAATTAATATTGCTATTGAGTTGATTATGCATCAATCCATGAAATCCTTCTCCTCGGTGAATAAGATTGGTGGCATCTTGGTCGATGCGATCGTACGTTGAGAGAATCGATAGTAGCGTCGAAAAAGTTACAGCCACGCCATACAGCACAAGCCGACAAGATCCAATCATGACGTTGACGAATCCTCACTCCGTACGAATGTTGACGGCAATGAGTGCTTGTATGTAACAACGATACAATAGTATTACTGTAGTTGATGAACTTTGGCATGTTTTAACAGCTATATCTCGCGCGTCCTTCGTTGCATTATTCACAACATCATCATGAGATTTTGTCGTCCTCCGTCCGCTCCCCCCGAAAAAATTCGAATTTGAGGGTTGGCCGGCCGGCGTAAAATTCCCGCCGACTGGCGCAAATACACGCATGAAGCACGGCTAAACACTGTAGAGCTTGAATGAAGCTTGAGACTGGATCACACCACGACTTCTTTCAAGCCTACAAAGATATTATTTTCACGATCTAGCTACTGTATGGTCTTCAGGTCTTCTCCCTCCAGTATTCTCCAGTATCCGCATCCTCCTCCCTTTCGTTTGTTTCTCTCCCCCTCTACTCAAACTAAAAGAGCCAGTCGTCGTCCACAAATACAGTATATCACGGTTCGAGTAGCTTCACAGCTTCTCTCGTCGGCGGCGAGGCTCAAGAACCAAATCGTTCTTGTTGCCCATCAAAGCAGTTGATCTGGTTTGATATGACTACCGAGGCGTTGTTTCATCATCGAGGACATGCGGATCATAACGAGTACGGATCTATCCATGAAGAACAATCATCAAACAGGCCTTCCAGCAGCGGAGAAGACACGGTGCCACTTCAGCTCGGCACTTTGGATTCGAGCGACAATCTGCAAGCGGATCATGATGATGATCCAGGTTCGGGGTGGGTCGGAGCCGCTTTCAATCTCACGAGTGCTATAGTGGGGGCAGGATGCATCGGCCTCGGGGGTGCCATTGCAAATTCTGGTGGTCTTGTTTCGTTTGTGGCCATTTCGGTGTTTGCCGTATTAAGCAAATACTCCTTCGATTTGGTGGTGGATCTTGCCATCGAGTCGCAAGATGCTAGGGCAACCAACTACGAGAGTCTGGGACTAGTGACGTACGGGCACGTGGGCAAAATGACCGTCATCATTTCCAAGGGTCTCTACTCGTTCGGATGTTTGGTGGCCTATATGGTGATTGTCAAGGAAAATTTTGCCTTGGCATTGTCACATTTGCTATTTGGATGTAATACGGACGACGACGACGACAGCAGTGCGGACGATCATGTCGTGCCAACAGGTGCTCTCGAAAATATTCTGACAAATCAGTACTTTGTCACCATTTTCTTTTGTACAGCTGTCATGCTGCCACTATCTATGCTGCGGGACATGACACCGTTGGAACGGTTTTCGGCTTTGAAGATTACAGTTGTTTGTTTTATTGTGGTTATTGTGATCTACCTATTCTTTGTTGTCAGTGATCGTCGACAAGAGACTGATTTTGTGAATCACTGGCTAGTCATTCATGGGGGAGTCTTTGAAAGGTGGGTGCCCGCAAAAGTTAGACTTTCTCGGCGCTCGACATACTTTCCCTTCTAACATCGTCAAATCACGGATACTCATCAGTTTGGGTACCTTTGTCTTTGCATTCGCCGCACAAAACGTTATCCATTTGGTATATCAGTCGCTCAAAAGAAGTCAACAAAAAAACTTTTCAAAAACGACTACATTGGGTACAATTTTGAGTACGATGATCTCGCTGTCCATTGGATTCTTTGTGTACATGACATTCTGGGAGGCCACTACATCAGATATATTTTACCTGTACCCAAATTCCAGGGCAGTCGACATGTGTCGCATGCTGCTTTGCATATCTATGCTATTGACGTATCCATTTCCATTCCTGACTGTGAGGGAGCTTTTGGTATTGCTATACGTTGGTGGTGCCAATGACCTACAAGGAGTACATGGCGGTGATCGACAATCGATTGATGGAACACAACCGTTGGTTGGAAACACTTTCCACGACGAGAGCGACTCGTGGCTTCTTCCTGGAAGCGATCGACAACTGAAACAAAAGTATCATATTATTCTTACCTTTCTGCTTTGGCTTTTTACGCTCATTCTTGCTCTGGGAGCTTCAAGCCTGGGGACGGTACTGAATCTCACGGGATGTGCGACGGGAACTATTATCTCCTACATCCTTCCAGCTTTGTTTTCTCTAAAACTTAGAGGACATACTGCTCTGGGGAGTCTCCTCTTTCTACTGGGTGGCTCCGTGGGTATTGTTGGAACCTACTACAGTGTACTCGCTCTTTTTCAATAATAGAAAGCTATTTAGAGAAATTTGAAGTCATCCATTTCGAAGTTCTTGCCGAAACTTGATTGAGGCACGGCAACTTCCCTGTCACGCAATTGTCTAGCATCATCGCGTCCAACAAATTTGATTCCGTCCTTAGCGGCCTTTTCTCCTTCTTCGTAGGTAAACGGGCCCTCTACTTCTTCTTGAGCATCTTCCTCATCCGGACCCGCATCCATCGCCAAAGCATCGAGAAGCTCGTCCAGCTTGATCTCTTGATCATCCTCATCGTCGTCATCATCTTTTTCGCCAGCTACCTCTTCCTTCATGGCATCGTCTCCTGTCGCAGCCTTGGCCTCGAGTAGCTTGCTCTTGTACAAATTCATTTGGCTTCTCATTTCCTTATCGGCTTCGACTTCGCGCATGAAATCTTCCTCATCCATGTCGTCCGTCTCCGCCTTGTTCTTGGCAGCTTTTGCACTCTTCATGTCGTCTGCGATTTCCACATCCAATCGCTTTAGTTGCCATATTCTCTTCTTCGCGGCGTTTGCTTCATCGTTAGCCACTGCTCCGTACAGTTTGCGAATCACAATAACGTCCGGCAACTTTCCCGATGAACGCATTTCTTCGGCTTCATCTTCAACAAACTGTGTCTCAGTCAAGTCATAACCTACGCAAATATCCCCAGACTTCATCAAGTACCCGACGTGTGAGTTTTCTTCAAACTGTTTGTCGTTGACACCCAAGTCGTCCTCCCTTGCCAGCGTGAGAGTAGCCAACTGATTGCGCAATTTTCTTGTGGCTGATCGTTTTGATACATTTCGTTGAAGCACTACGGGCTCTTTCCCCAAAACCATGAAGCGAGTCATTCTGGACCGAGCTGCTGTGATGACAGGCCGAATGGGATCCCGCCAAAAGGCATCCTCCAAGAGCTGCGCTGTCTGACCAGTCAATGGATCCAACAAGTGAATCACGTTCGAAATAGCCTTCACGATTACAAGTCTAGAAATGTTCCCGAGATTTCGTGCTGTCCTTGCTGGGAGGTATAAAAGGTCATCCTTACAAAGGGGGCAGATTTCGACAAGATTCGTGTATTTAAAGTTGCTGATATTGCTCTTGTCGTCAGTTCCAATCAATTTTTTGGACGTTTTAACCTGCAGAAAATAAAACAAGAAAACATGAGACCACGAGCGAAATATCGCAAAAATGCATTATACTGAATTGCATGATCCGTTGCCTACCTTGGTGGGAACAACATTTTCGAGAAACGAGATGAATCTGGAGGCTTTTCCCTTGTCAGGAAAGTAGAAATCCATACCATCCCGGAACACTTCAATACTGAGACAACCACGGTGCGCCCCATGCTTGAGAATCAACTGTTCCAGATACAAAAATGTGCGCTTGTGGGCAACACGCTGTCTCACTTGCACCAAAGATCTCCATGAACCCTGTCGAAATTCGGACTGACATTCGATGCATTGTTGGTTTCGAACGATGAAAACGACTGTGAAAGCTTGCTGAAGAATGGTTCCCTGGTCTACTTCTCTTTGAATCGTCAATCGAACTTTAAGTCTCATCGAGTGCGGTTCGGTCCAGATCCAGCTCGCATCAACCAGTCTCACTCTGTTTCCACTGTTCTTCGAGGGCTTGAGACCACTGACATTTCCCAAACATAGCGCCATCAATTCGCGGCTCTCCAAGGCACAGGCCATCCACTTTCCAGCCTCCTTATGCCACCTCTGACAGCCCTTACATTGGTGTATAGTGACTTCCGTGCTGATTCCTTTTGTAATGTCTGCAGTGCTTGCCAAGCAGGTAGCACAAGTATTCGCGGCATTTGGTGCGATTGGGATACCGCAAACACAACAAAGAACCTGGACAAAGTTGGACACAGATGGATCTCCACCGCCGCCTACTGCTTCTGGGGCTTCCATTTTGATTTGACTGGTATTTACTCGTATGCCAGTTAAACTTGAATAACAAAAGACGATCGGAAGGATACTGTATGAGGCTTGTGATCAACTTTTGCAATAGATAGAAAGAAAAGAAATCAAGAACCAAGAACGAGAGTGTGGTTGGTTGGAGGTTTGGAGCAGAAGAAAAAACGGTTGGCCGCGGAACGGTTGAAAAGCGCGATCGCGCATTCTAAAGTCGAGGTAGTCATTGGTCACACATTGGCGGTTGGCGGGTGCCGTACTATCAGCAGTCGGATGGATCAAAAGCGCGCAAACCGCCCGACGCTGTCCCGGCATATTACCGGTACCGGTAGACTATATTTTAGACGCTCAAACAAGGCCCAAAATGTTCTTGTTGTCGATATCGAACGTGTGGTACCATATACTATCTACCGGTACTAGAGCTACTATCGCTCAAATAGATTCAGATCCCAAAGGTCGTCTTCAATAACAGAAGGGCTACTGCACTGTGTGTCTGAGTATTGTTGAAACATTGTGCTGAAGGAGATATACAACAACATGTCTTCCTCAGAAACTAAATCTACGAAAAGTTCCTTTCGAATGTGGGAGCTTCCCGAGGTGCTTCTCTATCACATCGCTTGCTTTGCCGCTCCAAGAACGTCTCGAGCAGCCTTCCTTTGCCAGCAGATTGCGCCTCTTTGTAAAACCTCCTACAAGTCGGTTATGGAAGAAGAAAAAAGTGTCGGGCTTTGGGATTTGGTACTGGCTGGGGACTACGGGGTCGAACAGTATGGCGGGAACAACACCAAGGGCGGGCCCCAACGTCGATCGTGCAAACGCTTGCGTCGATGCCCGGTAGACAAAGTGCGAGATGCCCACAAATCGGTAAAAGACAATACTGAGATTGCCTACTTTTATTTATGGGAGCTTTCTTACTCGAACAACAAGAATAGCCTCACGAAATCGAAATTACAAGGAATCTTGAACGAGTATGGACCCAATTTGATGATCAATCGGACAATGTCCAGTGGAGGTACTTTTCTGGTGGAGATTTGTCGGTCCAAAAATACTTCGCAGTACATTATTCTTCTTTGTGTTCAAGAGTTGGTAGAACGACACGGAGCCATGGTCGACATACCTAGCAACGAATCGGCAAACTCCTTTCTAACTGCCCTGTGCGTCGCGGCAGTCCGTGCTATGCCCAAAGTCGTCGAATATTTGCTATCACAAGGTGCCTCTAAAGATGTCCGATGTTCTGCTAGGTTTCGGCTGTTTATCAAGAAGTCAAAATACGTGAGATGTACAAGAGCAACACCCCTTGAGTTTGCACAACAGATGATGGATTCTGAAAAGGCAGAGGGTGCGACCGATCAAGACGTAAGAGACTTGAAAAGATGCATAGAGCTGCTCTCGAAAAGCTAGTGGAAAGTGAAGATTGGATTCTGAGGTTCCTTTGAAAATATTTGCCTTTACCGGTATGATGCTAAGTAGCGCTATATAAACTGCCTACTGACAGTCTGGGAGATTTCAACATTCAGAGTGAGCTGCACGGCAAAATGCAGCAGACATCCAGTCGTTATGCCCCTTCCAATCGAGATAAGCAGCAACACACGGTACAGCAAGAACACAGCATGTTATTTTCCTCGCGAGCGCAATCAGCGGCTAGTCTAATAAGTCCTATGTAAAGTCAGCTGTGCAGAAGAAATCCAAATCTCCAGATAGGTTCCAATTTTCTCCTACTCGTACAAAAAGTGTGTTCGACTCCGGGCACGACCGCTTCATCGGAGGAAGAAGATTCATCGTTTTCCTCCTCGTCTCCTGACGATCTAGTATCTCGGTCGTGGTGTCCTCTCGACGACTTCGAGGAAGAGGACTCGGCGAAATAGGATGATTGGATGATGACGATGATGACGATGATGACGATGATGACGATGATGACGATGATGACGATGCATTCACATTCGCATCCACATCCACGTCATCATCTTTATTCTTTGCTTTCTTCCCCTTGTTCCTTTGGCGGCTCCGACCTTTTTGCATCGCATCTTCGCTCAATGCGTACGGCGTGGTGGTGCTAATAGCGTCTGTGCTGGCTGCTGGTGCGGCATCTTGTTGGTCATCTTTCAAAAGTTGCCCATATGTATGTGCGCTTGAGTACAAGTGGAGGTTGTTGTTGGACACGGTGCTCTTACTTTGTCAGTTGAGATGAAGACAATGAAATGCATCTGAAATCTGAAGTATGTTTCAATTTTCAATGATAATGTCAAATTGAAAATCCAAGATCCTCTAGATCCAAAAGATCCATCACACCGCCTGCCTGCCTATTTCCGGTACGTTACCGGTACTGTACCGGTACATTATGTCATTTCTATTACTGTACGTACATACCGGTACATAACCCTGAAAAATCTACCGAAGTCGTACTTTTCTACCAGATGCGGATTTCCCGTATGTAGAAATAGGTCTACGGTGACTGAAGAAAGTAGATTTCGGACGGTAGCTGAAAAATAAATCTACCGCCGCGTCGCTCGTTTCGTCGCCTTTTGCGACGTTTTATTCTACCCGACAAAGAACAGACGCTGCACGATAACAACACGCACGTTCACAACCCCTCAAAACGTTCACGCACTACTTTGTAGTTGAAAAAAATTCTACTGTACCGTACTGTCTGTGCGCCGCAAATCGATTTCCGCGTCGCTCGTTTTCATCGCATTTTTCGACAAAACAATTCACACCAACGCAATAACAATAATGCTCGTCATGATAAAGGACGACGGTAACAGCAGCAGCAGCAGCAGCAGCAGCAGCACGTGAGAATCTTCATACGGCGGCCCCACGAATTTTATTCCATGCCAAGCTTCTTCTCGAGGAACAGCAAATGGCACCCAAAGAAACATAAAAGAAAGCACCGCGCATTCCTGTTGCTGTCAAATCAGCAGAAGCAGCACAACGAGAGAGCAGAGGAAATGACACAGCGCAACCACCTCCAGAAGCCGCACTGGTGGTGAAGAATAATGAGGATGATATTGACGACGACAATGATGAGGATGACAACGAAGAAGAAATCATTCTGCCCGATCCGAGTCCAGGCATTGCAGCTACTCCAGGAGAAGCATTCCTCAAAAGGAAAAATCTCTCATCATCGTCAGAGGAAGAATACTGCTAGCTTTCAACAGGGGGAAGAAGAACAATACCAGCAGCAAAACGAAAGAAGCCTCATCCATCATTGAGCAGCTAGTACCGCCGGAGGGAATACCTACCACTGCTGACCGAATACGAGATCAAGCAAGCAAATGGCAGAGGAAGATGCCTATCAAAAAGAAGAAGCCCGTCGTCTCAAGCAGGATAAACAAGCCACATAGTAGTAGTACTGTGTAGTGCCATCAGCGAGCAAGCTAGCGACTCTCTAGAATTATTTTTAGTCAGTACTTGTAATATCGTAAAGCAGCCACAGAGTGTAGTAGTACTAGTACTTCGCTGCTTTACGATATAGTACTTAGTACTACTAGAGTGACAGTAGTTACTAAATTACCTCAGCTCTCTACTCTACTACTAGCTAGTCAGTACTTGTAATATCGTAAAGCAGCCACAGAGTGTAGTAGTACTAGTACTTCGCTGCTTTACGATATAGTACTTAGTACTACTAGAGTGACAGTAGTTACTAAATTACCTCAGCTCTCTACTCTACTACTAGCTAGTAGCTCTAGCTAGAGTAGAGACGAGTACAAGTACAAGTAGTTGTACAAGTACTGCTACGAGATGCATCATAATACTAGCTACTGTTGTGTTTCGCGACTTGTTGACACCGCGTGCCCACCGTGTGCTTTCGGCTCTCCAACCGACTTGACGCATTTCGCGTCCAAAAGGGGTGAGAGCGCACCGACTTGTACGATTTCGGAGATGAGAACCCCGTGTTATTGTTAGTAGATTTTATGGTAGATTATTTTTCGACTACATTCACAGTATTTTTCACCCCGAAGATATTTGTGGGGAACCCCCTTCTGTGCTTCGAAAAAGGGGACAGCGACAGCGAAGGTCATCGATCGCTTTGTCGCAACGACGTGCAACGGGCGGAAACCGGAAACTGCCGAGATTCTTCGATTCTTGCCGGCTTCTATTTTACTGTATTTCCACGCTTCTTCGTCAGAGAAGACAACAGACAACATAAAACAATTGAAGCCCTGCACCGTCATCGCATGCATCTAAAGATATTGAGGCATCTATCAAGAGCAGAATAATGACGATCGAAGAGGTTCAATCATCACAACGGAGGGAGACCGCTTCACCCAATGTTGTAAACATTGAAAATCTAGTAGACGAACCACCGCAAGCTGGTACTCGTACGGAGGAAGGTGATAGTCATGGGGGATCCGCAGATGAACATCATGGAGATGAAGACGACGACATGACGGTGATTATTTTGGAACAAGGTATGGACAATGGGGACAATGGTCCAGCTGTGTGGGATCAGGATTCTCAAGAAATGGAAGAGCGCCGCCGCAATGTGTTGTTGCGGGAGTTACAGCGAGTCCAAAGAGCGAGTTTCATCCACTTTTTGATTCTTTGCTTGATTCCTACATCGCTGCTGTTCATCGTAATCGCTACTGTCCTTGGAGAAGAAGAAGACTGCGAATCCACAGCGACAACCTGCGAGAAAGAACCAAGAACTTTCATCAACGCCTTCACCACTCGATGTATCTGTGAAGCGATCACAGTTGTTCAGGACCCATAAACCATTTGGGCCACCATTTTGCTCTTTCTCCACTTCACTCTAAGTGTTACCTGCCAACCCAAGGATTCGATTCACATACATAAACTACTATCTACTACTGTAATATCCAATCTCAACAATTCATGTGATCGTGGGGCCTCTTACGCCCTCCGGAGTATTGTACTCGTATGTAGTTAGATTCCTGGCATTCAGTCTACTAAGAGTACAATACAGCCGGTAGACACTCAACAGTAAGGTTCATCATGAAAAGCTAAAAAATCCTTAGTCGAATCTACCCGGTACAGCTTTGGAAGCAACCGATAGGATCTGTATGATAGAAGAATGGAAAAATGCATGATACTAGCCATGCACTTCTTCTGCGCCTTGTTGAAATGTGCAAAGAGGATGGATTTCTGGATGGAGTATGTACATACGCATGGCGTGAGGATGAAAATGGGTAGACCTTCCCGGTATTTGCACTTGTACCTGTGCGGTAGCCACATTCACTGTCCCCATTACACAGTTGTAATTGGCGGCTCAAGGAGTAGCTGAATATCAAATTCAGGAATGTCATCGTTGAAGGACCGGTACGTCTTCATCTTCACTGTGACAATAAATCCACTAAGCCCGTGCATGGAGGACAGGTAGAGATCTAGACTTGTCTGGACATTGCGAGGATACGCATTGGTTTGTACGCTATAGTGTCAAGACGTGAAGGCAGACGAGAAAGTGAGAAGGTGGATGCCTTGCTGGTCAAGACGGAAGGACTCCAATCGGTGCCAAAAAATACTTACGCTCGAACTTGTGCAATGTTCAGCCTATCATTATCCCCCGACTGATCCCACACGGAACCTTCCTTAGGAATCTTGACTTCTTGTCCAGGATTGACGTATATGCGGACAAGAGCCTCTCCCATGACTCCAGATCTCGAAGAGCTGAAAAGCGTCTTGTGAGAGCAGTAGTCAATCTTGACTCGGCAGTCGCTGTATTTGTGCAAAAGGCAGCTCTGATCGGAGATGACGTGCGACTTGACTACTAGATATGGAGTCACCTTGACTTTCAAGCCTAGCCCGTCGCCGAGGGTCGCAGAATCCATCCTTCCGGCCATGAACTCGAATGCAAGGGCGCGAGAGAGCAAAGATACTCGAATCGGCGGGTATCCTTCTTCCATTTCGCTGAATTCTTTCAGGAAAGGTTCAAGTTTCTTCGTATCAGCTTCCACCACCATCGTCTCGAGTGTGTGGAAGTATTGATATGCTTGTTCGATGGAAGCGGCGGTGAGGGCAGCGACGACGCGGCGTTTGTCCCCTTGGACTTCAAAGAGCAGCGCTACCTGGTCCAACACCTCCGTCAGTTCGATTCGGATAGAGGTGTCGACAGCCTTTCCCATAACGATATGGTGGCTGGTCTCTCTGACTCTGTCGCCAAATTGAGCCGCCTTCTTGAACAGATCCTGCAGCGCACACAACAATTCTGTCGGAACGCTTTCTTCCTCGAATCGCTGTAGAAGATTCTTGAGAGCTTCAGAACCAATTCCATCTTCTCCACGACTATCAATCTCCTCTGTCAAGGAGGAAAAGCTAGTCTGAAGTATTCCTAATCTGTAGTTGTCAAATCCAAAGGGTGGCATCTTGCAGATGATGATGATTTGTATTTTGTGTGCGCAGCAGCTGTCGGATCTTGTTGAGGTTGGTGGTCCCGTCTTTCCACTTTCCACGAGCGAGCTGAGCGACAAAAATGAAGAGTTGGCCCTTTCTCGTGTCGGCGCGTCGATGATTGAAGACGAAAAAAGGAATGCAAAGACGAAAAAAATAGCTCGAAGAACAAAAACGGCACCTGCTTTTTACTGCGTAGAACTGTTCCGCTGTCCGTCTCGCAGACAAAGGCGTCGTGCAGTTCAGTACGAACAGTACTCGTACCGGTATGTACCGGTACAGTACTCGTACGTAATGTACCGGTACGTGCTACTGGGTGTATTTCGAGCGAAAGTTAAACACTTTTGGAAAATGGATTCCTGATTCCTTCACCGAGACACGAGCGAAGTTCG
Organism: Nitzschia sp. pyKryTriq1; assembly: GCA_956465555.1. Classification (NCBI taxonomy): domain Eukaryota; phylum Bacillariophyta; class Bacillariophyceae; order Bacillariales; family Bacillariaceae; genus Nitzschia; species Nitzschia sp. pyKryTriq1. The sequence goes on from OY101115.1 coordinate 2,979,744, forward strand.
CCCTTTTGTTTGGACTGACGCAAGCCCAAACACCATCATCTTTCTCTCAACACGACAGAACAACAAAAATGCCACGCAGACGAAGATGAAGTGGAGAAGGATGACCTCGTCGTCTCTTCTATCTCTTGACGACCGTTTGACACCACCACGACGACCAAGACATAATATTTGGATTTCACCTCCAGACGCCATTATTGCTAATTCGTAAACTATATTTGCAACATGAGATCATCGATTGGAAGTATCGCAGCCTTGGTGGTTGCTGTCAGCTGCTTTGTTTCTACGACGGCATTTGCACCCCTGCCAGTTGTTTCCCACCAAAGCACCGTCACCTCGAACCGTGTTAGCACACATTTGAACGTCTTCGACGAAAAGGAACGGGCCGCTCTGACTCGGGATTCTGAACCCGATGACTATTTCCAAACGTAAGAAGAAACTCTCTGCTGGTATTGCTTACATTTGAATGGCTAGAAAACTTTTTTCTCACTAGATTGACCACGCTTCTTCATTTACTTGCAGCAACACGGACAAGATGAGCGACGAAGAGAAACTCCCCATTGCCCTCGCCGGACTTGCTGGAATCTCGCTACCCTTCATTTTTGGTTTGATCGCTCTTTACGCCGCCAAGGGATAAACGGTGGTTTTGGCATTGCTACTACTATGAGGACTACTATGATAGTAGAAAATGCTGGCTAGTTTTCCATTTCGATGATTGATTTGAATCGATCAGACTGTCTGTTCGTTGCAAAAGTTTTCATGGGCGATCCTTTCATTGTTATATTTTGGGCTACAAGATGGAGGACTTTGTGAAACTCAATGGAACAGCTACAAGAGGCAATTCTAAGGACCGCCTTTTAATAGTGATTCCTTCTTCTCGTTTTGTTCAGCTTGATGCCTGCCTCCCCACGCCTCCGATTTTCATTTTCCTCGTGTCACCATCGTTACTGGTCAATGACATTATCTTCGGTTAGCTTAGGATACAATATTTGATCTGTTCTTTGGAGTTCGACCAGTCTAGAAAGTCCCATGATTGTACTCTACCACACAATCAATATTCGCGTCCGAATAATCATGTTGGATAGAAACTCATAACCACATGATTTATTCATATCGACGAAGAGCAAATGATGTAAGTCTAGTAGAGCTAATGTATAGGGAAGATCTTCTACTACCGCAGGTACCGGTACCTCAAGTAGTAGTAGAACGACTGCTCTGTAGCTAGGGAGGCGACAACTCGAGAATGGCTCCTCTTCGCTCTCCTCTGGCTCCTTGTCGGACTCTGCTGCTTCTTGAGTAACGAGTCCACCACTGAGCTGTCAATCTCTGGACTGTCTGGCGTGGTGGCTACCGGTATTGTCGTTCCGGCGAAAGAGAGAGGATTCATTGCTTTCGAGCGTCAAGGTATGGAGTAGCTAAATTAGACTAGTAGACACAGAGGAGCACTTTTTCGCAGCTTTATGATGCAGTAGCTGTAGTACTCTACTAAGCACTATTCATCAGGCCCTCCACGCGGCAAGTGGAGCAGCCTTACTACATTGCCAATACCACTAAAGCTCACGCTTTGACAACACTCATCTACCTTCTCAACACATCACAGACTTGCCTGGTGAAGACGGATTCGAAAAGCCTCTTACTACAGAGGCGGTAGAGTAGTGGGAAGTTTTCCGGAGTTGTATTTTTGGTCGTCCCCGCTGCGCCGTAGGATTCCTACGGACCACCCCGTAGCTCATGACGACCTCAAATACAATCCGACAATCTACATCAAATGGGAGCAAGGACATCCGCTTTGGAACGTACAACATTCAGAGTGGACGAAATGGTCGCCTGGAGACATGTCTTCGAGCGATGCAACAAATGGAGCTGGATTGGGGGATCTTAACGGAGACCAAGCTGACGAACGGTATACATACGCGGTTTTCCTCGGACTACAACGTATTTGCCACGGACGCAACCAATTCTAGCCAGGGAGGGGTAGCTGTATTCTTTCGGGAGTCCGAAACCTTCCAAATTGAGTCTCTGCGTAGACACGGTCCAAACGTCCTCAGCTTTGAGCTGGTAACGGGAGGACGGCGTCACCCGATCGTTGGGGTTTATATCCCGCCATCGGACACAGAACTCAATACCCTTGAGTATTTCTTAAAGGTCGTCGACGCCTGGCCCAATGGTCGTGAACCACTGATCCTAGGCGATTTGAACGCGGACCTCCGCTCCCCACGGACGGAATGGTCAGCGTCAATTTCGACAGAGATTTTATCTCGTGGCTACGAAGACCTACTCAGTCAATTTAGGCCGCGTCGTCTTGCATTTCCGCAAATTTCAACACAAATCAATCTGATGCCAGTGTCGTCTTTCCGTTGTACGTGAACAGACTTCGTCCTCATTTTCGAATTTGGATCGGGCGCACGCTCACAACGCCACGCGAGAAAAGAAGACAAAAGAAGAAAAGATTGACTTGAGATTTTTGGGAGATGGGCAACATGCAACATGCAACATCTACGAACTTCTGCCAACTACTACAGTAACGTACCAGGTACCATACCATAACACTCACTTGATAAGCACATCTACAATACTCGTCGCAAGGATAAGAACTGGCATTTGCAAACATGATGGCCTCTGGATCAGAATCTTGGAGTTCGGTTTTGAAACGAGGCCGCTGTGCCCGGTTCGACGGTGATGACAACTTTTTCTATGAGTTCCAGGGTCCTATAGCCCACTGGGAGGTGCAAATATCCTCATACATTGACTATCTATCGAGTCCTCGCAAGCCCGGCCAACAGCTGAACGATGATGAGAAATATCTTATCGTCGAGACGAGAGCAGCCATTCGGTTTGGCCTCTGCTGCTTGTCGTGTGACGACGAAGCAGAACGAAGGGATCTGCAGATTCGATTGGTCAAAAATCACCAGTGGCACTTTCCCCTGGCCACCTTGCTTTCCCAGGAGAGTGGCGATTCCAAGTGCCGCGTCTTTGCTGCCAAGCTATTCAGCAACATTGTGACTTCCAACGATGTGACGGCCACTGCAGTCTCTCGCGCAGTCAGACTCTCGCCATCGGCAGATAATATTTCGACTACGATACAAAAAAAGATATCGCCACCGCCGCCTCGTTCTGCTGATGACACTCAAGAAGAGGAATCTGGCTTACAAGAGGCAAACTGGGTGAGCATGTTGGTTGCTGCTTCGCGGAGGAACGATCGAGAGGCATTGGCGGGTGTGACCGCCGCCCTCTACAATTGTATAGTTGCCCTCCCAACCACACGTACACGTTCTACGAAAAGGACTGGTGACGACGACGACGATCAACAATTATCGTTTGTCAATAATCTAGCTTCTGATACAATGTTGATCAGCACATTTCTGCGGCAATTCATCTCTGTCAACTTTATCAAAGCTTCTGTCATGGCGGCAACCACTACCACCACCGAAGATGACAGTCCTGCTGGCGAAGATTGGGACGCTGCTACAGATTGGATTTTCTTGCTTGTGGTTCGATTGTTTGGTTTCGGCATGCTCCCAACAATGTACAAAGCGATATCTGGTGATAGTGAATCGTCGCCACCATCCGCCAAGGCATCGGTGCTACCTGAACACAATGTACTACTCCATTGTGCCGCTCAGGAAGCCCAATCGTTCATCGATAATGAGACCAAGATTCCAGGAGAGGGGAAGAACCCCTTTGGAGGAGAGATGGGGTGGAAGACATTAAAGACGAACTATGAGTTCTTGGCGAACTTGTTTTGTCGGCATTACCAAGGGTCCAACGACGCAGACAATGATGGTGATGGTGATGATGATGATGATGATGATGATGAAACTGATTCTCAGCTCGCTCGATCTGCCGCACTATCAAGTCTCGATATCATTTCAATCACACTTGGTCTTGACAATCCAGAGTGTACCAAGCTTCGGGAACATCTTGGTTCTCATACTGAATTGTTGGCAACGTCGTCGAAATGTCTAGGCAGTATGGTAGACGAGTTGACAGAGCGAAGCGAGGGATTGAAGGCTCGCGATCTAAAGTTGTCATCTGAAGAACAGCAATGGATTGTTACTTTGGTTCGGCTCATTGGTAACATGTGTTACAACTCGCGATCAAATCAAGATCGAATCCGGATGACACGTGTGCCACCCTCCAAAGCGTTATCCACCACCAACACCGCGACCACTAACTCGGACGTTGCTCGTAATGCCCTCCATGTACTCATGTCATGCACTTCCTTTGCCACGTCTTGTTTCACACTTCGAGAATGGGGCGTTATTGCCATTCGAAATCTCCTGCAAGACAATGAGGAGAATCAAAAAGTGGTGGCTGCTTTGGATGCGCAAGATCCCATTCAAACAGCCGCATTGGATCAAGCAGGAGTGCGCGTCAAAATGGACAAGAATGGGCAGGTTTCCTTGACTACCTTGGATGAAAACAATGAAAGCTAATACAGTACTACTATAGTGAACTATACTGCACTCGTTGCGAGTACTTAGTTAATTAGTTAGTTGCTTACTGGATTATTTATTTGTACAATCGACTAATCGAATACTGGAACTAGACTACGAGATGAGACGGGGTCTTCTAGGTACTTCCTCGCTACTTGCTTTCCGTCGCGAATCCCTGAGGGTTTTGCGACTGCCAGCTCCAAAGATCCCTGCACATTTCATCCAAAGTATACTTTGCCTCCCACCCCATTTCTGTCTTGGCTAGTGAAGCGTCAGCATAACAAGTGGCAATATCTCCTGGTCGACGATCTCCGATCTTGTACTTGACTTCATGGCCACACGCCTTGCTCATAGCTTTGACCATGTCCAAGACACTGCAGCCATTACCTGTACCCAAATTGAATGTAAAGATACCCGAGCCTTTCTTTCCAGGATACTGAATAGCTGACAAGTGTCCTTCCGCTAGATCCATGACATGAAGGTAATCTCGTACGCCCGTTCCGTCGGGGGTGGGGTAGTCCCCTCCAAAGACAGTCAAAAACTCGCGACGTCCGACCGCCACTTGTGCTACATACGGCATGAGATTGTTGGGGATTCCAAAGGGATCTTCTCCAATTTTTCCGCTCGGATGAGCTCCGATGGGATTAAAGTACCGAAGAATGACCACCGACCAGTCCGTCGTCGCACCGCCGAGCGTCTTGGATGCATAAAAGTCCCTCAAAATTTCCTCAATCATGTACTTGGTGCGTCCATAGGCATTGGTAATTCCAGCTCCTACAGGAGTGTTCTCGGTAATGGGCATCTTTTCGGCCGCACCATACACCGTGGCGGATGATGAAAAGACAATCGAGTGGCAATTGAATTCGTCCATGAGTTCCAACAGGAAAAAAGTTCCCGTCAAGTTGTTGTGATAGTACTTTAATGGGATTTTGGTGCTTTCTCCGACAGCCTTTGGGGATTTAAAAAGTTAGTGAGAGCGAGGGTCAAATGAAGGTCAAGTGAAGTGACTTATTGGACGGCACGGGTATAGTATTGGTACAGTAAACTGCTCGTACTATACGAAATTCTTGTGCTGGTGCGGTACTGGTACCTACCTTGAGACCTGCAAAATGAATGCACGCTTGAAATTGGGGAGATGTTTCAAAGACCTTGCGAAGCGCCTCCTTGTCACAAATATCCACATGGTGGAAAATCAGCCGTTCCTTTCGTTCTTCTTCTGTCAATCCAGTGATTTCCACGACACGATCCAAGGAAACGCTGCTCGCATTGACCAAGTTATCGACTACGACCACATTGTATCCTTGTCCCAACAAACATACGATGGTATGGGTACCGATGTATCCGCACCCTCCCGTAACAAGAATTGTAGTTGCCATGCTTGGACGCTATCTTGTAGTGTGGTACAGTCAGTATTGTTTTTGTGTATGCGAACGAACAGCAATGATGAGATGGTGGATATGACGATGATTCTTCGCCTTCTTTTGTCTCCATCGTCGTCGTCGTCATCATCGTCACCTTCCATGCTATACATTATTTGCTTCTTATTTTCCGCATCTTTCTTGCATCATCTTCTCGCGTCTCGTCATTGCTCTGAACTGGAACGGTCGACGTACAGTACGCCATTAGGGTCGTGTGAGTCGTCTTCGTCACCGCCGCCGCCGCGCGATGCTGACCGAAGCTATTTTTTTCAACCGAGCCAGATCAATGCTTTCTTCAAATCCCAATAAAAATGTATCCAATAGCATCCGAGGTGGCCATACCTTTCGGAGACAGCGTGCGAGCAGTACGCGTACGGTGTCGTTGGAAGGTTTTGGCAAAAAATACGCGACGTTTTTCACGCATGCAATGGTGGCGAGGCCTTCCTTCTAACCTTCTACAGTACAGGTACTGGTACCGGTACCAGTTACCGATATGGTCTACTAAAACATCATACAGTATAACCAAACGGTACCGTTACTTGAGTCTACTCTTGGTGTTTTTCCATTCTAATTCATCGCTCCCGGAGAATCACCATCATCTACTGTAACTGGTATGGCGGCGAGGGAAATGGCGGCAGCCCAAAAGGCGCTTCGAAAGACTGACTATGATGCGTCTTCGGAGGATGATGATGAGGAAGTGATCGATTTGTTCTCGGACTTTTCTTCCTCGTCCGCAAACAACGTTCGTCAGCAGCAGCGTGGAGAGGATCATTCACTTTCTTCGTCCGCGTTTGATCCCTATTCTCCCACGTTTGACAACAACACTACCGGTAGTAGTAGTAGTGGTGCTTTCTTCGCTGGCGACCAAACGTCTAGTAGGGACTCTCCGAGCCGTGACATGTCGTTGTTGGACGATAGCTCGGTGCATACAGTGGAGACTGCTGCTTCGATCGATCAACAAGGACGTCAACAACACCACCCCACCATGACCTCCTCGGTACCTGGTGGAGCGGGATACTTGGAGATGGAAGAGGAACCGCCTCGAAAGAGTTATAATTTGGAACATGAACATGAATCCATCACTACTAGCTCGGGTCTCATGCTGACTCATCGTCGCCCGAGTCCAATGGCACGAAAATCTGCTCCTGGTACCAGTACTGTGCAACAGCAGTACGAGTACTCGTCTTCCTCGTCTGCTACTACAGGTAGTACTACTAGTAGTACCATGAGTCGAGTGATACAGAGCAATGGCATGAATACAATTTTTGACAAGAGTGATCCTCATACGCGCAACAGTAGTAGTAATGCTGCTGCTGCTACTGGATTCCGAAAGGTACAACGTGACTACTTTGAAGTCGAACACGGCTATTTCGGATACCGGTCGTCCGTGGCGGGCGGCGGCGACGATGATTCGTTGCACGGAAACAAATCGCGACGTCACTCCATGCCCATGCTTCAAGCCCGCCGCTTTCTTTCGTTTGTTCGTATTTGGATGGTAATATCGGCAGCTTTTTTATTATTGGCGACAGGAGTTCTCTTTCATTCCTTTAGTCATCATCATTCTTCGGAGGTGGCAGAGACGGTGACTATCAAGGATGGAAAAACGAGCACTAGTAGCACGAGTGGAAGTGGAACTGGACAAGCAGCCGCAATCGCTGGAACTCACCAGTACAACAGTGCGGGTGATGTCACGAGCCAACAACTAAACGGAGGAGCGAATCAAATCATCCTTGTTCCTGTTGAAAACATCTCGGATCTTTCGCACCGGCAACAGTTTGCTGCTCAACAGCAGCAGCAACAACAACAACAGCAAATAATGCAGCAGCAGCAGCAGCAGTTCAAATTTCCTCCAAGTCAAATTGGATATCATACTCACCACTATCAACCTAAAAATACTCAGCAACAGCAGCAGAATGGGCATGGGGTACGTCGAGCATTGCACGAGCTTCGTCAAGAGTTTGAAGATTGGGTGGTGCATCACAGAAAGCAATATCATTCTGTAGATGAAAAAGAGAGTCGTTTCCAAATTTGGGTCGATAATCATCATCGGTAAGTCGTGAAATTAGGGTAGTGTGGCCGTTTTATGATAATGTTGCTTTGGCTGGCTGACAACCCATTCATCGTTTTTGCCTTTTAGAACCATTGAAAAAAATGAAAGGCACGGGCCTTGCAAGTTAACGAAGCAAGCAGTATTTGGATCTACTCATTTTAAAGATTTATCCCCAGAGGAATTCAAAGCGCAATACCTCACAGGCTACAATCCCGTCAAGCAAGACGAGTTGGACGCCAAACATCGAAAGATGAATCCAAAGATGCGCAAACTAGGTCGACAAATGGGCAAGACGCTCAAACCAGGAATCCATCATTCCAAGATGCACGAGTCGATTAAGCAACGAATGTTGCAAGAGCACGGAGATCGAATCCTCAAGCAGCAGCAACAGAATTCGAACTATGGCATGAGAAATGCCTACTGTAAGTGGTACGATGTTGCGTGTATGCTACGGTGGGTCTGGAATGAAGCGGGTATTCAGTTTGGATCCATTGTTGGAACGATGGAGCCAAAGTACGACTCGAATGCCTTTCCTAATGCCATCGACTGGCGAGATTATGGAGTTGTTACATCCGTCCGATCGCAAGGCAACTGCGGTGCATGTTGGGCTATCACAGCGGTAGAAACAGTCGAGTCGGCTCACGCCATTGCTACAGGTAATCTTTACGATCTATCAGAGGCAGAAATCATCACCTGCGACGATTCTTGTGATATGTGTAGCGGCGGGTGGCCTCAAAATGCATTTGACTACGTTATGGAGCACGGTGGTCTTCCCCTTTACAACAGCTTTGGATACGACGCCGATACATTACTCAGTATGACGTATGGTATCGAAGGATCAAGTTCTTCGTGGACCGAAGATTCTGTTAAGGAGTACAGACAACAAGTTTGTCCGGCCGAAGGTGGGGGTGGTGACTCTCATGACAGCGGAGACTCTTCCTCCTACTGGGAAAATGGTGGGGAGAACGGAAATTACGGCGACTACTCCGACCAAGGCAGGTATGGAAACATCAAGGGCTATGGTTATGCAACGGATCGTTGTATCTGTTATTCCGATGGCTCTGGTTGCGACTGTGCGAACCAAGACGAAGCGCTGGCGGTAGCGAACGTTGCCTCCCATGGTCCTGCGGTGGTGTGCCTCGACGCGGCTCTCTGGCAAGATTACTCTGGTGGAATCATGACATCGGACATAGGTTGCGGATCCGAATTCTTGGATGTCAATCACTGTGTCCAAGTTGTAGGATATGCGTTTACCGACGGCTCGAACGGAGAGGATCAGGACGAGGGCGATGAAGACGAACACCACAGCGGAAGCGGAAGCAGAGATTCCTCTTCTGGCAAAAGGGAAGGATATTGGATCGTGCGCAATCAGTGGGGTTATTGGAGCTGGGGGATGTCAGGGTACGCGTACGTTGCGATGGGAGAGAACACCTGCGGAATCTTGAACGACATGACTCAAGCCTACCTCTAATGCACTAAACATGAAATGCTATCAATAGTTCTCCTTCATTTTAATCACTATGCTTTTTAAGATCACTTCAATGCTCTAGCAAAGTAATCAATGCGTTGAGGTTCTTGGAACGTTGCCAGCAAAATTTCTTGGAACGAGAAGTTTGTCGTTGGCTATTTGAGAAATGATTTCACCAGCTGCTACAAACCCACAAGCACCCGTCACAAAGCAGGCTGTACCGAGTGCCCCATCACATCGCCGAAGCGAGGATGAACCACCTCCATTTGGCAATGATTTCTGAGGCTCGGTAGAGCAAACAGCCTTGATATTCCATTTGCGAATAGGTTTCTGGGCTTTGTTCTCTTGAAAGCTTTTCCCTTGTTCGAATCCATAGGATTGTCTCATATCTTTCCGGCAGGCAGCCAGCAATGGGTCTCCTTGTACTCTCGTCAGATCATCGCACACAAATTTCGTTGGATCTGTTCTGCCTGCAGATCCACCGCAAGTCACCATGGGGATGCCATATCGAGCGCAGGCGGTGATTAGGGACGTCTTCGCCTTTGCCCCATCAATAGCATCTAGACACGCAGTAATATTTGGAAGACTTTTGAGGATATCATCAATATTGTCTGGAGAGACAAAATCATGAATAAGTTGTATTCGACAGTCCGGATTGATATCCTGCAACCTCTGTTTCATTTCGTCAATCTTCATTCGGCCAATCGTACTCGACAGAGCGTGTAGTTGACGGTTCGTATTGGATATACAAATATCGTCCAAATCAATCAAGACTAGACTTCCGACACCACTGCGGCATATTGCTTCGGCTGCCCAAGATCCGACTCCCCCCAGTCCCACGACAAGCACAGTGGCTCGGGACAATCGTTCGACCACCTGGAGGTGTCGATCTTCCTCGACTATAGAAAAATCCTTTGTTGTCGTGTACAGCCGACCCACTCCTGCAAACCTTAAATTCCGTCGTTCTATCAAAAGATCTCGTTCAGAAGACTGTTCTTCTTCTTCTATCGTCGCTGCAATTTTCCAACCACGACGAAGACTGAATTCTTCCGTCATCTTTCGACCACTACTCGGATAAGTAATTCGATTGCCATTTCGATGTGAAATGAACGATGATACGAAAAAACTCTGAAGTGTGCCTATGGTAGACAGAAGGAAGAGCGATCTACTGGACTTCATCATTCGATTGGGCAATATACTACAGGAGAGCCCTCGACATGTTGTATGACAACAACAACATCTCTTTTCATTCAAAGAAGAACAAAAAACACACATACTGTGTACCAGTGTACCAGTAAACGACGACCAGATGAGAGGTGATGGGTGCGTGGTTCGTTGGTCGCATCGGCATTTCAGGCTCAAGTCTCGCCAGCAACCTTACGCGTGGAGGCTCATTGTAAACGACTAGTACGATTGAATATTTTAGCATCATTGGCGCAGGCGCCAACAAACCCTCAACTCTCTCGGACACTGTAGACCGATGGTATAGTACTGTTAGTGAAATAATTCGTTGGCCTATGCCCCTGATCGATTCCGATTTGCGTAGCAGGATCGTCCTCTCTCGGGGATACCCTTGGGTACATCTCCTTGCCTCGTCCTTGTCAAGGTGTGAAGGGATGGCGGACGGGTTTTTAAAGCTAATTAATCTAGAATTCCGAAGTTGGGATTTGCGATACCGAGGTTGACTCGATGATCTTATGAGGTTCATCGGTCGTCTCTCTTGGTATCGGTTTCGGGTTTGGGTGTTCGTTCGACTTCTTGTCTGTCCTTCGTTCGTTGGGGGTAGCCATGGCGCAGGCGCCAACAAACCCTCAACTCTCTCGGACACTGTAGACCGATGGTATAGTACTGTTAGTGAAATAATTCGTTGGCCTATGCCCCTGATCGATTCCGATTTGCGTAGCAGGATCGTCCTCTCTCGGGGATACCCTTGGGTACATCTCCTTGCCTTGTCCTTGTCAAGGTGTGAAGGGATGGCGGGTGGCCATTGAACTAGAAATCCAGCCTCATCTCGTCGCCTTGGTTGTTCGCGTCGGTTCCTGAAAGGTCGACCATGTCCTCAGCGAGGTTGCTTGTGAGTTCGATGATCTGGGGTCTGATGTACGCCATGAATGCGTTGGATCTCCACCGCCCCAAAATCATGATCTTCATTTCTGAGTAGTTCCGTTGGCTAAGTGCTAGGGCCATGTTGGATCCGCTCCTGGAGGAAATCCTTCCACTTCGGGTTACTAGGTTGCGCCATTGAATGGTTTGAAAGTTGCTTTTAAAGCTAATTAATCTAGAATTCCGAAGTTGGGATTTGCGATACCGAGGTTGACTCGATGATCTTATGAGGTTCATCGGTCGTCTCTCTTGGTATCGGTTTCGGGTTTGGGTGTTCGTTCGACTTCTTGTCTGTCCTTCGTTCGTTGGGGGTAGCCACGAAGACCCTCTCAAACTCTCTCATGGTAGTTCTGTTCTGTTCTGTCTTTACTCCAGAGATCTACCGTAAATAATGTCTAGAGTGTAACCCGTACAACGTCATTCATTTGTCCTCTTTAGTAGAGAGAGAGAAGAATTATGCTGTGTTCCTCCTGCTTCAACCAAAATAAAGGTTGCCCGTCGTTAGAAAAAAATCCAGTACCACTGTACTACGAACTGTCTGTAGCTCTCTCTAGACGCTGAGTACGTTCGGAGTCTGCAAAGGATGCGACGCATTGGGTGGTGCCTCCGACTGAACATCCGGGACGTTATTGTAACCTCCACTGGCATAACTCCCTTGTTGCTGCTGTTGTCGTTGTGCAAATGCGGGTGCCTGTTGTTGTTGTTGTTGATGTTGACCGCCTTGATATTGATTTTGGTTGTAAGATTGTTGTTGTCCCCCACTCCCCATCATGGACGGATCATCTGTATCGAGACTCTGATATTGTTGGGTAGTAGATTGCGAGGAAATATCACCGTGGCCCAAGGCCAACAAGAAGCAACAAATCAAATCAAGCCAAAAGATACAGGAACTCCACCACCAAACACCGTTGAGGCTTCCCGCACGCCAACCACAAGAGTCGGGTCCTTCGGTATGATGGGCACAATATGCGTGGATCCGTCCGAAAGTGAGACATACGAAAAAGGAAAGAATAGTCCCCCCAATCGTGATTCCCAAGCACACGCCCAGCATGAACTCGGTGGGAGCAAATAGTCTGGGCGCCAGTTGCTGGCCCTGTGGCGTTGCCGCCAATAGGATGCTAACATTTTGCACCGACAACAAAAGGCACGCCAGAAAAGTCAAGAAGGAAACCGAGAGCGATGATAGCAGAAGGAAGAAATTACAGACAACCATGAGCACCAGTGTATGCGTCAAGAATTTCGGAACCGTGTCCATGTGCGTGTTGGCATAACGCATGCAACCACTGGGTAACAACGATAGGCATGAACTGTAGACGTTCCGCAAGAACATTGGATTGAAAACATCTCCCAGAGCCATCTTGTACGGGTACGAAATCTCAAGTCCAAACAACTGTTATTTGCTTGCTTTACTTTATGTATGTTGTTGGGGGTTGGGGATTGTGTCAATGGCGGGAGGACGATGAGAAGAGGGTGGCCACACGAGCAAAAAGCATCGTTGTCACGCACGAGAAAGAAAAAATAATCTTTGTCGCGCTTCCGCTTCTTCGAGGAGATAGAAGGGGAGGAGCGAGGGGGTGTCCGTTGTCGTCCGTTTGATGTCACTTCCGATGATGCGCATCATCGCCTACACGTAGCGTGCGTAGAGCGAGCGCATGCACGAGTTTGGGAGTCCAATTAGTCGACCAAATTAATAAATTCAACGCACGAGACCACGCGCAACAACGCGGCTTAGGACGATGAAACAAGAACAAAATCAAAACGGAACGAAATTGGAAACTGCCTCGTGTCAAGAATATTTATGCGGTAGAGACGACGACTCACTCCTCCTCCTCTTTCCATCGGCCCTCTTATCATTATTTACTTATTCATTGAAAAATCTGAAAAGAAAATGCTGCTGCTGCTCCAGAACTTTAAAGTGTTGCTGTGGTTGGCGGTGTCGATCGCTTGGATGACGACTCCCACTTTGTCATCTGCCGCACGAGTACGAGTAGAACAACCACCCGACTTTTTGATCGATGGTGTTGCCGCCGCCGCCGCCGCCAAGCACAGTAATATGACATTACTGATTGACGACGAAGACGAAGCCGAGCTTGGAAATGCATGTGTTTCCATCAACGACTGTTACAATTGCTCCAATACGTACACTTGTCACTGGTGCTCGTTTGACGAGCAGTGTCACGCCAGGGGCAGCGTTCACGGCTGCGCCTGGGGCGCCGCTTGCGATCATCCCAAGCCACCACCCAAGCCAAAGGAAAACACTACTTGCTCTTCCCATGCAACTTGTTCCGAGTGCGCCCTCTCTTCACACCTCTGTCACTGGTGCGAACATGACAATGCCTGTCATGCGATTGGAAGCCCCTATGGTTGTACTACGGGAGTCGATTGCTACTCCAATGATCGCTGTCGTCGTGAAGAACCTGAGCCCTTTCATCGCTGGCTCATCTTGGATGTCCCAAGAGTCGCAATCATCTCGATCCTGGTGGTCGGCGCTCTGTTGGTCGCTTGCTTGTCGTGCTGCCACTTTTGTTTCTTCAATGTCAAGGGAGCCTACGATGATCTGGCGACGATTTCCATGGCGGCTTCCAGACCTCCGTCGGTGATTGGAGGTACTTTCATGACTAGTCCTAATCACACAGAGCAGTTTTACAACACGCTCGAGACTCATGAAGAGGTAGAAAACGAAGATGCTGCTAGTGAGAGTGCGGAGAATACTCCTCCCACTCAGCAGCAGGCCAATACCGATGAAGAATCTCCTGTTGCTCCCACGACAACTCATCATCATGCTGATCCTCCTGGTGATGGTCCAGCAACAATGTCACGAAGCAGAGGCGAGGAGCACCATCGTCCATTGGAACTCGAATCGGATCCTAATGACTTGCTCAATATCACGAATGATGACGGCCCTATGACGCCACTTCTCCCGTCGTCGTCTGCGAGATCCTTCAACGGAATTCCCGGAATGGAAGAGCCACGTCATATGAAGGCTTTGTACCGATTGTGCTCTTGCCTTTACTGCACGAGTGTCCTGCTGGTTTTGTCTCTGGTAGGTGTGTTGCTCTTTTTCTTTCCAAAGCCCCCCGTTTATAATGTGTGCAACGATTCTGTGGCCTGGAAGAAGATCATTGAGGAAATGGTCGCCCTCAAACTCGATGCCAGTTTCGAGATTCTGGTATCGGTCAGCAATCCCAACCATTTGACAGTGGTTTTGGAGAAGGCTTCGGGCAGCTTTTCGTTTGATGGACAGCCGATTGGAACCTACCAAATGCCAGAGGCAACCGCTGAAGGCATGGCGATTACGGATATGATGCTCATTGCCAAGGTCACGCCTGATAAATATCAAATAGTTCAGCTCGCCGAGGCGTACTATCGCGGCAATTTGGTGCTGAACGCCGATTTCAATGCCAAATTGCGAGCACCGGCCTTGTTTGATGTTACCTACGATGTACACATGAAAGATATTGATGTTTATGTCAACGAATTGGGACCCCGGGATCTCTGCCACTGTCCTTCCTGGGATGACGCTCCTCATACAAATTCCGCCACGGGCCTGGCATTTTTCAACTAAATTACAGTAATGAGGAATTTTAATTTTTAAATCAATCGTATCATTAAAAAGTCCAAAATAGGGTTTATTTGCCAGCTACCAGCACGACCGATACGATACAATACAGGTGCCGCAGCTTCACCACTCGTGATCAACCTGTTCGACATCCAGTTCATGGTGCACGTCACTCAAAGCCCGAAGCAAATCACCAGAAACGCAAGGCGATACACGAATACAAACCTCACACCAGCCGGTGGTCTTACAAACCAAACTACCAGTCTGCCGCGAGGGAACAATAAGACCACAACGAGCGCAACACTCATCGGATGCCGAACGGAGATAGCCTGCCGCCTCACTCGTATCCAATTTCTTGCGAGGTAACAAGCTCTGTGTTGCCACATACTTGAGCAGCCATTCATCGCCAAACTCCAACAACGAAGTTTTCTTGAGACGAACAATAATGCTTTCAATCTCAGCAGAGGTTGGAACCATTTGCATTTGGCGTTCCAAACGACGTTTCAAATGGTGATATCGATTCTTGATTCCATTGTCTGTTCGACCTCTCAAGACCTTGGACATCATTGACCACTTGGAACCATCTGTGAGATATAGACGGAATAGGGTTGCATCTTCCACTGGTGACCAATTCTTCAGTTTGATATTGGGTGTCAGATGATTGAGATAGCGTTCCCGACACTGTTTGCCACTACGACCAGGGACCACCTTTGCGACATTCGACCATTTCAAAGTAGACCTGGAATGGGAGGTAATTGCTCTCAACAGAATCTCATCCTCCTGCCAGCAAAACAGTTGTGAGATCTTGTAACTTGGACAATGGCGAGTGAAGCGAAGGAGTCCTGTTGAGAAATACTCCATACATACCTCGGGAGTCCAGAGCTTCTGGCTGTACTTCGGCGAAGTCGACGAGATTTCGCTTCCTTTGCGCCTAGATGAGGTCTTGCTAGGAGTTGTAAATGGCGAGTTTCCGGGAGATCGGTCGTCATCTACAATCATGCTGTCATCTAGCGTGGTGACAGAGAGCGAGGACGCCACGCTTGTACCAGATAGAGGCGCTAAATTACCAGCCATCTTGTCCTGACGCTGGTGACTCGGAGAGCGTACTGGAAGTACACTATGTGGCGATGACACCAACTTGACGAGCGTTTGATCCATCAAAGAATCGTCGACTTTGGTATCGGCTCCGAAAAACTTGTCCAGACGCCGTGGTGTGCTAGGACGGTGGAACTCATCGAAGGAGTCGGAGTCGTCGCCAATATCCGTCTGCTCATCGCAATTACCAAACGAACCGACTTCTCCATAGTATACTGGGGATGGGGCTAGTACCGAAGAGCTTTTGAAATGCTGAATGTATTGATCATAGGCCGTAGCCTCCACAGTTGCCCATTCACATTGACTATCCATGAACCTGAGAAAATGCTGACCAGCATTGAATGCGTTTCCACTATGCGGTTCATCAATGCTACCATCCCAAAAAGCTCGTTCCACCGTCCCAAATTCCCAGGTCTCAGTAGACGGCCGAACCACTGGGACCGTGGCACCAACTAGGCAAGAACTGCACACCCAGATGGAGCAGGGGCCATGGTCCCGTATTGGACTATAAAATAACAGAACAGCAGGAAGAGTGAGGACACTTTGAGAGAGTTTATACTTCGTATGTTATACCGTCAATCACTCATTCATACCTATCCCATCCTGGAAAAATCTCGAAAAGTGTTTCAGTCGTCACTGCATCGCACTTAGAACAGTTTCTGTCAAAGGTCATTGTCGTCGGAGGAACGAGCCGTTTCAAATAAATGAACTATAGAAACGGCTCCATCGTGAACGTTTCTCTCACCAACTCCATATCTGTCAATCCATTCAACGCGTAGAGTATGCGATCATGGGCGTGGGAAAACATGATGTCCAACTATCTCAAAAAGATACCCTCGGAAAAGTTCGTAGAAAGTTTGAGCCTTGAGGGATTTCTATAATCCCGAGCGTGACCTCTAAGCGTGACATTCGTCTTCCGTTGACCCAACGTGGGTGCTTTTTATCTCTTTGAATAAGGAATAGAGAGCGACTTTGATCATCGGCAGCACTTGGACAACGTGGACGATGGACATGCATTGCCTATTGTGTCTCCATTCGGAGATCTTTCATTTTTTCCCGTCCACCCGCGGCCTATCGCGCGCGTTTTTGACGATGATCGACTCAGTGGACTCACATGGGTCGAAGGGTTCGTTCTCCCCCTTTTTACTTTTACTTTCACTTTTCCATCCCCCTCATCTTCACAGCGCAACATCAGCAAACGCAGTTTTGCTTTTCTACCGTAATGATGGCGGAGCCGCAGTGATGGTGTTGCACCCGCAAGTAAATATCCCAAACGCAAGCGCAAAGCCCTGGGTTTCCCATATTGTCATCGCAGCTGGATGGTAGATCATAGATTGGATTTTATCTGTCTAAGAGTAAACCCCAGGTACAAAAATGGGGGATAATATGATGGATGCCATTCTCGATCAGGCGTTGGACGATCTCGAGAACATTGAAACAGGAGCTACAGAAGAAGAAGAAGAAGAAATATCATCCGATGCCATTTCCAATGATCCTACAGAAGCAGAGAAAAGTCAACGGAGCGATACCCAAGGGCAGCCTCAGCTTGATGGACAGGCAGAGGAACCCTTGGACCCGAAGGATTTTTTCAAATTCTTGATAGAGGGAGGTGACGACGATCTGGGGGAGGAGGTCCGAGAAGCCAAGCTGGATGAATTCATGAAAAATATCCAAAGCAAACTCCAGAGAGAAGTAGACGACTCCTCTGACTCTGGTGCCAAGAAATCTAGCAAAGATAAAGCTGGCAGAGATGAGGACGACGACGATGATGAAGTCGCAGCCACTCTGGCGTCCATTTTGGAACAAATGACAACCATCGAGAAGGATGACTCATTCGCTCCAGAAGGTGACTTTGCAGCTGGGAATTTTAACCCTGATGATATAGTGGACGGAATGATGGAACAACTGTTGTCCAAAGATCTCATGTATGAGCCAATGAAGCAAGTGGCGGATCGATACCCGGCGTGGTTAGCAGCAAACCAGGATAGTCTCGCCGAGACGGAGCTCGAAAAGTACGTACGTTTGCTTGTATCCCAACGAAAAATCCACGGTGACACACTGACTGTTCAAACTAAACCATCTCCCAATGGCTTCCAGGTATCGTAAGCAATTCAATTGTTTCAAGGAACTTGTTCATCAGTATGAAACTGATCCCGGAGACATGAAATTGCTAATGAAATTGATGCAGGAAGTTCAAGAGTAAGTATTACGTTGTTCTGGGATTTATCATTGGGTTTATCGCCTTCGTCCCTCTAACACCCATCATTTCCGGTATTGGAAGGTTTGGTCAGCCGCCCCAGGATATCATCAACGAGATCGCTCCTGGACTAGAGCTAGACGACGATGGAATGCCAAAGATGAATCCTCTAGAAGCATTGGGAGCTGGTGGTGACGGCGAATGTGCGCTGATGTGATCTTGGTATGCTCTTTTCCAGTTGAGATGACTCCGTTCGGATACAGCCAAATATCGGTGAACAGGAACCCAATGTGAACAACGAGATCGGAACCAGTCGCGTCGCTAGCTGCTAGTTCCAGCTCGACATGTGCATTCCAGGATGCAAACGCGAGACCTTGCAATGGCCATGAGATATCTGATTTACGATTACTTTCGAGACAAATCACTACTACGATCACAAGAGATAGAATATTGGTCTCCTTGTCACACCAATCACATCAGGCTTTTCATCGTCGTCTGCCATGCATGTGTCGTCGGGGTGTCGGCGGCGAAACAGGAAAACTATGGGAAGGTGTAGTGCAGTTTATTCCAATATTCAAGGAAGACCTCCTCTTCTTCAAAGCATGGTTGCAGAGATAGGGAGTAGTGCAGGCATTCCAGATTGAGTGAGCAGGCATGGACATGAGACATAATAGTTCATCGCCCCAAAACGTTGGCTGGCGAGCTTTCGCGGAAAAAAAACATAGATTAGTAATTAGTACATTTCAGTCGGTGAAGTCGACTATTTGTTTCCCGCCTTATTATTCGCGAGTTTTGTTTGGGTACGCAGTATCCATACTGCCCTCTACGTAAAAAATGAGCGGCCCTCAACGGAGTCTCATTCCACATTCCTCATTCCTGATCTCTTTCCCAAGGCACGCCATTGAAGAAAACTAGAGTACTCGTACTCACTCCACAATTCAATTCAGCAGCAACTTGATATCAACGTATAGCGCTTGCAAATCGTCGTCATCGTAATCAAGGAAATATTATATATGTAGCTGGGAAGAGGAACGAAAAAATCAGAAGAAAAATGTCGGAGATTATTTCACCATCCAGCATCGACGAGAATGACAACTCCTCCGCCGTCCAGACCGAGACGAAACCAATGGTGGATATCACGGATTTATTTCGCGGGGCTGCTAGTTCTCTATCGGTGAAAGATCCCATGTTGTGCAACGATGATAGCTTCAATTTACAAGACGCCATGGCTGCCCTGGAAATATTGGATGCAAAGATGGACTGCTGTGAAATACCGGCCTCGCAAGTGGCTCCTTTCGGTCGCCCCATAACGAAGGACGAGAACGATAAGGAACGTATGGTATTTCCAAGACCATCACCCATTGGATTGGATGACATTATAGACCCTCTTCCTTGGAATGAATTGAGCATAGAAGATGCAGCCTACATTTCGCTGGAATGCTTGGTTCGACTGGAATCGTTGTTGGGTGGAGCATCTGTGGTGGAGAGCACTTTTACTTGTCTCTACGCTCACCAACCAGTAGTGGCTGACATGAAGGCAAGGCTAGATGATTCATCGGCCTGTACTTTGACAGAACAAATGAAGCGTATGGGAGTCGACGAACATGTGAGAACCCCAGCGCAACGAGCCGTCTACGCGTCTGTGCTGCTCCTCTTGGACCTGACCGACGTGATACGAGGGATCATTCTCAATGCCGATATTTTTGAGGAGGAAGATTTCACTGTCAGTACCTACGGAATCTCTGTATTTGAAAATCGAGACGAGAATTATGCTATCCATGCTAGCAAAGTCGCTCTGGAAAGTCTGACAAAGGTGGAAGGGAAGGACGACTCGGATGCGGTCAAGGCCATTTCTTTGATGCTGGGCTTTGAACTGGATCTATTGTCCATATGCAGCTCTATGGCGAGGCTATCGGGGAAACAAGTGACAAAACAGGTAGAGCTATCTCAAAAGATGGCCAAAGCGACCACCTCGAAGTTGGAGGATTTATCCCAAATCGTCACACGGCTGAAGGGAAATGAGACCGACAAGATCAAAGCCCTCATCAAAAAGACTTTTGACTCCTACGTCACTCGGCCGTTGGTTGGCAATGCACCCGTTCGCAAAGTTTTCTTCTCCGACGCGGTAGAATCACTTTCCTCTTTGATAAAGATGACAAAGGAACTAGATTGGGCGTTGTGCCGCACGATCTTACTGGGGAGTTCACTCGGACGAATACGGCGGATGCTTTCTCGACTTTCCACCTCATCGGTCAACATTCTTATCAGATCGCTCCTCGTACTGAATCTGTACTTTGATGACAAGCTCTTCGGCCAACACATCCTGCCAGACATGATTATCCGGCACATGCAACAATTATCTCATATTCCCGACGAAGTCTTTCAGAATACGGCATCCAAAACATTTTTGAATCGTCTCGCCAAGCCTATTTATGATGTCCTCAAGGTGATGCTCCTGAATCGAAACCGACAACGAGCATACATTGAGGCAGTCATGTTTCCAGATTGGGCGGCGTTGAGCCAAGAGGCGGGTATTATGGACATTACTTTGAAAAAAGACCCACGACTCGGACCCGAATTCCCGCCGCATTTCAGTATCTATACGCTTTATCTTACCATCGACTCTATGGATCACTATGTGGCGCTCGCAGTCGAGCTCAATCTAATATGCGGGGACTATGAACTAGCGGCTGCCTATTGGTACAGAGACTTTTTGTTGTCCGCGCTCATCAATCAGTTGTCGACCATGCGGAAAGCCAAATCAGAAGCAAAGCAAACACAACAGCTGCATCAACATGCTGCTGCGGCTGCCAATGCCAAGCGTGGAAAGAAAAAGGGAGGCAAAAACCACAAAAAGATTCAAACGAATGGAAGCAACCGGGTGGATCCAGAAGATGCGGAAGACGACTTTGAGTTTTTGGCAGCCAACTTGAAGCGTGTCCTTTGTCGGGGCCTTGTTCGAGTGAGTATACTTGGGTCGCTTTGTCGTTCAAATATCACGGGGGAAGTGCTGATCGTCTCACATAATTTTTTGTTTCCTGGCATACTAGTTCTTTGCAAGTATAAATCAGGCAGGTTTGATTCCAGAAAAGATATTTGAGTTCACGTCCCAGGAGCGAATATTTGAAAAGCGATTCGAGGCCTTTGAGTCCATTCCACAGCCACCACCACTTTGTTACGCAGACTATGTTGCAGGATCGGACTTTTCCAAGGTCCCACCCAAAGAACTGATTGAATCCACGGCCGAATGCTTCCAAGCCGCCAAGGCATATATTGATCGACTCACTTCGCAAAGCCAACCCATTTCGGCCGAGTTTCTTGGCCTGCATGAAGATGAGCTCAAACGGTTGACCAAGGTCATTGTTGGGAATTCCGTTTATGCACAAAAGTTACGACAGAAAGTCCATTCCGATACCACGGGAGTCAAGGATGGTGAACGGATAGAGTGTGACCTGGAGACACACCGTCAATTCTGTACGATCAAGATACCCTAGCTCTAGACGCAGCAGCGTCAAGTTCTAACCGTCCTGTTTGCATGGCGCGAAACATAGCGTGTACTGAGCAGAGGACAAAGGACGAGACGAACGATGAATTCTTCGGTCGGGATCAAGACGTTGTTCGAAGTACAATTTTAGATTGAAAGGACGAGACGAACGATGAATTCTTCGGTCGGGATCAAGACGTTGTTCGAAGTACAATTTTAGATTGAAGAATCAAACATCGTTTCACGTGCGTAGTTTCACTAGGAATGACTCAGAAAAGATGCCACATGGCTATACGTATCCAAAAGTTGCTTATTAGGTTAGCTTGAAACAATCGGTATGGAAAAGAATATCAAGATATGGATCATTTGAACATGGGACCGGTCAAATTTCAGAAAGGGTTTCGACGAAAACAGTACCGCTTTGTCCTCGGAAGCAAGTTCAGCATTATTTACAACGTTTGGATGTTGCACTTTCCAGATCCCAAAGCCGTTTGGCAAGCCTTCACCTTTCGTCCATTCATGTTGACCATGCAAGTTCCACAATCTCCTTTTTGGCAATTCACCGGGATCTTGACCCGAGCACGACCCGCGACCACAGTAAGTTTCTGACCTACGACGGCTCCTTGCACTGCTTTTCCATTGACAGTGACATTGTCGTTATAATTTGGGCCACCACTGAGTCCCTCATTCTTACGTTTTCCCAGGGATTCATCGTTTCCAAAGGCGCCTTTCAAAGCATCACCGAAAAGGCCAAGGCTTGTGTCCCCCTGACGAGGGCTCGTTCGTGGGGACACGACGGAAAACCCGCTGACCGAGGAACTGGCAAGGAGAGCAACAGCGATGATGGATCTGAAAGTAGCACGGACCATGGTGGAAATGTTGATGGAATACTTTGATATTATGTTTTATGACGATATCGAGCGAAGGATTGTCAAAGGGACAAGAGAGGAGCGAAGGAAGCGACAATAGACGTCGTTGCGAGAATACGAATACAGTACGAATAACGACGATCGAAAATAACACATCATCCACTGCAGGCCCATTTTTAGTGACACGAAATCGATGCGTCAGTGCAGTACGTCTCGCACTGAGTCACGAATTATTGCAAACCATGACACGTCTTGCCGCATTCCGCTTACAAAAGTGACGATCGCCTTTCCGTCGACCGTTTCGATGATGATGGATGCACGTGAATTTCAATTGTGACGTGCAGCTAGCGCACATCACACAGCGCGACAGTGTCATCAAGCCAACCAAACGTCACGATGGTGCACGAGAAGTGTACCGTACCAGGTACCGGTAACCGCGGTACCTGGTACCAGGTACCAGGTACTGTCCCAGTACTTTTTAGCCGCTGCTTGTTGCCCATCGCTGATGGATGGACTCACTCCACAACTTCTTGAACGGTACCAGCAGTCTTAAATCACTATATTAGTAGAACTCACTACTTCATACTGGTAGAAGCTAGAGGGGCACCTAGAAGGAGCAAGGGTTGACACCTGGAAGCATCGACACATATATTTCGCTGTAATAGGAACTTGTTGCCACAATCTTAGAAGATCGAGTACGAGTATCAGTGAGAGCAATCAAAGAACTGTCCTTTGCGACGACGTAGGGGAACTTGATAGCGTTGGTTTTGTTTGCGAGCGACGTGCTGGAATTGCTTTCATTGGTTTCGCGTGGACGGAATTTCATCACTATTATATCCATCGCTATCACTGCACCCACCACACCAACCCAATAATATACAATCATGGTTGACAAACGGCCAAACGAAACGAGCAACGGAGAGACTTCCTCAGACAAAAATGAAGCTAAGAAGAGACACCCAACTCCCACTTGGGCGTACTTAGCATTTGCGGCTATTGTGATTGTGAGCTATGTCACGCTGCCAAGCCCGCTCCAGCCACAACACGGAGAGGAACCTTCAATACAGCACGTTTTCTACTACGGATGGCTCACGGCTGTGAGTACAGGGCTTGGTGCTGTGCCACTGGCGTTTGCACCGAATTTATCCACTTACTGGGTCGGTGTTTCAAATGGTGAGCTTGGCAGGAACTCTTGCTTGACATTTATGTGAATGGTTTCCTTCTGACCTTTTCTTTCTACTCTGTGTTACAATCAGCTATCGCTGCTGGCATGATGCTCATGGCGAGTTACTCATTGTTTTACGAGGGCTGCTATTTTGACGATCCTGGCGACACCTCCACAATCCCAAGTATGTATCGAACGGCCATAGGTGCACTGGTAGGCCTTTTATTTATCAATGTTACAGAGAAATTCATTTCCAATCACGAGGATCTGACCGTAGGCGGGTTGGGTGGAGCCGATGCCAGGAGGGCGCTCTTGATTTTCTTCGTCATGACGCTCCATTCGTTTTCGGAAGGTGTGGGTATTGGTGTTAGCTTTGGTGGCGTACATGGCAGTGAATTAGGAGTTTTCATCTCGGCGAGTCTTGCAGTACACAACATTCCCGAGGGCCTCGCCATGGCTGTTACGATGATGCCTCGGGGGACCAGTTTGCTGACAGCGATGGTTTGGGCGATTCTGTCGAGTGTTCCTCAACCACTTATGGCAGTGCCTGCATACGAGTTTGTTCACCATTTCATTCCTATCCTTCCCGTAGGGTTAGGTTTTGCTGGAGGTGCCATGGCCTGGGTTGCCATTTTCGAGCTTTTGATGGAAGCCATTGAAGACTCGGGCCTTGTAACAACAGCTGTGGTGTCGTCGCTATCACTGGGAGGAATGCACTTTTTGCAAGAAGCAATCGATGCTGGAGCAAGGTCGTAATGATTTTGATTTTCGATTACCGAACTAGTCATGATGATTTCTCTTCTACTGTGCCACGAACACTATAATATTAGTACTCAACCACAATAGAGAAACTCTTTTCGCCATCTTGCCGCGCCTCTAGAAACTACAGTACCGGTGCATACGAGTACTCCTCGAATGACCTACAGTATCGTCGTGAAAATTTAAAACTCTTGAACACGTTATTTTTTTAAAACTTGAACCGAACATCCCTACTAGCAGGCGGTCCAGTCCAGCAACCCATAGATGGTCCATTCATTCATTCACTCATCCATCCATGTCTCTCGTCAGTTTTATCTCTTGAGTAGCATGCTGGCAATACCAATGACAGCACCAGCTGCCACTGCAACTACGGCTCCTCCAACAGCGGCATCCTTGACTGCCTTGGCATCCTTTTGCTCTTTCGATTCGATGCTAGCTAGGTGCATTTCCGCGGCCAATCGACTTTCCGGGTTGGATCGTAGAATTTGTTCACATCGATTCTGTAGAAAGCAAAAAGCGGATAGGACGAAGAAGACACGACGCAAGAGTGAGCTGCCATATGTCCTACAAAGCCACACACACGGCAAGCACTCAACCACGAAAGGGTTTGAAATGCACAAACACACGATCGACTTACTCTCGATTTTTCGTATTCTCCTAGCAAATACAAAGCACACGCGGACCCATACATACAGTCCACTTGATGATCATAGCCTTCCTTGACCAATCCATCCAAAATGGAAACAGCATACCGGAGTTCAGAGGGTTCGGTAGATTTGGAGAGACAGAATGCGTATTGAAAGGTGTTGTCAGGACTCGGGTCTTTCGCACAGGCGACCGCCAAGTCTTCGAGAATTTGTCGATCGGGCGCGGCCAATTTGAGCTTGTGATCCAATTCCGCTTTGGTCACTTTCTGTGTATTTTTGGTTTCTCCCATGGTGATGTGATACGGATGTGATACGGATGTGATATAGTTGGTCTCTAATGAATGTGTCGGATAGAAGAAGTTGTTGCTAAAGGTGTTGTTGTTCGTTGCTTTCTTTTATTGTGTCGGAGAAGAGAAAATTCCGTATGGGACTACACGAACGCATTGTGCCGCTTTCTTTGGGCTTCTTCCCGCGCGCTTCCGCGACGTTGCTTGGTGTTCAAAAATCGCGGGATTAACCACGAGTGAAAGCCGACTCCTTTGACTAACGGACATTATTCAGACCGATATTTTGACCGACTCTTACGAACTCCGACCGAACTAACACCGAACTACAACCTCAAAACTCAAAACCGCTCCAGCGCAAGAAAGAATAAGCGCGGGCGGCCGGCAGCCAAGAATAAGCACGAAGGACGAAGGCAAAAACACATAAAAACCGCATTGCTTCCTCATCATCATGGAAGATTGTATTGTACTTTTGAAACTACTAGACCACCATGAACGATTCCAAACGACACGCCGAGGAGAACGAAGATGGAATGATGATGACGATGAGACCAGCAGCCAAACGAGCCCGTTTCGAAATAATGGAAGGACCAACGGCAGCAGCAGTGCAAACCAAGACAAATTTCATTCCGACGACGACGACGACGTCGATGATTCGCTCCAACGGTCATCGATTTCTACGTCTGCATTTGAAACTCCTAAAGGCAATGTATTTTCAAGAGACTGAAGAATCTGCTGAAAGCAAGGAAAATGATTATAACACTGGACTACCAGAGCAGGATGGGCCCATGGAGGAAGAGCTCTGCCAGGCGATTGAACGATTTTTGTGCGATCGGGGAAGCGTTCGAGCATTGGATGCCAAAGTTCAACACTACGAAGGATTATATGAAGAAGCTATTGATTTTATAGAAGAAGAGGAAAGAATGGAAGGATCGAATATTGGTGGTGGTGGTGGTGCTCTTGCTGCCAAATTTTCCAGCATGTCGCCTTGGAGCCTGCTGACGCCAGCAGCAGGAGCACAAGGCAACCCCAATGGCGGACGGTCGTCTCGTGCTGGAAATTTTGCATTTGGGAATGGTCTTCGACCCACTACGTCTCTCTTGTTTGGAGGAGGAAGTCAGCAGTCTCCTTTTGTGCCGGGTATGTATGCGCATGGTCTGCTCTCGTCCCATACGGCACCCTCAGCAGCGAATCCGTTTGGGTTGGTAGCCGGACTCTTGCAAGCCAAGTTTCACGCTGCCCTGGGGGACCTTCAACGAACCACAAATCCATTTGAACCACTGGTTGCTGAAGTGGGCCGACGAATCGAAATACTGGAGAAGTTAGCGACAGGTCCTGGTGCTGAGGAGCCATCGCCGTCGGCCACGACGACGACCGTCGGTGATGATGATCCAGCACCAGCGGAAAGCAACTGTCAACACGATACTGCTGCTGGAGTTTCCTGTGTGCTTCTAGAGCAGCGCAGACATGCTCTAAGCGAAGAAGCTAAGGAAGAATGGTTAGCGAGAGTTGAGACCAAACTACGGCTTTGGAGAATGCTTCATTCGGATCTCGTGAATCAGTGATGATCATCTAGTTACTACCGGTAGTAGAGATTAGATAGCAGACGCGGGACACGTACCTGTACGGTCGCTGCGGTAGTCTATGCACTGACTGTACTGTACCGGTAGTGATTTTGATCTCATTTTTGTGCCTACATATGGTTGTTTTAGTCATCTTTTTCTAGCGAGCGTAGACTACTCGGGTAGACCGAAAAAGTGGTGTGTGAAAAGTCGGGGACCTTCACGGTTACTGTACACGTGTAGTTGTTCAGTTTGGAGTTTGGATCCACATACGTATCGCAGTACAGACCGCCAACAAAGTCCCGCCATTATTTCGACGAATGGCCGTTGTTTCGTCCCTCCCCATCACGCACCCGCAATGACTAGTACAATGACAATGACAATATGACAATGACACATTCACATCATTCATCAAGCAAAATGAAATGCCGATACTCGAATTGGCAGGTACAACATGCTTCCTTCTTCCACTCCTCAGACCAATCAGGTGCAATCACGGCGCTATCGCAGACGAACAGTTCCACAAGAGCGCCGGAGGCCAACAGAAATCACTGCAAAGAACAACACCAACACCAACACCAACAACGACGACGGTGCCAAGGAGGGTCCATCGGCAAAACGAAAGCGACAATCCCACTCCTTTGGCGTGACACGCTTGGAACCTCTATTCATCCCACTTCAATTGGATAAAGTATGGATTGTAAAGACTGCGACATCAGTGCTAGTGGATCATTTGCTGTTCACAAGAGGTCTGTTTCCAATCACTGTCGCAGAACTCTTGACTCAGAAGAACAATGAGGGCAATTCTGCTTTGATGACCACAGAAGCTCCCAGTACAAGCTTTTCTTCCTCATCTACCCGTCGAAAACTACGCCAAGCCCAGAATCAATGGCAACAATTTACGCAAGCTTGGACTAGTTCTAAATCATCGTCGTTCATACGAAGAGCCTCGTATATCTTGATCACTTTGGGGCCCAGTTTTGGCAGAGGACGGGAATCCTATTTGGTGGAAATTCGGGAATTAGCTTCGTCGTCGAAGCGGCATTTGAAGCCACTTCCTCCTTCCGCCGTCTTGGCGAGACGGTTACTTCCTCGTGTGATGGAATCCGATGCTAGTGCAGAGCTACCCTCTTCTGCTGCTTCGTTGCGTCTTTTTGTGAGTCTCTGGCTGCAGAAGGATGAACTGGAAGGGTACTGGAGAGAAGTCAATGAGGGGTCTTCTGCCGATGATTCCAGAACATTTGGTACCACTAGCACCAGTTGGATTCCTCGCACGGGACGAGTCCTTCCCAAGACTGCAGAACTTCACTCTCTGAGTGTTTCCAAGAGGCCGAAAAAGCGACTAGTTTCAATGGCTCTGAAGCCCAAAACGGAAGCGAGTACTAGTAGTACGGTCATGGAAACACATGAAAGCGACGACGATATTCTGAGCCTGGGCGGTGTAGAAAGCGATGGACAATGGTTTACTCTACCCCAAGTAATCAAAGGGTTTCGAATGTAGTGAGACCAACTTGTAGTAGCTGGGTTTCAATATTATTTGGCTCTCGCGACATATAGTCTAGAGAGTACGAAGTAGAGAATATGGAGTGAAAGGAACGGCGGAGTATCAATGAATACATTCAATATGGCGGAAGAGGTTATCTGTTTGTATAGTGTCTATCTCTCTCCTAGAGACCTACTGGTATAAGAGAGGTGAATAACTCTACGTTCCGAGTGCACCGTGTGCTCTACGCAAAATGGACTTCAAACTCAGGAAAACTTGTTCTCTGTACACGTACTAGCTAGTAGCTACTACTACTCTCAACTAGTAGAGAACACTGAGGAGGAGGAGGAGTCTACTATCGATAGAGAGGAACTGCACGTCGTGCTCGTACTGCTGTACTACCGGTACCGGTATGGTCTATGTGGGCTTGCGATTCGTACCGGTATAGAGCATTGAGTAGTCTATGATATCCGTTCGTTCAAGGAGGACGCGGTCGCACCCAGCATTATGAAAATACTGTACCAGTGCTTGGTACCTGGTACCGTACCAGAGGTACTGGTACTGGGTACTGTAGACTGTTCGTACCTGTTACAGTGTAGAGGTACCTGTTACCTCTACTCTAGTAGTAGAGTAGTACTGCCGGTAGTCGGTACTGTAGATAGATTGGACCCCTAAACAAGAATAAGGCGCGAAATAAATTTCTTCATACGAGTCGTTCACTGTTCGGAACGCTGAACAGAAGATTTACTTAAGGTTGGTGCGACACACGAACGACTGAAACATGTTAAGTATAAACGAGCAGGCCAGGTCGTATTATAGCTGCCATTTTTTCATCACAACGGAAGCAAAAAATCGGCATGGGATCACTAACAAGGATCATTCTACAAGTGAGTTCGAATGCGATGCGAGTATGTTTTGTGTTTGGTTGGTCAGATTGATTCTTGACTCTTGCAGAGAGGAGACAAATAGTCCCACTCCGTTTCAGAAGAAACTCCCAAAAATCCCGAGTTTCATTTTCATTGTCGGACCCACTCATTCCGTCTAAAACAGAAATTATACCTCTGTTCCATTCCACTACGTTGTAGAGCACAAGATACTCCTGGTCGACCATGGTTTATTCTACGGTGCCAGTGCGCATAGATTGCTCAATTAAAAACTTATCGATAGACGATGATTCCCTTTCTTGCGGGAGATCCGAAAGAAGTGTGTCTACAATTGCAGGTCAGCAATATGTTAAAACCTGGAGTAGCGGATACGAAGTTGTCGACCACCCAAATGCTGTCGTCGTTGCAAATCAAATCTACCCTCTTGATCTCGTCAGAGTGCCCGAATCAACTGTAGTTCTACCGGCACTAAAAGACCTGTACCCAGAAGAGGATGCTTCGACAAGCAAAGAAAAGGCTGTGCGTGGTGTGGCCTGCCGTTCACCTTGCATCTCTACCTTGTCGAAACTGTTTCCTCGAGCACGAGTTAACACGCGAGCTCGTGTGGAAATGCTCCAGCATCAGCTGACAAAACCCTTCAGGGCCGGAAAGAAAATCGTAACACGGACGGGTGCGATGCAGTGCTTCAAAGAAAAAGAAATCGACAATATGCAAAACACTTCTGGGGAAGTTTCCAGTACCGAAGAGGATGTCAGCAGTAACGACGATTTCCCACAAATAGCCGGCCGAAGTCGACGGAATAATTATTCTACTAGTGCTCGTCAAGGAGGCGTAGATGGAAAAACAGACGAGTATGAAGTCAAAGTTTTGGGGGGTGAGGATGAAGAGGGTACGGCACAAGAATTTGGAGCAAGGGATCGGCACAGCCTTTACTCCTGCAGCTTATGGCCAGACAATAGTGATACTGTTAAGGATCCTCCTGGGCATTTCTACAACACAAAAAAGGAAGAGAAGATTCATTTTTACAATGAAATTTCTGTAGAAAAGCTGAGCCTCAAAGAAAAGGAAACTTACTTGGAAGATATCCGAGCTCCTCTACCTACCGTACTCCCGTCTAAACCACCGGAATATTCTCCCAGTTATTTGGAAGATGCCACTGACGACACACTGCCCAAAGAACGACTGTTCATCACACGAAATAGATCCAACGACACAAGCGACTCAGACCGCAGCGTCTTTGTTCTTGAGGACGGCCTAGATTGATAATATCGGTACGTCATTGTACCATGAAATCTACTGTAGATTATTTTGCCAGCGTCATTAGTCTGCAGGTCCTAGAGACCAAAACGAAGGAGAATCGGATCCATTGTAAGGAAGGTAGTGCTTTGTTGCAAACACTGCACGCAAGTGCGCAATGCAAACAAGAATAATCCTATGAACACGAAAGCCAAAGGTGAGAACGACGGTGGGGAGTTCCAAAATCTATTCTAGCGATAATAGGGGGAGGGCCCAGGGATGGAGCACCGATCGACTGCATCCGTGGATCAAACGGGCAAGAGAAAACTGATGTGAGATACAATGCACAGCAATTTGCTTTGATGATAAAGGATCGTTCCGAATGAATTCCGTCGTTTAGTTTTAAAACCTTACGTTTGGCTGCCGCTTCTTTGAGTGCAGGCATTTGATTGGAATCATATTTAAAAACAGTCTAGATGAAAAGTTCGAGGCTGGTGCGCTCGTAGGTGTTTTCGCCTTCATTTTCCACGACTGGATAGCCAGCAACGAGGGCATCCGAGTTATAGATATACAAAGTATTGAAGACGCGCCAGTACACTTCCCTGACCTTGCGTGCAGGATGGTACAGTCCTTGTATCGTGTATTGCAAGATGACGTTGGGACCAAGCGCCACCATGAGACCTTGGACAGCATCAAAGACGGCCTGGATGACATGAGGACTTTCTTCGAAGATGTTTGGCCACACAAAGTTAAGAAGATGGAGTAGTGCATCTTCGCAGCCATGCCCTGCGACGCCAAGGGCCAGGTGCTTCACAGCAGCACAGCCAGTCTGGCGATGCACCGGGTCTCGGTCCATCAAGGCATCTTCGAGCAGAGGAGCGACTGCATAAACATAGTCTTTACCCATGTCTCCAATGTATTCAAACATGAAACTCATTGCCTTGAGGACACCATTTTGGATGTTGATCTCGGGTACACGGTACTCATTCATAAGAGCTGGAAGAACGGTAAAGGGTCCACACGTCTCAGCGACGATTGCTATGGCGACAGTAGTGCAGACACGCATCTGGCGGTCTTGTACCTTGAGATTGTTCAACAAAGTGTGCAGAACATCTTGAGGGCCGATTGCCTTCGCGATGAAGCCAAAAGTACTGACAGCAGCCCGTTGTATGGCCTTCTTGTGAGCTTTTAGCATTTCAAGCAGCTCGAAGCAGATTCGCATCCATTCTTTTGCCGACACAAATTCTGCCCCCCTATCAGCGATTCTTCCGACTAAATCGATGCAGTTTTCTTGAACTTTCTCGTGACGGTTTCGAAGAATGGGGGTTAAACGAGGCAACAGGTCGCGGACTGGGGGTGTCATTTTGGTCATTCCAATGACATTTACAATAGCTCGCAATGCTCCGAGGATTGAGCCAAGGACTTCCGGGTATTCTTCGCCAAGGTATTCGTAAAGCACAACGCCAAGGTGTCCCATCAACTGATCTTCGTTACAGGCTTTCATTACGACAGCGATGCGTCCAACCAAGTCTGCGGCCTGCATCCGGACAGATGCAGCCTTGTTATTAAGACGCCACTTAACAGTTCCAGCAATCTGCTTCAGGTAGGGTTTGCACCTTTCACCAAGGGCAACGACAACGGCGCCAAATCCATCGAGCATGATCTGGCCATCACGTCCAAGGTTGCTTGATCCGGTGGCGCTCACGTCAACTGCTTGTTCCTGGAAGGCGTAGAGAATGCCGTCGATCAAACGCTCCTCCAGTCTTTCGTCAATGTCCCCTGCGCCGAGATTCTCGAGAACTCTCTTAACTGTTTCCATTACCATACGACGGTAAGGTTCGGAGTCGTCCTTGAGATCGTCGACGATACGACCAATCACGTCGGAACAACCGACCTTGTTAGCGAGTTCTTCGGTTGTCTCAATAACCTGGTTGTAATTTCTTCGGTCAAGCGCCATTCTTCGGATCCAAAAGTTTCGGAAAAATTCGGGCAAGATCTCGTTGCGAATATATTCTGGCTCAACCCCAGCCGTTGCAACGCACTGCTGGATAACCTTCAAGACAATTCGTTTCATTTCTTCGTCGGGGGAGTGGAATTCTCGAAGAAGAATTGGCATTACTAATCTTGTGTAGTGACTGGCATAGCTCTCTTCCATCAAAGGAATGATGAAGCCAACGGCCTTCAAGAAAGCTGCGAGAGCTTTCCCGTGGTGTTCCAACGCTCCCTTCCAAAGCGGACGAATGACGGAATCAAAACTCTCAATTCCATATGGATGCGCCGCTTCAGCCAGGGCGGCGCAAGTCAAGGCCGTAATGATGCGCACCTTTTGCATATCATCCACCAACCCATGACTCACGATTTCAACAAGTTCGCGCAAGTACGGAAGTACGGCAACGCCCATGAGAAGAGCAATCTGCTGAACGATTTTGATTCCAGTGTGACGAGCCTGCCAAGATTTTCTGGACTGGCATACGGCCTTGAGGAAAGGAAGCAACGACGGGATGCCCAAAGCACTGGCTACAACTGCAACAGCTCGAGAGGTGGTATTCCGAACATACTCGTCTGGGCTGTCAATGTCGGGACGCATGGTGGCAATCATAGTTGCCAACCCGGCAGCTTTGGCAAGGTTGCTAATGATTTCACGCCCTTCGACACGCGCATAATAGTCCTCGTCAATCAACAATGGCTCAATGACAGCAAGGATCCTGTGCACGTAGGGGCGAACGAGATCATCTAGTTTGTAGAGGACACGATCAATGACCTTCACGAGCAAGTGACGCTCCTGATCCTCAAGGGTAGGACTCATCAGCAAAGGCAGAATTTGGTTGAACAGCGGGCCAGGGCCAAATGATCTCGCCTTGTCAGTGATTTGCCGCATTGCAGTCTTCCTTTGCGGTGGTGTTCCATTCTTGATTTTCAGGAGTAGCGTCATGATGCGCCGTTCGTTCAGCTCTTCTTTGCTTAGTTTTTCCTCGTCGCCTTCCTCCATGAGTCTACCAAAATATTGCATATCTTCTGGTTTGATATAGGGCAACGATCCCGCGTCACCAGTTTCTCCCGTCGTCGGTGCTAGAGGGACGCCATACGCTTCTCTGATATCTTGAATGCTTGAATCTTGGCGCTGTTCTACAGGAATTTCCATTTGAAAACCTTGAGGGGTCATTGCCATGGGAGTGGGAGTAGCTAAGAGTTTGCGACCTGGAGTCCTCAATGGAACATAACTCTGGGGCGGTGGAAGGATGATGTAACCCTCGGTTGGAAGCAAGGTATCGAGCGCCGCGTCTGTCCAAGGTCGATTTCGGGACTCCATTTCTTTTTCTAGTGAAAGCGCCTTTGCTAGATTGCCCGTGACAAGGGGGTCGCTTGGCGTTTGCGAAACCACCGGTGTAGCTTCCCAGCGGTTCCGGACCACACCGGCAGCAGGAGTATCCGCCACACCAGCCCCAGAGGTGACCATGGGCGTCTCGTCCCATTTACTCGTAGAAGTGACCATTGGTGTCGCCATGCTAGATAATACCAGTGGGGTGGCTGCCCCATTGGACGACGCAACCGGCGTCTCATCCCAGCGTTTTCTCCTTCTGGAAGATGGAGCAGCTCCCTTGCTATCATCATCCCAATCTGATTTTCTTTGAGAAGCAACAGACTCAGCATCGGAGACCATGGGTGTTTCTGCCCCCGTCGTAGTCGTAGGTGCGCTTTCGCCATTGCCTTGGTCCCAACGCCTCTTGCGCCGTCTAGTGGATGATTCGGAGGACGTACCGGTAGTTGCTTCGGCTTTGGATGCAGCTTCCTGGTCAGCGGCCTCTTCCATGTCCTTCTTGGCCTCACGAATCAATTCATCTTTTTCTTTCTCGATATTCGCTTGCTGCATCGCCTCTTTAAAGCTAAGACCGTCTTCTCTCATCAAACGATCCGCTCTACGCTTATGATAGTCAGTCTCCCGATCTGCTATTCTGGTGTTCACCAATCCAGAACCTCCAGTAGCGTTAGCAAAGGGATCCTCATCCTCTCCGTTGTCTTCCTTCTGAAAAACGAAGTGAGAAAGAGAAGAAAAGTTAAATGTGAGATTCAAATTGGATGAACGAGGAATGCCGCCGTGTTCGTGTTCCCGTTCAGAGCAGTTCGCACGTACCTTTCCGCCGGCTTTAGTGGACGCCAGAGTGCTCGGGTGATTGCTCGCTCTACCCTCATCGAGCTCTTCTATGTCTTGTCGAGCCCGAGATCCTTCCGCAAACATACGCTTTTCTTCGTCGAGTGTTGGGAGCTCCGATACATACTCGCTATCGTCACCGCCACCGGCATACACATCATCGTAGCCAACCCCCGTTCCTAGCTTTACCCCGCGATCGTCTTTCTGCTCCTCTTCTTCTCTGGTGCCTCGTCCTTTGGAGGAAGCTCTTGTACTGGGCATGGTTCTTCGTTAGGAATACCGTATGTATTCTTTTTTACTTTGATAGCAGCGTTGTCTTATAGATATAACAAGACGCTTTCATACTATAACCCCATTGTGGACGACTACCGGTATTGTACATGATATTCCCTCTGTTCTACTGCTGGCTATTGTACCAGTAACTGGTACGCTGTACGATACTGTACAGTGCAGTACTACTGGTACTGGATGGTACCGTACAAACTTGTACATACCTCGTACGCAGCAGTACTCGTACGAGTACTCGTATGTACGAGCACAATACTTAGTCGTACCGTACCGGTACCTGGTACCGTACGCATACGCGAAACCTGCGGTCAGAGGAAGGATGGAAGGACAGGCGTCCGGGCGTCCAGGCTACCGGTGTCCAAAAGTGAGGCCGTTTTTTCGCTGTGCGCGTAAAAGCACGCGGGGTTTCCTGACTTGTACGATTATAGACCCACATACAGCTTTTGTTGTTAGCTACTGTAGAGTAGTGATGTACTAGCTATGAACAGGACAACAACGGCATAGGTCATGTAGATTACGAGACATAATTATCATTTGACAGCAACCTAAAGTATCAGTTACGACTTGGTACCGCCACAACTACTGGTACAGCAGTTAGTAGTAGTGAGTTTCTCTACTAAACAGGTCTTGCTGGCAATATTTACTAGCTAAATTTACACGCGGATTTTCACGCAGTACCTACCCAGCACAACATAGATCGGTGAGATTCAGGTCAAAAATCGATCATGTGAAAAATCCAACACAACACAATATTTCTTCATACACCAGCAATGAACAAGAATATTGTTATAATTGGCTTACCTTCATTTCATGGTCTAGTTGTTGAGATATCCCAATGATTCCTTATCTTCCGATTTTGGAAGATAAGGAATTTTAGTCATCCGAGTTGGCTCTTCTTATCTTCCGAGGAAATCGGAAGATAAGGACCTCCTCTTCAACCCATCATTTCGATTGGACAACTCTCAGAATTCTCTTTGACGACGTGTGTGGTGACTCTTCGTAAGCAATCTAATGGACAGCTGGCGTTAGTTGTGGCCTTTTGTCATAGTAGTGTCATCCTTTGCTTGGTGGTCTTACTACTTGTGGTTGGTATCGCGATGTGTTGTTTGTGTTCATTATTTTTTGTTTATGTGCGCGCGCACGCGCACCCTCGTACCTCACTAAATTAGACTGGGCACTTTTTCGCTGCTTTAGGATAGTACTCGCGCGCATGATGCCTCGCTGGGCCGCGCCGGCCGGGGCCGGGGTGCCAACCTGGTACTTTACCGGTACCGTACTCGTACAAGTGCCTGTACTCGCATACTGCAGACAGTACCGGTATGCCGCAGGAGACACCTCATTTATGGTATAATACCCCGTAGGATCTTTGCGTAGGATTCTACGTTCTATCATGATGGCAGAAGAATAATCACAACAAAACGAGAAGACCCCATCATGCATCCTCAAAGATTAAACTTTGTTCCTCCTTCCACTTCACGGCCTTGGCCTTGGATACCCGATCCCGACGAACTTGCTTCCATAAAAGCTACGCCTACGACACACGACGCATTTCTCACCTTGACAACAACAATGACCAAAATCTTTTCTCTTTTGTTTCTTCTTCCCTTTGCTCATGGATGGATCGAGCGTCGAATGCTCCCATCCAACTACCGAGTGCCCACTACCAGCCTATCTGCGAAAGAAGGGGCAAAGGCAACGGCTAACAATCCTTGCTGGCAAGATATCTACGATGAAGACTGCTCCATGGACAACGCTTATGCGGCGAGCTTTGTTGCTAGCGAATGGTTGAAGAAGATGCCATGCGGTGAAGGTATCGAGGTATGTGCTTCGTAATATCATGTGTTGTTCTATGAGGAGGGAATGGCTTGCATGTTGGTCTTTTTCTCATTGTTTGGTGTTACTTTTCTTTGCACAGGACTGTGACATGCCGGAAAATTTAAAAGTACCTGGAAATCGACAAGAAGGCGGTGTAGAAGACGTCGATGTTATGGACTTTTTGAACCTCAAACGCGCACCCTCCGTGAAGAAAGCAGGAAGCGAGGGAGGCGTGGCGCCCTAAAAACTGGAGAGGGTGAAGACAACAGATGAGTCGAATGATGTGATGCGATAGTGTACTTTTAGCCGCAGTGGGGCAGTGGATCCTGCTGAAGTTTTTGCAATGGCGAGGCCAGAATGAAGGTTGTTTTATTGAAACAGCGCACCTGGTACGGTATTGGGGAGTTGTCCAGGGCAATTCATAAGCGAGAGTTCACCACCATGAAAAAGCTAGCCAATGTAACAAATAGTTGAATCTTTCCATGGATTCTCCCAATGATAGTTGTACAGTCTGTGCGAGTACGTCAAAGACGGAAATTCTTATGAGTCAGTCGACAAAGGGCCCAAATGGACGACTATGAGTATGTTTTATATCGATATCAAAATCCAGGGAAAATAGTGTGCTCATAGTACGTAGTACATTGCTCGTACTCCGAGCAATATTTTGTTCTACCAGACTAGAGAAAGTCTAGTCTCCTCACAGAATATCTACTGTACCGCTCCAGGCTTTCTCGACTGACGACGACTAAGCATCGGTAGTCGGTAGCAGTAGAAGGGCACAAGTATTGTTCGTACTTAGTGCATTGGTCGCTACCGGTACATACTGTAGATCTAAACAGATACCATATCGCAGGGAAAATTAGGCTACCACTGGCTACTACTGTACTAGTAGAAGCAGAGAGACGATACTTTCTGCAGTAGCTCTCTCTCTCTACCGGTAGAAGAGTGTCTACTAGCCAGAGAGGAAGCAAGTTGTGGAAATTGGAAATCCTTATACTGCAGTGCTGGGTACTGTACTAGCTAGTAGAGAGATGATGATGATTCTTCTTCTTCTTGGAAGTTCTGAGCTCCGTGCATGACTATCATCTTTCGAACACGCCAAAAAGTGACATCTGAGCGTGCTGAGGTGGCGTTCTTCATATGTTCGTCATGACGTGTTTCGACCAATCAAAACGCCAAAGTTGTCTTGCGTTGTGTTCTCCGGTGTCAAAAGCTGCGAAATTCTCGGGCAGCAGAAGGCAAAGACACGACACGCAGGCGATGCAAGGAGACCTTGGGCGATGCACCGCAACACAACCAACAACCAAGCGCGCGAGAAAAGAGAGAAAGGAGTGCTTTCCTGCCGCTGGCCGCTGCGCTGCCGGCAATAGAACAATCAAGTTGCACTTGTTCCTTACCCCCCACAACTACTCTAGACCTGCTCTAAAGATCCCTCGACAATGCCCAATACTATACTACCCCTATTAGTGCTACTTTGCTTTTCGGTATCAGCCTGCCTTGGATGGGGTACTCGCTACGAAATTGGAAATGGAAGAAGATTTGGTAGCAGACCCGCCATGGTTGCAAATGAGAATCATGATCACAGCGAGGAGCCGATGACGATTGAGACTTCCATTCTAATCCAAGACTTTATTCATGTCGATACCGCTAATCCGCATGAACTACTGGATCTAGTGAGAGATAGAGCCGACGAGCTTGCATGGGAGACGTTTGCTGGGCACACGAAAGAACCCGCGTGCAGCGGTGAAGATTGCGAACAGGAGTGCCTGATACCCGAAGAGTGGACGCTATCTGCTGGTGATATGGACTCCACCCAGGTGATGAATTTCCTTGGTATTCGAAGAGCTCAGCCCGTACGACGCTCGGCGGACTGGGAATGAGCAGTGGTTGGGTGCTCTGTACTCGACCAGTACATTTACTACAACTCTCAATCCTCGGACAGGCGTATTTCAGAGGACCATTTCCTAGTATCACTATAATATCATACTTCCCCTGCGCCGTGCACAGTGGAACAAGAAGACTGCACTAAGACCATGCCAAAAGATGGGTGTGATTTTTTATGCTGGCACTGCATGCCATTCAAAGATGGCTTGTGGCTAAGGAAGATACACATTTTTTGAAGAGAACCAACCAACACAAAATCACTATCTGGTTAGAGGGACGGCTGGAACGACCATCCCATACACATAATATAAACATGATACCCTAGCGAACACCATTCAATATGCTGATTATGATCACATCTAGAAATAGTGAAACGGGGTCTACGCCTAGCTCTACTACTTCTAAAGAGGGTATCAACAAAATAACCTTGCTTTCAAAGCCCCGCAAAATAGTCGTTGAGTAGGAATTCGATACGGATCTACTGCCATCTCATTTCCACTTCTGATCATTGTTTCTCATCTAAAGTGGGGAGGAAGGTATTGCACGCACTGGTATTTCGAAGAAATAATAGTCTCTCTCGTATCCGTAGATAGAGAGGGAGTGTCGTCGACTCTCTGTAATCTACTAAAAATGGAGAGCTCTACCGGTGATTATGTAGAACGGAGAGCAGCCTCAAGTCCCGAGAGTGATCGGTCGTGGATGTAGTTGAATCCTTCGAACCAAAAGTCCCGCAAGCAATGCTCATCATCGCGAGAACGTCCTGTAGAACCCCCCCCCCCCCGACGAGACAAGAGAGGACGACTGCCTCGAGAAACGTGATCCTCAATCCTCAATTCCTGCCATTAGCAGAACAACATATCTCACCTCTGCAACCAACAGCAGACAAAGACAATTGAATTGTTGTAAGGTCCCAATAGATACATGTTCGCGTCAGCCGCGTTGAGATCCTGCCGACTGGCCAGTACTGGGATTTCCCGGCGCCCAACATTTCCCGTTCAGCAATACCGGTATGAGTGCAATACATTTGCGAGGCGACTGCTTACATCGAACTCGAAAACAGGGTCTCCCGTGAAGGAAGGTCTGAAGAAAGAAGTGAGCAATGAAACGAATGAATCATCTGGATTGACTCAGATGTGGAATCGCTTTATCGGGCCGAAGGAAATGCCCCCGAGATGGACTGCTGCTTGGTACCGTGAAATGGTGCTCGTCTGTACTGTATTTGCCATTACTGGATCGTCGACAATGGTTTTGGTGAGTTGATGTTCCAAGCTCTGTGGATTTAGTCTTTGGGATGAATTTGGAGCTGATATGCACGTTTGTTTTTGGTCTCCAGGTTCGGCCAGCAGTCAGCAATGGGTTGGGCTTGCAAGGAAGCTTGAAGGACGGTCCGTGGTCATATCGAATCTGCTCCATTGTTATCATGACTCCGATTTATGCCTCCCTTCTAGTGATTGTCGGAACTATCTTTGGTCGGCATCAGTACTTCCGACATTTTAGCGTCAAGATGTGGTCTCGATTTGGTATCCCCCCAGAAATGATAGACGCTTCGTATCATCAAACAAAAAAGCACTTTCGAAAGTGGTAGATAGGCAGCAAAGTATCGCACTACTGTATTAGGTGGTCTGAAAATATCGGCAAGTGACTATTTGAATATATTGGCACGTGACTGTTGGAGTCGCAAAACGGTTCCCTCGACTTTGTTTGGATTTCGATAGTGGCAACACAGAAAAAAAGGAATAGTATGTAGCCAACGGTGGCGAACGGTAATTCAGTAACGCGACTTGGTCTACGGTAGTCTAGAGCCGCTGAGCAGTAATGCAAGAAAAGTTTCCGTAGACTACTAGAGCAAGTACTACCATATTCTTTTAGCTCAAATGGTCTATAGTGACGAGTAAAAAGGGACTGAGAAACAATGATTCTTCTCTAGACTTTCTATGATGCGAGACGGTCTCATATTGTCAGGTCTCGAAGAAAAGACTCCACCATCTAGCATGCTACTAGAGGAGAGAGTGGACTAGACTAATCCTGTCGAAGAAATAAATATATTATGGTGATGATGATG
Source organism: Nitzschia sp. pyKryTriq1 (assembly GCA_956465555.1). Lineage (NCBI taxonomy): Eukaryota > Bacillariophyta > Bacillariophyceae > Bacillariales > Bacillariaceae > Nitzschia > Nitzschia sp. pyKryTriq1. Next base: position 3,020,639 of record OY101115.1, read on the forward strand.
ATGATTCTTCTTCTTCATTCTGCTTCGAGAGAGGAGGTGCGTGCGTGCATCCAATGCTGAGTCAACAATCGAATCATGATCCTTCCCTCCGACACGTCATCCTTCAAACCAATCCGCGCCGGTCGGCCCGCGTTGAGACGGGATGAACGAAAAGCTTGCGAAACCAAATAAAGAACTAAGTACTTCCGGCATCGGCATCGGCCGGCCATGATGTTGTACCGGTACCGGTACCAGGTACCGGTAGAGCAAGAGTTTACTGTTTACTCGTACTCGTAGAGTTTAGAAGAAGTGTTAGTGTTGACTGGTCTGCGCCTACCGTATTACCTCACCCATTGCGATTGGCGCAAGAGGACGTGGATTGTCGGTCTAGCTAGTAATGCTCATTGGCAGATCGGCGCTATTGGAAGGTTTCAACAATAGCAGTAGATTATTCAAGTCAACTTCGACAATGCGGGCGAAGAGCTTTGCGGCAACGAGCATCCTCACGACATTTGCCTCTCACGCTTGGATTTGTGCGGCGAGCCATAACAGAAAAGGGGGTCGGGAAGCCTTTCTGGAACCTGTAATAATCGGCAAGCATCACCGATCACTGTCTAAAGAATTGTTTCGCAGTTCACTTCATTGCGATATTCAAAGACGAATGGTTTCGACGTTTCCAGGCAATGAGGACGCATTTGCTATAGAGGGCGAGGAATGGACGGATGTCCTGCCTTTTGAGAAGAGCGCCCACAATTCAGCAACGATCGTCGTCCCGGAAGAGCCAAGTTCTCTTTTCGATCGAGATTCTTTTCGAAATCGGCTAGAAGCCACTTGCGAAGTCCTGAGAGAAATGAATAAGTGCAGCGTTTGGGTCGAAATTCCAATGTCACGTGCCAGCCTGATCGAAGAGATGTCAAGTTTGGGTTTCGAGTATCACCATGCGCAGGGATCCACTGCGAAGTTGAATCTATGGCTCCTTGATAGCGAGTCGAAGGTGCCCGAGTACGCAACTCATCATCTAGGGGTGGGGGCGGTGGTAATCAATAGCCGCGATGAAATTTTGTGCGTCCGAGAACTACGACAGAATTACATGCCCTGGAAAATTCCTGGTGGTCTTTCGGAGCTAGGAGAGAGCATTTCGGATGCAGCAGAAAGAGAAGTTCTGGAGGAAACTGGAATTCCTACGAAATTCCGCTCGGTGCTGAGCTTTCGCCACACTCATGGTCTAGCTAACGGCAGGTCGGACTTGTACTTTGTATGTCGGTTAGACCCTATCGAAGAGGTCGATGAGGCTGGAAATGTTATTATTCCAAAGCCATGTGCACAAGAATGTGAAATCGAGGCCACGGCGTGGGTTCCTTTGAGCGAATATAGAGACATGGTGAATGGAGCAAACGGTGGGCCCGGGCACCCAATGATGAGCAACATTATGAAAGTTTTCGATGAGGGCATTCGTATCAAGCAAAAGGTAATCAAGAGTATTGTTCCTGGAAGAAAGCCCAACCCACTATATATCCCTACATTGACAGACTCGGAGTAAGCGTACCCATCCTCTAGCCAGCAGCAGAGGGTAGAGCTGTTTGTTCCATGGACGGCGCACTGTCCATCTTTTTGATTCTTAGATAAACGCAATGGTAACGTAGAATTTTTCATAGAGCCATTAGACTTCTGCCGCACTAAGTTGCTCAAAACGAGCGGCGGGGAGAAAATACCCACCCGTCCGTTCTGTCACGGTGGGAATGGGCAGATTGTGGTTAGACAAGTTGGAGGCCACTCAGACGTTAGTATACTACTAGGAGTACGAACTACAAAAACAAGTTGAAAAACAAATGTATGCTATAATACGCCTTCTACAGACACTTATTCTCCAAGGGCGAGTGGAATCATATCCCCTGCTCCCATTGATCTGCAAACCACCCTCCAACGCCAGCAATAACATGCTTATTTCGCACGTTGTCGCATCTTTCTTCGCTTGCGTCGAAGACGTCGCATTCGCTTCTTGCGCCACTTCTTACGCATACCAGCGACGACGGCCATCCTCATTTGGAGGGTGTCCTCCTCTTCGACACCGTTGGCCTCGAGGGAACCTTCCTCCAAGGCATCGGCGCCGTTCAAAAGGCAAATTTGGTGGGAAGGGACGAACTCTGCGTTCTCGATCATGAGCTTGAGGCTCTCGACCGAGGTGGCAGCGTCCACTTCGTAAGCAGTAGAGTTGACAAAGATCTTCATCGTTTTGGACAGTACGGTTGCTCGAACCTGAGGAAAGAAGGGCAGAGTGAGTACGGAGACTTGACACAACTTATCGCAAACACGAACCCCGGCCCTCTCCGTCATCCAGTTTTTCCAGCCATCAAATCCTCCTGGATTGTTGGACCGATACTACATTGTTCGTTGCCTCTCGTGGGTCATGAAGACAGAGGAGGAAACAATACTCTACTAGAGTAGTAGGGCTACAAGGCAAGACTTACAAGTTGGACTTGGAACAGACAGCGATACTATGGCCATGGTCTCGTGCTTGCTGCTCGGCTCGAGGCCTTCAGTTCCTCACTTCCTCGTTGCTGGTGGCTGTCAGCGACACAACCCACAACACGACCAAACGAATGATGCAGTAGGAAACTACGTATGTAGCAAATGTACTGGGTTTTACGTCTGACATCTGCAGTAAGGAAGGGACAGAAGTAATATTATGCGCGTGCAACGCGCATCATCATCATCATCATGACGACTCCTAGCTCTGTCTTTACTGTATGTTCTCTCTAGAGAGAGGGACAGCCGGGTCCCCATAAAGATCCCCCAAAGGTCTCCCGGTCTGTACGTCCACCGATAGCTAAAGATCGTCGTGGTCGTCGTGGAAAAGCCAGCACAGAGCACAGAAGAGCACAGAACTTATTTCGAATTTCGACTTTCGCCTCTGTCTCGCATCTCGCCTCTTCATTCTTTATTCTTTGTGACTACAAGTAAGGTCTCGAAATCACAGGGTCCGTCCCCATAGTTTGTTGTGCAAGTCAAATTCACCACGGATTTGAAAATGAGCACCGGGTCGAGAGCATTTCGAGCAGCTTCCTCGCAGAAAGTGAAAACCGAAGTAGTGAGGCTGCTTTTCGGGCACAAATATTCTCGCAAGGGCCCTGAAGCGCACCGCAAGCTGGATGCATCTATTTACTCATACTCGGATTTGAAGAAAGCCTATTTGGGACGCATTCAAGAAATTCATCCCGACAAAATACGAAATGAAACTACAGGGACAGAAGAACTCAAGCTTTCCTTCCAAGAACTTCAGGAAGCATGGAAGCAATACGAGGACTTGGCAAAATCCATGAGGTCGGTGGGAAATGGCGAGGAAGATGCAAATTTTACCTTGTTTGGAGTAGGATGCTCATTTTCTGACACGGAAGAAGAAAGAGCCCTCCGAAACGAGATCACCGATCAGGCGTGCAGGGGTTGGTTTTCGTCTGGGTTGCTATCCGAGTCCTCAACTACAAATGGACGTAGCTCAAATCATTCAATGAGAATCAAACAAGTGTCTCTTGCTGACGATGAACTGTTTACCGACGTTTCAAAAGGCACAGACGAAAGTCACACTGATAGCAATAAAAGTACCAAGCCGAGACGGAAACATCTCATACCTGGTCTACGCTGAAAATGATAACTCCGATTTCCGATTTTGGGACACGGCCACATTTCCTTTCGAGGCTGATTTGAAGGATGAGACTTCCTGAGACTGTCTGTCGGCCTGCCACGCTGTATGGACGATTACTTCTCGAGAAGCAGTGATCTATTTGTTCCGGTGTTCCCTGTCATAATTATCCCGAAGTTCTTTGAAGATCTCCTGTCCTTCAAAGCACGGCATGTAGAGATAGGGAGTATAAATGCCATCGATTTCATTGTCGAATGGAGCTCGAGGCCTTCTTCATGTTCCCGGAGGCGCAATGCGATTTAATTGATTTGGTCACGACTCTCGGAGAAGTACGCAAGGGATTCCAAGGAAGGAAGATCATCAAGACCATACAAATCCCTTTCCCATCTTGATCTCGTCTCATGGTCCCCAAACATGTTTCCCCAGAAACGACAGTAGCTCTGCGCGTTCTTCAGCAGTCGATGGTTCAGGAACAGCATAAAAATCGAACCAAGGATGTTCCACACTTTTTTTAATTCTTGTCTCACGGTCGTCCAAAGCATATTCCCCCAGAAACGACAATAGCTCTGCGAAATCATCAGGAGTCGATGATTCAGTAACCCTGTAGACTCCGATGTTTGAAACAGCATCCATCACATAGTTGTAGTGCTTGTCTATAGCATACTCGTACCCATCCTCGAACTCTGGAGTGGTATCGTCATCAATGCGCTGCCAAGTATCCATGTAGATGATTTCACATACCAAGAAGTCCCTGAAAGCTTCGTCGGCCGGTTATTGATAATATCCACTGTCCAGGTAAATATCCGCTTGCTCTGTGATCGACTGACGAAAAACTTTTAGAGAACATAGTTCTGTAGAGGATAAAGAGATCCTTTCTTAGGAGGAAGCCTGGGAAAGAGAAATAATAGTAGAGAGAACAACTACATACCGGTATGATGGTCAACAATCAACACGGGACCAGCGCATACGTCATTCGTGATTCACCGTCCGAGCAAGCAATAAAGCGAAGCAGAGAAACACTATTACCGGTACAATATTGAGTATTGAGTATTCGTAATGGGCAAGAGCGCAAACAGCAGCAAGTGCCAAAGCCAGTATCGTCTTCACCTATCTGTGCTCTGAACCCTTGGTAGACCACAAAAGACATCAGACTAAACATTATTTTGATCCTGTCCATCTTAACGAATCATGCGACTCTTCCTTTTTAGTATTGTGGGAACTTATTGTGGCTTGGGATCTGCCCTCATTCCTGCGACTCCACAGGAGCAGACAAGACGTGCAATTCGAAGCCTATCCAATGCAATTGAGGATGCCAAAGGCAAGGGGAAACCCCCTCGCTTTTATGTCGACTATCTTATTCCCTTGCCTCCTGAAACGCAAGCTGAGGACATCGACCCGTGGCCTGGTGGTCTAGCACAGATGTATCCTTACGCCAGTGAGATCTTGGAAACAATATTGAAAGGAATAACTGAAAAGCCGTCCAGCACATGCTCCTCGCAAGTCATCAGTGCGCCCGACTGCTCCGGGTTCTTCATTCAAGAATCCCTCGAATCTGCTAAGAATGATGTTGCAGCAATTCTGTTCCCAGGTGTCGACCAGTTGGACAATATCGATCAAATTGACAAGATGGTCGGTGACGAAAGAACTCTGATCCTTTTCAACAAGCAGTTCCAGAGACCTGCAGATTTTGGCTTTGGCAAGAAGGATAAATGCCAACAAATTGTGTTCGATCGCTTCTCCTTTGGTTTTGCCTTCCAGGAGTTCGCGTGCCGGGGAGAGGACACAAAGCTGACTTTTGAGTTTCCAAATTGGCAGACTTGTGTGATATGCGATGACGATGTAGACCTGGGACAACGTGAGATCGCCCTACTAGAACCAAGACCAGACCGACCAGCCTACGAAGAACTTGAAAAGAAGATCAATGAGGTACTACCAGAGCCTCTATGGATGAGGAAGATGAATGAAGCCGAATCTAAGGGTTTCAAATTCCAACGCGGTGGAAAGTAGTTAATACATTCACACCCGGGCGGCGATGACACGCTAAACAACTCCCTGAAAGAGTCTCAAACTACAGTAGTCAATTTTTCAAATGCTATGCCACTATATCAGTTGTTGTGATCCTGGGAAGCACCTTATTCTACGCCTTGGCTCTTCGTTTCTTTGTCTTGTTATCAATAATTTTTGCCATGCTCTTGGAAACTATACTCGGAGACCTTGTTCCATCAACTTCTACGATAGCATCGCCAAGGTATGCCCGGATTTCAGAGAGATTTGAGTGAAAGTGCTCGAGCCGACGTTCAGCCTTCTCAGCCGTATCGTCGCTTCTTTGTTCAAGGCGATCTATTATGTCCGTTGGTGGGGGACAAAACGAGAGGTGATATATCTTCCCAGTCTGTGGATCTAGTCGACGACCAGTGACTCGTTCGATCAGGAGGTCATCGGGTACATCAAGAAATAGGATCAAGTCTGGCACAATGCCAAGATCATGCAAATGAGCCGCTTGCACTTTGGTTCTTGGAAATCCGTCCAGGAGCCAGCCTTGCTGTTGACAATCCTCCTGGTCAAGACGCTCGCCCACAATATTGATCATCACATTGTCAGGAACAAGTTCTCCACGATCCATAAACTCTTTCGCAACCTTTCCAATAGCTGTTCCACTTCTCACGGCTTCTCTTAGCATATCACCAGTAGAGAGATGCACCACGCCGTATCGTTCAGCTATGTATTCGCACTGGGTCCCCTTTCCTGAAGCTGGCCCACCAATGATAATGATTCGCGGAGGGTCGGGCGACCTTGATGAATGTTTCCGGTTGCTGTTGGTTTTCTGATTTGATGTTCGATTTATTCTGCTGTGGGAATCCTTGGCAAGGTTGGTGATAATCCGAAGTTTCGACAAGGGGGGTCTCCCGTCAGCAGGGATGCGGTCAACGGCCACGCTCTCCAAACCAAAGCGTTGTTTACTCGTGCCAGGTGATGTGAAGGCCACACGACGTCTGAACCCAAATAAGCGAGGAATTATCCCATCATTGAGTGCATACACCCGGACACTGCAGGCGAAGAAAGCTAGAAGAAAGATGAGAAGAAACCTGGTGACGGAAGACTTCCCTTTCTCTTTCTTCGACAGTCCTCGATGGAAAGGTCTGGTGAGCAGACTGATATTTCGTAATGCCATTGGCGATTATAGTGTACTGTAATCTTTGCCTTCACAACGACTCTTTTAGACGTAGATGGCCGATGGAGAAGGTCGATCTTCCAAGAAAAGATAGAAAATTCATAAAATAATGAGGGTTCACAGCAGTATAGGTTTGGGTTTGGGTTCTTGCTTCTTGCAAAAGAAGCAGGCAGAGAACCATGAGATCCACGACTGCGTCTCCGCGCCAGAGCGAAATAATCTTCACGGCATGAGCGTTGAGAAGATTTAGCAGTACTAAACTTACTTGCGGAATTAGTAGGATCGACAGTTCTAGGTTTCCAAACTTGGGAAGTTCGTCGAATTCGTGAATGAATCATCAGAAGAAAGGAGGCCGACCTGCCTGACGCCTGACGGTACCGGTATGAGTAGAATAGTACTTGCACTGTACCGGTACAGTACTCTAGAGTACAGTACCGGTATACCGGTACCTGTACTGTATACTGAGAGCCGGGGGGCGAACGAACGCAAGAGAGATGCGTCAGTCGGTTGACCTCATGCATGACGCAGCACCACCCAGCCGAACTCGCAACTTTCTGTGGTTGATGCTTCGTGCACCCATCAGCGATGCACTCCAAAGATTTGCAAAATTTTGGAATCACAGATCCGTCGATATATAAGTCACGAACGAACATGAATCGCACTTCCATGTGCTTGGTTCTTCCTCCCGCCTTCTGATTCTTGATAAGATAAATCGACCCAACGTTGTCGATAAAAATGATTGATGCCTTCTTTTCCATCAGTACCTCAAGCAACACATGATACCACTCGTGACTCGTCACGTGTCTCAACTCAATATCTCCGCTCAGATATACTTATACCTGTTACTACTACTGTGTGATCAAATACAGCAGGCACAATCCAGAATACGCTCGTCAGTATATCCCTTTTCGAATTGTGAGCTAAAGCAAATTAATTCTATTCTACCTTTTGTCGTTTCATCCTGACTTCACGAATAGAATAAGATCATCCAAGACTAACTTGTCATAGATCTTCAGTTCACTTTATCTCCTTTCCCATATATCTCTCCAACACATATCGTCGATCTGATCTTACTTTGTTTTCAATCCGGTCTTACTTTTGTATTCCAAGATCACAATCAGTTTAGTTCATATATCTTGATCATAGCATCCGAATCGATTAAATCAGTAGATTCAATTCCCGAGTGAATCTCCAGTATATTGTATGACTCGTTTCATACGCCCGGTCGGATGCCATCCGACCTCGCTCATTGTCTAATCATACATCAATCCGAACTTCGCCCATCTCGCGTTAGGACCAATCAATTCATTTAGATGAGTTCGCGAGTAGTGCCCGTATACTTCAAGTTGGCATTTTGTTTCCGTTATCGAACCGTTTCTCATCGTCTGCACTTCATCCGTCGGGTCTCTCCGTGTTTGACTCTTCCGACATAAGTGCATCTTCAACAACCGTACAGTAGGGGATATGGGATCCAGACAGCAATACGAAGTAGGGCATGGGGCGCTGGTGATGAATGCGATCTTTGGCCATACGTATCATCGCCAGTGAGTATCTGGAAAAAATGTTTTCCCGTGGAGCTTCCGCCTTGATTAGAAACAATAATGGGCGTCGAAGTTTGTTCTTCTCTTCCCAAGCTTCGTCTGTGCTGAGCATTTTGGAACAGGTGCAAAATGGGCAACTCAAACCTTCGGAAGCACAATCTTTACTTGTCTACGCTTCGGAGCCATCGCCAGAAGACGCCATCAAGGCTTTTGCAAACCTTGATCATACAAGATGCTCGCGTACGGGATTTCCCGAGGCTATCTTTGCAGCTGGGAAAACTCCCGAACAAGTTGCTCGGATTCTCGATGACATGGCACGGAGTCTTAATGAGGAAATTGCGAAGGGAGACATTCCCGATTCTCAACGAGCAATTCTGGCTACGAGGTGAGATGGACTTTTTGAATGTTGACATAATATTTTGATTTGACAGTTTTGTTTCTAAAACTTGTATGCCCCGATCAAAGAGTTACACCCGAACAATACGAGGCTATCACTAAGTTCCCGATGAATCATGGGACTATCGAATTTCACGACACGGCGAGAATAATTAAAATGGCTGCGTCTGGGTTGAAAGATGTGCTGCCTTCGAAAAGAGACATTACAAAGCAAATGAAACGTGTGGTTGTCGCAACTGCCGGAACGACTGATCTACCTGTAGCAGAAGAAGCTGCAGTGACACTTGAGGCTGCAGGATGCGAGGTAGAGAGAATCACAGATGTCGGTGTTGCCGGTCTTCATAGAATCATTAAAGCACTACCCAGGCTACAAGATCCAAATGTGGGATGCGTGATTGTGTGTGCAGGCATGGATGGGGCTCTTCCAAGCGTCGTTGGCGGTTTGTCGAAAGTTCCTGTCATCGCTGTTCCGACCAGTATTGGCTATGGAGTCTCCCTTGGTGGTATCAGTGCAATGCTGACGATGCTCAACAGCTGTGCACCAGGCGTTGGAGTCGTGAACATTGACAATGGATTCGGGGCTGCGGCACTAGCATATAAATGCGTGCTTCCAACGAAAAGGGAGTAGGGGCAGGGACGAATCCAGTATTTCCATCCAGACCTGTAGATAAATACCCAATCAAAGACGGGGGGCTTCCAAATGTTTTATCGGTGTCGGTTGCCACGCGAAATCTTGAGGGTTGCCTCCCGTCAAAAGTCCTCCTTGCATTCATCCGTGGAATTGTGCATCATCATAAACTAACAACTGTGCATACGACTACTCTACTTGAGACTGCTGTTGCCATCTAAATTTCAGAATTCTATCAGGGAGCTATTCCTTTGCTGCTGTTTGTACTTCTCTTTCTCCCTCCCCCTCTCTCTTAATAGTAGAAGTGTAGTACAGTAGACCTACTCATACCGGTACCTACTATTACCTGTGTACTCGTACACAGTACCGAACGGTACAACCTGTGGTATGAGTACAGGTACTGTAGACTACCGGTACTTGTATCTCTCTCTAGAGCTAGTAGAGCACCGCACCGTAGCAGCATGATGAGAGGGAAGGACGTCATCGGGTTTGGTCGTATGGGTCAAACTTTCATTTTTTGCACAGCCGCCCTGAAAACACGTCATCGTTGCTCGGCATCAGATCCTGACTCCTGACTCCTGACAACCTCGCCCACTTTTACGACGGTGGTGCGGTGTCTGAATCACCGAAAGACATCATCATCAACGCACAACAAGATAACACACTTCGCTCAAAGCCCATTTTACTGAGATAAGCACACCCACCACAATAAATCGTTGAGTAAGTAGCAGATACGTACAAGCAAAATGAAATCCACTGCTTTAGCATCAATTGCCCTCTTCCTTGCTTCGGTGGCCGCACCCTGCCATGCCTTTTCCCTATCTATGGTATCGGAGAACCCATCACGTCGATCCTTCATGACCTCTGCGGCTTCATCGGCGGCAGCTGTGATCGGTTCTTCGGTCGTCCAGAGGATCGAGCCTGCCAATGCTGCTCCTACAATCTACAAACTTGACTCAGGCATCAAATATGCCGTCATCAAGGACAGCACAAAGGGGTACCCGCAACCAGGTGACATTGTTGCCATTGAATACACAGGGTACCTGACCAACGGTGCCATCTTCGACGCAACACACGGCGAAGGCAAACAAAATGCTCTTCTCTTCAAGCTTGGTACTACAGCGGTCATTCCTGGAATTAATCAAATGGTTTCTGAAATGAAGGTCGGGCAAAAAGTTCAGGCCATTATTCCACCCGAGTTAGCATTTGGTGACAAGGGAATTTGTTTGGATGGTGGCGAATGCCTGGTGAAACCTGGCTCGACGCTTGTCTACGATATTTCTTTGAAAAAGAGCTCTATCCCCCCTCCTTAATCGCACAAAAAGATTGATCGAGGATTCATTCATTGATTCATTCATCCTTTAGGCCAAATTTCGAGTCAACGCTGGCAATAAACTTTGAGCATTATATTATTATAGCATCATCTGTAAGACTACCAACTGCCGTTTTCCATGCTTTGAGATCGCGGACGTTTTAGAGTTGCGGCCCACGCCTCTTTTTGTTGCTCCTTTCTTTTCAAGATTTCATTGGATGAAGCATCATCATCGTCGCTTTCACTGTCGCTATCCTCGTCCTTCGTTTCTTGGTCCGAGACAACGACTGGGGCATCGTCTTCGTCATCTGATTCGTCGTCTGGGTGCTCGTCTTCATCATCCATTTCAAACGCCTGGCCATTATCATCATCGGGCGCTTCGTCAATTACCAACACATCCTCCTCCTCGACGGGACCTTGCCAGTGTTTGTAAAATGGCTCGATGAAAGCGTGTGATCGTCTTAGAAGCAGCGGGTCAAACGGGAAAAAGGACTTGAGCGGGTTGGAACCTCGTCCAAGACCTCCGACGCCGCCCTTTCGACGTTGCTTTTCTAGTGTGACTGCAGTCTTGATTGTGGAGGCCGCCTTTTTGTTCACTCTTCCCGTCGACATGCGCTTGGCATCAACGACCAGCTTTTCCAAGATTTGTTCTTCAACTAGCTCGTAGGCATGCGCAACGTGAAGGAACTCACTCCGGACACTTTCAAGACAAAATCGAAGTGGCTGCAATTCATGATTGCAGATTTTGGACCATCGCGTCGATCCAAGGTCAATATCGTTTGGATCTGGAAAAAGTATTTTTTCTTCGGTAGCGTCCGATTCCTTCGTGTTGTATTGTGTGACAGCTTCACGGTAAAACTCAATGGCGTCCACACCACGAAAGCACATGATATAAAAGGCTGCCTGGCAAACAGTGTAAAAGAGCGAGTGCAATTCGCTCTGCGCCCTTGAATCAGCGGCACGAATCGAGTTGGAGTCGAGGCTATCCAAATAGGCCTCGGCCCATCGTAATAGTGCAGATATGGACTCACAAACCGTCTCTGCTTCGACGTAGGATGCTCTGCTGACAAACGATGCTAAATAGCAGGCCGCGCTCTGCCGGGTGAGTGTAGCACGGTATGGGTCCATGATGAGTTCCAGTAGCTTGGCAGCAAAATCTCGATGGAGAATAGAATGCTCTTGATCGGGTTTGGCACTAGTATTCGTGGCTGGGTTGACCGAATTCGACGAATTATTGGCTGAGGATCCCATTCGTTGCGACTCCAGTCCGCAGAGAAAAAACATACAGTACTGCACGAATTTGGACTTGTGTGTTGTAATGATTGTTGATTCAAAGACGGGCAGAACCTCGTAGTAAAGTTCTCGTGTCCCCTGACCATCCTCGGAACCCTCCCCAAGCGTTCTCAAAAGCAACGCTAGAAGAGAGTCCAGCGTGTCCGACAATATGTCCACATTCTCTCCGACAGCATCCTCGTGAACCGGCCCCTCCAGTTCCTCCGCTTGATCTATGCCACCGTCGTTGTTGTCGTTGTTGCCGTCGTCGTCTTTTTGTTCCGCTTCAATTGAAACTTCGCCATTGTCCTTAATCTTGATGTTGACATCAATCTCGAGACACTTATCAATCACCAATTCCAAAAGTTGTTTTCGGATATAAGGCAGATAATCTAAAACTCGAAACGACTGTAAACAATACCATTTGAGTATCCGCTTTTCTGCCTTCCAAAATGGAAATCGTGATGCTATGATTGGAAAGAAATCGGATCGAGCTTTCGGTACCAATCGCATCATTGTGCACAGCATAGAATGTAAGCGATGTTGGCTGTAGAAGTACAGTAAGTCAGTTGGAGCATGCAGGAGACAGAAGTAGTATTTTGTCAGTGGCTGGGCAGTGAAATTAAGAAAAGGATCCCGTTAGGAAGAACTTTTGTGAACTTACAAGCTTTCCGACAATTCCACATTTTCGTATAGCATCTTCCATACTGCGGTAAGTGCCGGTATGAGATTGACGGTCCGAGCAGAGACCATGGCCAGAATAAGATGCAAATGGGCATCTAGCAAGCTTCCATCATAGAATACCGCACAGAGCTGTTCATTTTTCTCATCACTTGGAATCTTTGGCCTCAAAGTGGGATTGAATCGAAAAAGCCAATGGATCAGTTGCGCGTGAATGCTCGCATGGGTTGTCAGCAGGTTCAAGGCCGTTCCGTTCCCAGCTGTTCGTAAGGAAATCAAGACCATTCGGAGCATGGGAGGATCAACTGGGCGTTTCAATGCATCAATAATAGCTCGATAGCCTTGAGTGTGTGAAGGGTCCGGTTCGTCGGTGTGTTTCGACTGAATGGCATTCACAACGAAAGTCTCAATGGGCTGGAGTTCCGACTGCGGCGGCATGGCGCATCTTGGAAGTTTGTAGTCACTCGTGATGTTTGATGGTGCCAACCCCGCTCTACTAGCAAGTGCTTGATCTGGTGTGAGCATGACTGTAGGTGATTTTGCGGTTCTCCCGGCGCTGTCGAGACTTGCTCTTGCACCTTCTTGTTCCATCTTTTCGCGACCAGGACTCGACAGAGACGAAGCAGCTGCTTCCAACGATGCAGTCATCATGGTTTTGGGTGGTGGTACCAGCCTATTCCAACCACACTTGCAGCAGGCTGACGACTGACACTGGCTACAGTACAGGCTTTCTGCAGACTTAGTATACTCCGTTCAGCTGGAATGAATGAAGAATGAAACCCCAATAAGTCGCTGCTCCTCTGTTTGTTGTTGTTTCTTCTTTTCGTCAAAAAGACGGCGGAATAGTTTGAAGTTCTTGGTCGGATTTTCGTGGCTGTGCGTGGGGCGGGGGCGGGGGGGGGGGGGGAGCGATGAGGCGGGCGTGGGGGTCATTAGCGTACTGGTACAAGTACTCTCGAGCACGGGCACAATCTCCCCTAAATTAGAGTGTGTGTATGTACGAATGTATGTAGATAGACGATCTGTAGAACAACGTGTATGTACATACATACCCAAAATGAAAAACTAAACAAGATGGAAGTCCCTGAGCTACAGATTTCCACTGACCATCCTGGATTCTTGATTCTTCGTCTCCCAATTGCCGTCATCAACAAAGGAGAACAAGTCTTCCAAATCTGATACTTTGAAGATCTATATTGGAATGCCACGCGCCATGCGCAGCCCTGTGCCAGCCAATTCATTCTGATCTCTTTGATGATCCCAAGAGCATGACCTCGGAGCAAAAAAACTCTCATGTGAGAGTTGTTCACTGCAATAGTCTCCTTGAAGATATGGAGCCTGTAGTTGGTACCACCATCTGGTGGACTGCCACTATCAGGTTGCCCTGCAAAATTGCAACTAGCAAATTTGACAGGGCCAAACTCAAAGAAGGTAAGTTAAATGCAAAATTGCTTTGCATTGACATGCTAGTTGAGCATGCCAAGACCAAGGCTGCAAGCAATAAGAGGGTCTTTGAGGTCATGGATGACTCCTCTGATGAGGAGTCCTTTGCTGGTGCTAGTGCAACTACCACCAACTAAATGTTGGAATGAAAAATGGTAAATGTTTTGGAGGACCGCGGGTGGTACTACCGGCGGTGCTCCAGGATTGCACATGGACATCTCGGATGAAGGCGAAGCCATACTACAAAGACATCTGAGTTTGGCTACCCGATGTTCAGTACGGTGTTGTCCCGCCGATGCATTTGTCATGATTGCAACTACCGCTTTCGTAGCTGGAACCCTGCTTGCTAGCCGCAACATCTCGTACGGAGCAACAAGGTGTCCTAGCTTCTCAACCTTTGCAGCAACTTCCTTTAGAAAGTGTGTTGACGGGAGAATTGTCTCCATACGGCACTTACCAAACCACTCTAACTCAATACCCCGCAGAATTTCTATGGCTTCGTAGTTGAGTTTGGCGCCCGTAAGATCCATCTTACAAAATACATTAAAGGGACTGTAAATCTTCCGGAATTCTGAGCGAACCTTGTCAATGTTGAAACAATAAAGAAACCCCTCATTTTAATTATGGGGAAAGCTGGAGAATCATCGTGAATATTATCCGTTCTGTGTGGGATCTTACTCAGGGGTCTCTGACGAAGTCAAAAATCCAGAATGTCACCAACCAATAAAAGCTGGTATGTCATCATAGAAGTTCGATGACGAAGTACTTTCTGAACACTGCCCGTAGGTCAGATACAAGCTATTCATGTAGTGGTGACATTCTAGAGAGGAAAGATTATACTTAGTAAAATCAGTCGCGCCTGCCAAATTTGTCAGTTATGTTGTCATACGAGAATTCGTGTAGAATATTGTTACTCGAGGCTGGCAGGCGTTTCCAAATTTTGAACGTTTCCTACGACATGGACACGTCATGTTGGGACATGGCCCTCCAGCACTGGTATTGCAAAAAATATTTTGTGTCGCGCGGGCCACCGTAGAAACTCGTGGGGTTTGTACGTGCCGCGACAAGCACCTGGTACCCTACTTCAACCCATACCCTTTTAGAAAAAGTAATGATGAGACAACAACATGAGATGCATGACAGCCTGCTGCTCATCCAAACAACTAACGGTATACAAGTGAGAGGATTCGTCGTCGATTACGAATATGAGTAAAAAGTCTCTGCTCGTCGGAAAGGAGTACGCCTCGCGCTGTTTGCGTCGATCGCGGGTCCATGATTATTCCTTGGGGTCGTCGCCATCATCATCACAATCATCATGTTCCCACAATAATCAGCGGCAATTTTCGTTGGTCCCTGCGGCTGGCTGGTATGGGCGACCACCCAAACGGTTCGATGACGTGCCAACGGTTGGCAATATCGGTATGATGATGATGATGATGATGCCTCGATCCACTCCATTGCAGGGGCAGATTTTACGGCGGCAGTGGCAGGAAGGAAGAACCATCATCCTCAACGCATCGCCAGTATTATTCTCCAGGGCGTCTTTTAGTAGTGACAGTCAGAGGAGTAGTCGTCTGTCTTCCACGGAGCAGCATCAACTTTCGGATGAATTTTCGTTGGAGAAATTGAGTGCAAAAGACGAACGGATGATCAATCACCTGATTGCATACAAAGAAATTCACGGGGATTGTCATGTTCCAACCAGCAAACGAAAGTTTATAGAAGAAGAACGTCAGCGACTCGGAATATCTGACGAATTGGTGGAATGGGTATCTCAGAAACGACGACAATACATGAGCTGGCAGACGGGAAAGGTGAAAAACAAAAATATTCCAGAAAGCGATCAGGTTCAGATTTTGATACTGGAATCGATGGGATTTATGTGGTCGGAACGTGAAGCTCAATGGCAACGATACTTTAATCGTTTGGAGGCACACAAGGCTCGACATGGCACCCTACACGTAGCCAAGGAGAAGGATCCCCAGCTGTGGTTGTGGGCTGATATGCAACGCAAAACGTACCAGAAGGAAAAGATGCCGGAAGCCCGAGTGAATCTATTGGAGGAAATTGGATTTGCTTTTGACTTGCAAGAAGCAGCATGGCGACAAAGCTATGAGAAATTAGCCGACTATGCCAAGGAACATGGCACTGCCAATTTTCCGACACAGAGTGAAGAGGATCCGTCATTGGGTGGTTGGGTTGCACGACAACGTCGGCATTACCACATGAATGAGCTTTCCGAGGAACGTATTCGGGAATTGGAATCCATTGGATTTTCATGGGATATTCATGGAGAAAAGTGGGAAGAGTTCTATAATGAGCTTGTGACCTTTCATTCCGATCACGGTCACACTCGTGTTCCAGTAACGGCGGGGCCGCTTTGGGCATGGGTTGATCGGCAACGACGAATATTGCGCCAACAAGCCAGCGACGAAGACGGATTCTCCGCCGAAAGCAATGACAAGATTGCTGCTTTGAATAGAATCAACTTTGATTGGTCAATTGCAAAGGATGATGAAGAAGGTCGAACCAAACGTTTAATGGAATTGATGTTTAGCGTCGCTGTGCAAGACGAACGATGGGTCGAGAACTACAAGAAACTATGTGCTTTCAAGGAACGTTTTGGTCACTTTTCTATTCCACCCAACCGCCCCGAATATCGAGAACTGTCTACTTGGATGAAGCGCCAGCGATTTCTATACAAACGCGATCGACTTCCAGAGGAACGGATTGCTGCCTTGGATGAGATCGGCTTTGCGTGGACAGGGCAAGCGGCTCGATGGGACATACTCTACGAACAGTTGGTGCGATTCCAGGCCGAGCATGGCCACACACGCGTTCCTACCAAAAGTCGAGAATTGTATCGATGGACCAATCAGCAGCGTAAAGCTCTACGAGATCTGGCCGAGAAAAACCAAACGAAAGCTCCAGGTGCTCGGGCAGAGAGTAAGCCCGATCCTCGTTTGCTAGCGCTGGGAAAGATCCTTGCGGATGACTAGCAAGAAGTACACATACAGTAGCCGATAGTGCAGAAGCCTAATAAAAGAAATCTCCTCCTCCTCCTCCTCCTCTCTCTAGCTAGAGTAGATTTCGGTAGACGTCTAGAAAGTAGTTCCAGTCTACTCGAAGATCGGGACTTGTTCGAAACCATAACCATGAACCAAGCGAAGCGCGGTGGAGCTGCGGTCTGTCCGTCGTCTCGGTTGTCAACCGCCCGCCCGCATCAAACCGCGCAATAATATAAAAGATGCGATGTTTATTTGTGTTGCTTTTGCGATCATGACACGCACACTTGTTAAAATACTGAGGTAATGAGCCTAGTATTTGGGCGAATAGTGTTTTAACGTTTCCTAAAATGGAATTATTAAAATTGTGAGCTTTTCGTTATGGGTATTCTGAGGGGAATGGATTCTTTTTATTCTCCCATGGATCTCCTCCGATATTCTTCGAGCCTCTTTTCATAACGAAGGGGTTCTTCGAAAGCCTCCGAAGAGTTCTCCAAACGTGCACCATTCGTATTCGGAATACTCCGGTTAATCCCACTCGGAGTCGTGAGAGTGACTCGAATCCTCAGAGCCCATTACCTGATTATTCTTACACTCCCTCTTTCGGGTTGCTCGAGTCGGCTCAGGCTACCATCCCATGATCTCCTTTCGATGTCGAACTAGGAGCTCTTCATTCAATGGTTTCGTCAGAATGTCGGCAGGCTGATCTTCAGTCGCAATTTTGTGGATTGTGATCTGTGGATCCTTTCCATCGGTGTACGAACGGAAGAAGTGCAGACGGTTGTTCAAATGTTTGGTTCTTGGTCGGAACTTTGGGACTTTAGCGATCTCGATGGCGCCGGTATTGTCCTCAAACACTTTACATCTCATCTTCGACGTCGTCGTCACGATAGGATAGCCTATTTCCTTCATTTCCTTGAAAAGTTCCATGACGGGAATTGCATCCCGAAGTGCGTAGCTGATTCCCGTAAATTCGCTCTCCGTTGAGGATAGTGCAATCTCAGTTTGTAGCTGGGATTTCCATAGTAGCGGTGCTCCTGCATAAGTAATGATGTATCCGTGTCTCGATCTTGCGGTGTCACGGTCCCAATGTTCGTTGGGGTCCCAGTTACCTGCGAAGTCGGCGTCGACAAATACTTCTAGATCCCGACCTTCTGCTGGTCGCAGAATCGTTCCCTTGTCACGAGTTCCCTTCAAATATCTACCAAGCCACTTCACGGCTTCTCCGTGTTCTTTCTTCGGGCAAGTTGAGAATCGCGCACATTGATGCGTTATGTTACCTGATTATTCTTACACACACTTCGTCTCGTTTTCATTCATCTTGCCAGCAAGCAGACTATACAAGATATGTTGAATTTGTAAGCAGCTATAGCACTGACTGCCTTGACCCTGGCTATTGTTTCGATACCGGTAGAGGAAGTCTTCCGAAATGCCCAACGAAGCCGAGAGTACTGGTAGTACAACGAGTGTCCCTGTGGCACCCAAAACAGTGGATCGATCGACAGTTCCGTGGCAAGTTGATTGGAAAAATCCCACTTGGAAAGAATATTCTACCCCGGCTCCTTCCACCCCCAGACGACGAAAGCAAAATGACCGCAGTGAAACCATTGTAGGAGTTTCCACCGCCCAGGTGCAAGCTCGTGAAATCGCCGCCGAATCTCCTTCTGTCTGGCAATTGTTGTCATCGGCCACTGACAATACTCACAACGATCAAGACGAGGACGACCACTGGTTGCTGACAGTCACTTTGTTGGATCCTTCGGGAGAATCCTTCATTAGCAGCAGTACTGGTAATGCGAGGAATACCCAAGTTGCGACAGATATTCTGTTGGAATTGATGCATTGTGAAACGCAAGAAATCCTTCATTCGCGACGATTAGTGTGGCCCGAGACCATGGGTAGCGCCACCAAACAAAGAAAAGCGGCAATGAAACGAAGTCTTTGGATGGAGTTTGGAGACGTATTTTTGCCATGGCTGAAACTGGATCCGGTGGATGAAAATACAGCAGACGATGATAAAGTCGGCACGGTTACGAGTACTTGCTTTCCTTCCGATACTGGTGTGGTGGCAGCTACCCTTTGTCGTCAACCGTTAACGAATCATCGAGCGAAGCGAGAGGAAGCTTTGGAAGTGATTTCGTCCATGCTAGTAGGATTGGGGCCTTCGACGACAGCAGCAACTGCCGGTGAAGAAATCAGTGTAGAAGGGAGAAGCCGTACCGGTATTGTTGCAGACAACGAAGAAACTACGAGAAGTGGCCAAGAGCAGGGGGGCGTCGAAGAATCATCATCATCGCCATCGGAACCTACGAATGACCCACTCTGTCTAGTGTGTGTCTCCTCTCACGGCCTGATTTGTATTTACTCTATTTGGGATCTGTTGTCTCTCGTGGCACCCTTGGAAGAAGAGCCGCAAGAGTCCACCACAGCAACATCCGTATCGTCAGAACTGGTCGAGGAAAGAGCCATGGCGGCATGGTTGCTCGGTGCGGAACTTTTTCAGCAGCTCGAATCGACGTGGCTCCCTCTTTCTCGACCCAAGACTACTATTTCACTGTCTATTTTGAATGAAGACTGGGATCCACCAAAAGTGGATCCACCAAAAGAAGATCGAAACATGGACGATGCGGAACACGAGGGCCAGCAAGACGAACCGAACCCTTCTACACCAAACCAAGCCATGACGAGTCTCCCGCCATCCAAGACTACCACCAACATACTTGTGTGGAATCCGTGGATCGAAGCCTCCACCCTTCCACAACGGACAATCTACAATACAGCCACGTCCGTTCACGTGGTAGGTCCCTCTTGTCCATTCTTGGTCGTTTTGGGCCAAGGAATTCCACACAATTCTCCTGCCATCTCCTCCAAACGCCGAAGAAGAAAACGGAGATCATCGGTCACGTCGAAAGAAGACAAAGCCACGATGGGCGAGGAGTTGAAAAAGGACGATGATTCGAAAGGGCCTCCTAAAGAGGCACCAGATGCGGCTTCCGCTGCAGAACGGGATTGGTGGAGGAGGGCCGGACAAGGAGGACCAACTACCTCCACTCATGAGGCTAATCCTCTCACAGGGCAGAACCAAAAAGATGATTGGTGGGCTGGCGACGAATCATCGGAGGAAAAATCAGCCAAGAAGCAGCCTTCCACATCAATCGCACAACATAAAGATTATGAATTCACGTCGCCTCTGGGTGGATTCGTTACGTTTTGCTCTATGGCATCCTGGTCCGAATCTAAAACACTCTTCCTGGACTTTGTACCACTCTCTGTGGCATATGTGGAGCACTGGCATGGAATGGAGCTTTTGCTTTGCATAGGTGATGATCATGTGGTGGCCATACGATTGGATATATTACCCTCATCTGTCTTGGTTGGTATGGACGAGGAATTGAAAACGATGGCGACCGGTGATCCGAGCAATACTGTAAACATCTTCAACCACCATCCGACCGTATTCATCAATCGCTTTCAGCTACTCACAGTCGACCTACGGCTGCCAATAAAGAGAAATGGTTCGGCGAAGATGGGTAGTCGGGTGCTTTGTGGAGCCGGCACAGAGCCGCCGGCGCTTCTTCAGATGTACACTGAAGTCGATGATCGCTCCCATCGAGAGCAAGGCTTACTGGTCATGCCAACTTTTGTTGGCATATCGGAGAAGGGTTCCATCGTCACCTCTACCCAAGAGATGGACCGCGTGGCCCAAATACCCGTTCAACAAGATGACGATCAGAACTACTCGTTGCTTCGCTCGGCATGGGGCTACGTGGGGCAAGGATGGTCATTGTTTGGGGCAGGAAGTCGGGTCTATTTTCTTTGTTGGGAGGGCGCGACCGCAAATCGGGGTATCTCATTCCTACAGCAACTACCTGGATCTCCAGAGGGGATTCATTCGTCTCGGTGCGTGGCAAGCGTTGTCCCATATTCAAATATCGAAAAAGCAGCATCTACCAGTGGCCTCGATGCAGGTGTACAATTACCTTTCAAGGAAACAGTCGAAGAAAGCGGTATCAACCAGGATATTCACGAAGACCCAGACTCCACAGGCCTACTTGCAGAAGCTATGCAAAGCGTCTCGTCGATTCGGTTGGACACAACGGTCACTACCATGAGCCCTTCAGGTACACAAGAGAATCCATCCGATCTTCTGAGGTTGTCACATGGACAAAAGAGCGAACGTTTGCTTCGGCACCTATCAAGCTGGACACAGTTGGAGGATACCGATGACAATCGAGAATGGTTGGATCGTCATGTACCGGTAGTTACCATCAAGTCGGGTAGAGATTCTTCGACGCTGACCGGATCTCTGAGCGTCCTAAGCATGCGCCAGGTCGTCATTGAGAACGGTGCTGCTTCTCCCTTTTCGCAGGTCCTGGGGTGGTTGAGTCAAAAGCAAGATTACTTCACAGCTGCAAGCATTGCCTTAGACTTGCTTCGAGACCCTGGAACTCTCTATCATTTGTGGAAACATGCGGAGAAGATCGACGAGGAAGACGAACAAACCAAGCTTAAAGGGCTCTTGGATGGTATTATGCCAGTCAAAACCACTGAAGATGACGACAAAGGCAGTCAGAGTCTGACGACGGCCACTTGGACACAATTGGCAGATATGACTGTTGGGTGCCTGGTCAAAGGTGGACTTGCCATGTCCAAGACTTTGATATTGTTCTTGCAAACTAATCGATATTATGATCCAGCACGTGCGTCCCTGATGTTGGTTGCAGCGTTGGCCAACGCTGTCTCTGGAGATGAAGGGGCGGTAGCTGCAGCCATGGGGAGCCCCACAGAAGTCTCCTGTTCTGTCCACGACTTCTCCATCCAGGAGCTCCTTTGGCCCATGCAGTGTTTGCTGGAGATTGGCGTAGCCCGAAACTACCTGAAAATGACTTTGAACCTCATCAATGCCACCATTCCGGACGAATTGCGACGACGGCCTCGACAAGGTAGTGGAATGACTTTGCCTTCACTGGATTTAACGAAAGCCATGGTCACCAGGGTCGTGTCCTGTGACCGCACCGGCGCACGACTGTTGCTGGATCTACCGAGCGAAGAATCATCTTCCACTTTTTGGGACTCATTGGACAGTGAAACCCAACAAAGTCTTCTGTTGATAGAAATCGGTCAAAAGTACCCTATGCTGATCCAAGAAGAGGTTCGGGGATGGGCCCGCAAACAACTTCATGTTGCGCTCATGGGTGGTGAAAACCAAGACGCAATGTCTCTTTCCACTGAATGGTTAAGAGAACTTGCCACTGCTTGCTTATTCAATGCAGGCTGTGATCTACAGGATTTCATCTTGGATCCGACAAATATCTCAATGATGTCCATTGGGTCGGAAAACTCGACTGTGTGGACCGACCTAGAGATGGACGGGGAAGATGGATTATACCAACACAAGCTTAAAATTGTGGAAACTCGGAGTGCCTTGGAGCCATCCCCAGGGTCCAGTGGGCTCGATTTCGATGTCTTGATTTCTTGTTTGTTGTTGCTGCAAAGTCGTCGGGCTACTTGGCGAGAGCGCAAAGAGAAGTTTGTATCGACCCAATCTCTGCTAGACGCAGCATGCTATTTGGCTGGGCGGCCTACATCTCGATCTGAAGAGTCCCTGTTTACTCTGGATGGAAAGACTTTGATGGAGGAGTGCGTCCTGAGTGGGAATGTGCGGGCCGGTGCAAACCTCATTGGTGGAAAGAATGGTTTTGTCCTGAGCTGTTGCAACATTCTAATGTTGGAACTTCAGGTATCGATGGAAGATGCCGAAGCATTTTTTTTGAGCGAGAGCCTGGACACTGGGGGCATTTTTACTCAAGAGTCCTCAAAGTTTCAACCAGATCGTTTTGAATTGTCGGAATCCCACCGGCAGCTCTTATGGTTACTCGACGAGTACGTTTTGAGTATTCGAACCTACGGTGAATTTGAATCCACACATTACTCGAGAGGTCGGGTTGATCCTGTCTTTGCCGCACGGTCGATTTTCCGCGCTTGGCTTGGTCTGACATTTTTCTGCAAACGACGTGGATCAGAATGGATTTGCCGGTGGCTTGTTGGGCGCTTAGGCCTGCAGACAGATGGGACAGGCCGCCATCGTTTGGCTTGCGCTGCCATCGTGCGAGCATTGCTGTGGCCAAGTGATGGCCATGAATTCGGCGAGGAATCCACGACTCCAGATTCTTTGCTGGGGCATGTACTCGAGGTGGACAAGAAATTTCTCATCCAGCTGGCAAAGTCATCCTGTGGCCTGGTCGAATCGATCCCACCGCCAATCGCTGATGGGCTGATTGGCCTGGCGGATGCAACACAAGAGTTGTCGACGAGTCTGGCATCAGTCCGCTTCAATAGAACTCTTTGATACTACTCTAGCTTCCGACGGCTTTCCTGAGGCTCTAGCTATTGGAAGATAAAGTACTATGTTCAATTTTTTAAAAAGAAGGTACGCGGTTTTTGTGTTGAAAAAAGTCAAAGTCAACATTTAAAACTAACTGGAAGAGGAGTTATCGCGATCGTAATCATCATTGTTGTCTGCCGCCACCGGTAAAGCTGCCGCATATTCTGCTGCAGGAGAAACTGCGATTGTCTCCATTGTTTCCATGGATGGGACGAGAGACAGACCTATCGACGCGGATTCGTCCACATCTATTACTCGAATAGGAACATCGTACGTCCTGGTGTTGTTTTTGGATGCACGGGCCGCATCTTCAACGCTGGAAAGAAGGCCATAGTTGGTGACCAAATTCTTGTGCGGAAGGATGGACCCTGTCATTGGGCTCCTATTGCTGGTGGTAAGCCACCGAGCAATGGCACCACGCTCGTAGGTGTGTCCATCAGCAGCCACAACTGGATCTATCATTGGAAAGCCTGTGATGGGGCAGGCTGGCATGTTCGGAAGCGCTTCTGGTTCCAGAGTGGGTAACGCCACCTGACTGATTGCTCGTGGTTTGGAATCCAAAATGTCGTTGTGGCTACCCATGCGACCACTACTATTCCCTACTCCGTCGTCTTCTTCAAGATCGGAGGATCTCAGATTCGGCAAATCTAGCTCATCCGTGACGTCGGGGTTGTAGCGCCCATCCCAGTTCGTAACATTCGCAACATCCCCAAGAACAGTGTCCAACCCACCCGAGAACCAGCGATTGAACAAGCTCACGCCTCCCTGCACTATTTCTTGACCCACATCCAAGAGACCTTCCACCGCCACTCGCTCCACAGTGTGTGTAATTGAATGAACAAGCGGCGAGTGCGACAGACGCTCCGCCACGGAAGCAAATTCGTCTTGAGCAACCTCGACAGTACTGCTATGACGCTCTTCACAAATCAACATGAAACGGTGGGCTTGAAAAGTACAAACCCAGCCTTCTTGGGTAGTATACGAAATAAGGACGGTATCACCGTCCACTTCTGCAACTCGATACTGCCGACCACACTGGAGTGGATACAAATCACGGGGACTGCAAAATCGAGTGAACCGACAGAAGTCACCGGGGCGGGGTGGCGGATCGCTGGGCTCGTATTCACAGACAAGCCTGACTGACCCCCGAGATGTCTCGGTACCTGAGAGCGTGAGCCACCCATCAAAAGTATGATCTCGTCCCGTGAAGAGGCGTTGCAAGTCGATCGAAGCCATGCCCATGAACATGTCGTTGCTGTCACCACTGAACATACCCTTGGAAGGCTTGTTGACTCGCCCAACCTCAGCCGTGTGGAACAAAGCCACAGTGAGGAGTGTTTGCGGTTTTTCATAGCGAGAGGAGCTTGAATTTTCGTCCACCGACGAAGAGCTCCCGGCTGTCTCAAATGACAGATTCTCCGAGGCATCGGGATGTGCCACTTTGGCGGCTGGTAGACTCACGTCCATAAACATGGCTTCCTGCCTCGGCCAGATTGGATCAAGAGAATCATACACCTCGGAACTTCGTTGTGTGCTATCTCCAAACTTCACGCTGGCATAGGGGTTTGCTGTACCACCTCCTCCACCTTTGCCCGCAGACCGCTTTCCACTGCCAAACACAATTCCCCCCAAACCTGCCTTTTGCACCGGTTCCAGATCTCGCGCAGCCACCACTCGGACCACCAAGGTACCCAAAATATACTGCGGAACAATCCCGTCGGCAGAACCCTTGCCACCCTTTTCCAATCCTTCCTTCTTTCCGGGCTTGACAAATACCGTGGGGTCTTCCTGTTCCGATGAGTCTTGAAGGTGATGATCCAAGTCGGGAAAGTCCACGTCTGGATCGGGAAGCAACGTTGAGTCCTCATTCAAGCTCTGAGGAAACGAGGCAGCGGGCGGACTGCTCTCCTCACTACTCGTACTACTTTCGGACATGGTGTTTTCGTAAATAAAAAATGCTACTGTTTATGTATGTTGTGTGAAATAAATGTCGATGGTGTGATGAGAGGAGGCGGGAGGCGTTATGGTCCATGGTCCATGGTCGGCGAAAGAAGTATTTGGCGAGAGACGAGACGACGTGCTTTTTTTCTACGACGTGTCATATATGAGGGTATGTTTTGATTGGGTTTGTACCTACTTACAATATGTACAGTATGTGCATATAATTACCAGGAATCGACTGATCTGACTGACTTCACTCTCGCTACTCCTCGTGCTTCTGTTGGACGACGACTCCTCCATCCTGGTCGTAGACTAGCTTCGTAGACTTCTAGTAGACTATCTACTTTTTCTCTTGTAGATATAGTAATTAAAACTGGGAGCATCATCATCTTGGGGATATAATATTTTCTCATTTTCTTCGAATCGATCCATCCAAAGATCTTTGGGTGGAAACAACGCAACGTTTTGTCGTTGTTGCTGCTGGTCTCCTCGCGTGATTATACTGTAGTCAATTTCAATATCTACCACCGAGAGATGTAGTTCTGATGCAGAATCATGAGTCAATGCCTCTTCGTACAGTTGTTGTCCACCAGCGATCCAACATGTCAGATCAGATGATTGCTTCGCCTTATTCTTATTCTTGTCGTTCAGCACCAACAACTCTTCCTCAAATTGTCCCGCCAGCTCCAGCGCTTCCGGGAGGGATCTTGCTAGCTTGAGTACTGTATTCGGCGCATATTTGGAAATCGGTTTGATGATAGTCTTTATGGATCTCGAAACAATGATGCAACATCGCGTGTGGTGGATATGTGCCAACATGGGGTGCTCTTCGTACGTTCGTTTTCCAACGATGATAATCCCCTTGTCGGTGAGGTTCTTGAATAACATTCGATCCCGAGGAATTCGCCAAGGAATCCTACCATTGAGACCACTCACTCCATTCTTGGACATGGCTGCCACGATTCCAAATGGAATACTATCATTCTTATTAGGCGATCGCTTATCCTACGAACACGAAGAGAGAGAATTTAGTATCGGATGATGGATGATGATGATGAAATACGTGCACGCATTTATTGATATGCCAACTAGACATACCTGGGTATTATGTGAGAATAGCCGCCGTCTCTCCCAAAGCCGAAAGGATGAGCACAACTCGTCGGACCAGACGGAGTACGAGGGTGGTCGTATCAATGATGCGCTACAGCCCTTCTTGGCCAATAGGAATTTCGACTGATTCTTCATCAAACCCCACATTATTTCGAACTCTTGCGACCCGAAGGAAGCTCATGGACGATGTATTTCTGATGAGAGCAAGGATAGTGAATCTATCATAAGGGGTACTAATGAGGTAGACTGGACGAGATTGGCGTCGTCGTCAAACATCGAACATCATCCTTTATTGCCATGATGAGAAAGAAACTCGTTCGCGGTACAGTACAACGTACAGCGCAAGTACAGTACCAGCATGTATGTACAGTACCGGTACGCAAAATGTCCAGAAAGATCGTCCGCGCGCCCGGCGGACCGCGTGAGCGAGGGGAATTGAAGCGGCCTGGCCATCGTCCGCAGCCAGCTCCCGCCACAAAACGCAAACGCAAGCGAAATTATACAAGCAACAGCGCAGCGACCATGGCCCTATCCATCTCCTTCTCTCTCCCACCTCCCACTTCTACAGTACCCCGTTCGCACAACTTGCACTTGATTCACGATCCGATCAAATAATCATCTACAATGGCATCTAGCTCGGAAATGCCGGTTGGCGGAATCAAAGGCTTCTTCATGAAGGCGGGAAAGTCGTTCTACTCCGGCGGACTCCTCGCGAAGGATTGGTCGTGGTGGCTAGCGCAAAAAGGCGGAACGATCGGGCTTGTCCTAGCGTCTACTTCGATGGTGATTCTGATGCCTCTTATTTTTGAGATCAACCGAGAAGTTGGGGTAAGAAGAACAAAGCCGTGTCTATTCGAGAGCCGGTTGCTTTAAGTTTCTCTCTAATCCAAATTTTGTGTGCTTTCTCGAAATACCAGATGATTGCCTCGGAACGTTTACAAGTAGCAGAGCTGCGGAACCAAGGCCACAGCGATAGGCAGCTACAGGAGATGGGATTCCTCGAAGCGGCTCTGCATAGTCCTTCGGTGGCATCTCTTAAAGCCAAGTAAAGTTCCAGTTTTGCCCTTGGCCGCTACTTAGAGTTTGACTCGCTCGTGAAAATATTGTTTCCTTCGCTTTTTCCGGATGAAGTTGATTGTCGACGATTGGTACCTTTCAAGGTTAACATGTTTGAGAATTCCTTGGCTCGTGGCATGTTGCACAGCTACCCTTTGCAACGACGGAAGAGTGGTAGGCGTAGTAGGGCTACAGATGAATCCAGAACTCACTGTGTGTGAGGAATGAATCATTCAAGCGATGTGAAAATGACATATTCTCGTTCCAGCACATGAATGAATCTAGTAGTATCAATTGACTTGATCGCACGTTGAAGCTGGTTGATGATCCAAGCTGGCAGTGTCGCAGTTCGCGCCTGAACCTTGAGTTTCTTTCAACGACATTCTATTGAAAGAATCATCAGTATGTGACGTTTTAGAGGGAGGGCGGAGCATGGCCTTTTCGATTGTTATTGTACATGTTCCTATGCTGTGGAAAAGGATGTCGTATTGTAACCGTTGTATCCTTCCATCAAAATCTCTAGAACGCTTCGAAAGATGGCTTATTGTTGATTCCATAGGGGGGTGAGACTACCCAAGACCCTCGAATCGATGAAACGCCAACTACGACGGCCTATCGTAGACTACAGTGCTGGTACTTTCAAGACATGTAGATTAGCAGCATGAGATAGAAATATTCCTATTCTCTACGCATCTTATCTAAATCAAAGGCGACTTCATGTTTCAGTCTCCAATAAGTTCCGCTTGCCTACGACGGCTCAGCTCGTCCTCTCCTTCATCACACATGATGTCGACGAGCAGGAGACAGCGCACAACAGAGGATCACCTATAAATCTTCCCTCAACGATAGCCAAGCGACAGGTGGGGTTCCAGTTTAGAGTGGACGACCCGATCGTTCCACATGAAAGCGAGGGTTCGCGTTCGTGGAGTCGGAATTAGTATCCCTGCCCTTCTTGTTGCGGTGGACCGGAAGCTGTCCCTTCTCGAGCATGAACTCGATGGCACGATCTTTGTTGTTCGTTCCAAACATGGCATTCAGTTCCGCCTTGGAGGGACGAGACATGGTACCCTGTTTACCTGATTCGAACTTGAAGATATCAAAGCTGTCCACTACGTGACTTGGAGTGATTCCTTCTTCGTGGTGGCGATACTTGTCAAGCATCTCGTCGTCGACCAGGCACACCATGGTGCAACCATTGCCAGTGTAAGTCAGTTGTTCGATAGTCATGATCAGTTCAGTAGTTGTTTGTTCAGAATGAATGCTCTACTAGTACTAGTAGCGATGTTTTCTTTTCTTTTCCTTTCTTGGAATTGTGTGTTGTTTTTGAGAACCTCCCTGACGAGTGACGAGAAACGAGAAGGTGTCAATCACGTAGAAACAGGAATGTAGCGAAAGATACCCAACGACCCCGCCAGCGCTTTCTCCGCGTTGTTTTCACTCCGAGTAGATCGTGGGTGAGACGGCCGCCCGGCTCGATCTCATGATGAGTCGAACGATTCGTCGTAGAAATCGGATCTTTTCGGATGCGATTCTGCATCACGGATCACGGCGCAAGCCGCGACGATGGTGGTGCCAGTTGCGAGTTGCGAGCTGCAAAATACAGTCCAAGTGCAACCGTTCGATACCGGTACGATAGGATAACAAGGTCGGATCTCTGTTCAATTGCACTATTACGCCATCGAATCGACTCTTACTTTCCGAAAGGGTGTATATTGCTGTAGGCCTACAGTATACAGTGTATGCGTCTCGGGTCCTGCCTCGTTTGGTTTCTCATTGCAGCCATTTCCGACATCACTACTGTCATGGGATCCGAAGCAGCCAAAGCGATTTCGACTGCGCAAGCATTTGTGGATGAATTCAACAGGTCTTACGAGTCGAAGCACTTTTCCTTCGAGCAGCAGTTCTGGGGGACCAAGATGGCTTTGTCGGACACGGGCGAACTCGCATTCTCGGCCGAAAACTTGTCCAAGACCAAGAAGGAAATGTACGCTGTAAAAGATCAAGATGTTTCGAAGCTTGCAGTCAGCTGCTCATTCCTCGTAGCATGATCACTAACCTTCATTCTCCTACCCCTACAGGGAAGACCTCTTATCCGACTACAGCACAATCGAAAAGGCTCAGGAGCTTCTGAAGTCCCTCCCTGATGTAGCTCCAAAAGATCTTGTCAAATGCCTTGACATCATTATCCGTACCTGCAAATGCTATGCCACGAGCCCCGATATCAAAGAGATTCGTGAGGCGACAGGTAAAATGGAAAGTGAACTAGAGATGAAGCGCAATCGGATGAAACTTGGTCATACCAAACCAGACGGCACTTTCGAGGTACTCTCTTCTGTCGGACTTCGCAACCTGCTAACTACGCACAAGGACGAAGCCATGCGCAAGTCTGCCTACGAGGGACTTCGAACGATCGGCCCGTTTGTTTGCGAAAATGGGTTTGTTGAGATTATCAAGCTGCGAAATAAATTGGCAAAGGCGCTGGGATTTGTGGACTATTATGATTACAAAGTCACCAATGCTGAAGGGATGAGCAAACAGAAGTTATTCGAGATTCTTGATGGCCTCGAAAAAGGAACTCGTCCGATTATGGAGGCCTCACGAAAGGACTTGGAGGCACGGCATGGATCATCTGCCCTTGAACCATGGAATACATCGTTCATGTTGGCTGGAAGTGTTGTGGAGAAGATGGTACGAATGCCGCCTTTGATAAAAGCATTTGCATTTGCTTGAAACGTTTTTCGATGCACTCACCACGCCTTTTGTACCACAGGATCCATACTTTCCCTTTGCTAAAGCTCCAGAGAGATACATTCAATCTTACTCTAAGCTTGGAATCAAATACGAAGGGTCGACTATGAATCTTGATCTGCTGGAACGGGAGAACAAATATGTAAGTATGAGGGTACGAGATTCGGTCGATTATGTTTTGAGGGTTATGTGCTGACCATTCCTATAATCCATACCGGTATAAACACTTATTCCTTTCCCTCACAGAGCAACGGCTTTTGCCATTGGCCTCTGGTTGCCTGGACGAAGCCAGATGGAAGTTGGCAGCCCTCGGAAGCCAATTTTACTTCATTGGCCGACCCCAAAGCGGTAGGAAGTGGTCTTAGGGCGCTGGTAACTTTAATGCACGAAGCTGGACATGCCGCACACTTTGCAAATATCAAGCAACCGAGTCCCCTTTTCGGCCAAGAACGGGCTCCGTTCAGTGCGGCGCTTGCGGAGGGTCAGAGTATGTTCCTCGACGCACTGGTTGAAGATGCTGCTTGGCGGGCGAAGTATGCCCTCGATTTGGACGGGAAACCGATCCCCTTTGAAATCATCGAAGAAGAGATCAGGGCCACCCATCCCTTTGCGGTTCGCAGTCTTCGCGCAATGCTTTCTGTCCCTTACTTCGAGAAGGCACTGTATGAGCTCAGAGACGAGGAGGTCACAACGGAGCGCATACAGTCGCTCGCGGAGGATATCGAAAAGGAGATCCAGGGAGGTTTGGGACCCAGGCCCCTGTTGAGCGTGCCCCATATTATCAGCGACGAAGCGAGTTGCTACTATCACGCCTACGTTCTAGCAGAAATGTGCGTTCACCAAACACGAGCTTTCTTTGTGGAGCGTGACGGTTTCATTGTGGACAATCCAAAGGTTGGACCAACGTTGACCAATGCATATTGGGTCTACGGAAATTCAAGGCCATTTCTGGATCTTGTCAAAGATTTGACTGGCAAGGAGCTTGCAGGGCAAGCATGGGTCAAGAAACTAAGTCAAAGTGTTGAAGATCGAGTGGCCAGTGAAAAAGAAGACTACAATAAAGCAATTGCAGAGGCTGCCAAAGAACAAGCTTGCGACGAACCGGATCTGAACATGATAGTGAGATTCGTTGACGGTAACAAGCTCATCTCGGACTCTTCAAAGAGCGCCAGCGGGGCTCTTGGGGCGTGCCGCGAGTTTGAGTCCTTCGTGAAGGACAGGACGGGTGCCTAGACTCTGCCCTCTAGTAGAGACTACAAAAAATAGCGTAGAGTAGACGAGTATGTAGAGATCACGACATTATTCCAAGACAGCTTGCGCAATCTACTAGGAGCTCTCTAGAGAGTGTAGTGGAGTGAGGGAGCTCAAGTACTGCGTAGCTACGACTATAGGACCCTTTCGACGTGACAACCGACAATGCGATCGAAATCATGAAGAAGAGGAGGAGGAGGAAGAATTATCAACCGGCAACAAGAAGAGGAGAAGGAAGAGACCAATGAGAATGAGAAGGAGGACGAACAAGTTTTTGTGCCATATGGTGCTGGCACCACATGGTTTTTTGAGGGCAAGGTTTCCGCCTTTGGCTCTTCCTGCTGTCGACTGACTACTCTAAAATCAATCTGAAAAATAGTGAGCTATGATATTATTATTATATCTATCTGCTAAATACAAGTGGCACAGAAAGGCGCGGTGGAGCGCTTCCAACGAATATTGTAGCGGTCTTAACGCCATTTCTGTTGGATAAAATAATATTTCCACGCATTAGTCCTATTAATCAAAAGTCATTATGACTCCCTCCCTTTCGAAGAGTATCCAAAACAACAAACAACGAACATGAACAACATGAGAGAAAAGCTCACTTTATTGAATGAATCTTAGTCTACACAGTATTAAATCAACATCTACATAAAACAAAATCAAGTCACTAGACTATAGCTTTCTTGACGTATACTAGAGGTATACAAGAGATCACAAGGATCCAGAAATTGCTAAATCAACTTTCTTCATTCAATAAAGTCCGTTTCGAGTAACGTACAAAAAGTATCCCTTTGGCCATGAGAGGAAGACAAGGTCCCAGAGGAAGAGGTGGGAGCAGGCATAATAACCGACGCCTGACATCTAACAGTACCGGTGCTTCAAGCACAAAGAAAAAGACGATCGAGGATCGAGGATTACGTGTTCTACGTTGGGTCAAACAAACAGGTGCAATCAATTGCAAAATTGTGAGCAAGGACTAGCGCCGCTGATCTCGATCATTCTTCAATCTTGTTGGGTTCTCGATCTTGCTCTCTGTCTGCAGGTCATTGAATCGCACCAAAAACTTCACTCCTTCTTCCTCTTGTCCAATTTTAGAAGCATCCTCTACCTCACCAGTGCTGTGTCTGTTCAGGCCGGCGCCTTCCAGATGAAACTCCTTCTGTCTCCGTCTGTCTGGCTGTCGAGCCACCATCAAACACAACAACGGCCGTTCAAAATTTCTCCCCCGCCCGTGCTACAGTAGATTCCTGCTGGTAGCTGCTCGTAGTCGTAAGTAGCTGTCTTCGTAGGAGATGACGTGTACTTTGTGCGTTATGTGTCGTGTGGTGCTTGAGAAGAGTCATCCACTGATGTGAAATGACGCTCTTCATCACTTTATTATTTAGCAAAGTTGCACGGGATCATGTTGATTTATGGGAAGGACACAATGTTGTCCAGCTGTTCATTTTCTGTATTTTGATTGGCAGTCTGAATTCTGTTTACGAAATGGCATCTGGACTGCGTCCATCCACGTACGTCAGGAAAATCTGGGCATCTGCAAATCGATAATTAACCAATGTCCGGGAGGGGCATACTTAAAAGTTACGTCACAGTACAAAGTGACACGCTTCAGACAAGAAAGCAGCTGCTGAACTTCAACTGCGTAGATTTCGTACCGGCCAGCACCGTTGAAAAAATGTTGGGCCATCTGCTGCTCGAACGCAAATGTGCAAGAGCCATCAGAAAGCGATCATCACGATGTTTCGCGAAGTCGGGGCACAAAGTACCGGTACCGGTACGAAACATCAACACCTTGGATAACTGTAGCAGTGTACGAAGTTTCAGAAGTAGAACACAAATAATCAAGACAAACAGCAAACGAAAGGCAACGCCTTATTACAACACCCCAAAGGCCCAGTAAAAGCAACCGAGATCATTCAACTCAACAAGCGAGGAGAGAGCGATTCGTAGTCGAAAGATCCATTCATTATTCGAAGAGAATTTTGGTTTACACATACATTAGGAGTAAATATCGAAGCCTTCTGTAAAATCATGGCTCGTAAAGGCGACTGGAAAGAGGGAGATGCCACCGAGGGGAATGGTGCTGCAGCCGCTCGCGACGCCAATCCAGGGGGAGCAGTGGCGCACATGCAGCCACCTTTCAACACAAGCACCTTGCAAGCCTTATCAAACAACCAACAATTTTCTTTCCTTGATCCAAATGTTTTGATGATGACGAACGCTGCAGCAACCATTGCTGCTGTTGCCGCGTCTGCCGTCCAGCAAATGAATCAGGGTTCAAGCGCACCTGCTCCTCCGGTGGGAAACGGTGGCGCTGCTTCTGCCTTTACGCCCGCATTGCTGGCACAAGTAAGGAACGCTGTAGCAGCTCAAGCTAGTTCAGGCGCTGCTGTTTCTCCTCAGATAGCCGCTCTTCTGGCCGCAGTTGGTGGTGGTGGTGGTGGTGGTGGCAATCATGGCTTGCAGCTTCATGGGGCGAACGGTGCAGGTAACCACGGATTACAGCTTCCAGCCGCCTCCAGCAGCAGTGCAACAATTGCCTCGCATTTGCACCGCCTTCTACACAACAAAGAGACCCCAAAGATCCAGCCACCGCCACCACAAGCTCCCACGTCTCTGCCCCTCGGAGCAGCGAGCTCGCCCAGCCATTCTGGAATGCAGAACTGGAAGGCTGAACAATTAGGTAAGATCGAGGGATGGCACCTTTTTCTTTCAGTCAGTTGAAGCCTGTAGACTTTGAAAGTACCTGACACTTGAGCATCTTGTCCATATTCTTCCCAGAGAAACATGTGAGTCTGTTGAAACAAATGAATCAACCGATACCACAGTCGGTTGCATTGTTGCTCGCAGATGCGCAGCGTAGAGACAAGAAGAAGACTGCCAAACGGGCGGCGAACCGAAAGTCTGCCAGCACTTCTAGAGCACGAAAGAAGGCACTTGTCGAGGAGATGACACTTACCAACGCTCGTCTGAAGCGACAAGCTCTTATTCTCGCTCTCCTTCCCGATCTGGTGATTGCAACTTCTCTTGATGGGGAAGTCACCTTTTGTAGTGCGCAAGTCGAACGGATACTTGGCCACAAACCGGGAGATCTTGTAGGCGTCCAGCTAGACAAAGTACTCATACCTTCGTCCAGGGACACCCTGCAAAAGTTGTTCAAGCGGCTTGTCACCACTAGCACTCGTTCTTCTCGACAAGCGCAAAACAGGCGAGGAACGAAGAGGCGACACGACGAGCAGAAAGAGGCTGGGGAGAAGTCTGACAGCAAGGATGACGAAGGAGATGGAAAAGGAGGAAATGATGCCCCTGGAAGAGGATCTTTGCAGTCTGGCGACGCTAACTCAGGAAACTCAGGCACAAATTCTGGCGGCGCGGCGCTAATATCAGAAACATCTTTCCCCCTATCTGTCGTCGAGGTTGAGAGCAAGCAGCAGCAACAAGCCGAAATGCCGGAAAAGAATACCGGCACTGAAGCTCACGAGAACACAAATAATGCCAATGAGAACTCGGACAATTCGACCAGCAATAACAGTGGCAGTAAGCAGCGGGTCTCGTCGCTTTCTAACAGCCAATCGCCAATCGAGTCTCCATCAGAAGACGATGGCGCTCGAGGGGAAGCCAAGAAATCCAAGCGCGCGAAGACTGCAGGAAAAGGGAAGGATCAAACAAGCAGCGGTGATGATTCTTCTTCCTCGCTGTCGTCCAAGGCCGAGAACATGCGCAAGGCGAACGATAACCTCGATCGCAACGTCCGCTGGCACAATCAACGCATGATGGGGGATAGCCAGAAGGCCAAGTCGGACGATGGGCCCAAGGATGACGTTACGGGTGCTTCTGTCACCGCCAACAACGCATCCGCCAGGCTCTCTTCTCTCAAACATTATCCAAGCCCAGCAGTAAAAAAGAGCGAAAAGCCCACCATTCGCTACGAGAATGATCAATTGTCATCCGATGATTCGTTGCTCGCAGGAGTCGAAGAAAAGAAGGACACATCTGACGACTCTGGATACAGGGAGTCGAACGATTCTCGCGAAGAAACATCGTCGTCTGGTAGTGACTCGTCGAACATCAAGAGTAAGTTGTACTATCCAATTCTTCACTGGAAGTTTGAGCCAAACTCCTGAATTCAGGACTAATCCCTTGTAACCCACTTCTTCGAAACCCACAGAACGCCGAAAACGTCTAGCCCCCACAGTCAGGCTCTGTCTTATCCGACAGGACCTCACAACTGTGTGGTGTGAAGTCACATCCTCTATGAGAACTAGGACACCAGAAGAAGATCCCATCGATCTTCAGCTCGATAGCATGACCTCTCCTGATAGTATCGCGGAAGAGTCAGCTGTGAAAAGCGATCCTGTTCAAGAGTTTCTCCTTTGTTTCAGGCCTATGCGAGATGGGGACAAGAAAGCTGACGATTCCCTGCGACTTGTTACCTCACGGGCAGCAAACTGTGAGGATTGCGCACTTGTCTCCTCGAGCGGCAATGACGACAGCAACAGCACTGAGAAGGTTAACTCAGACAAAACGTCGGCAGAGGGTAGCGATTCGAAGAACAACTCAGCTTCATCAGATGACGTCCCCACGAAACGCCCTCCCAAAAAGAGGCCTTTGGACATAAATCTGACGGCAAAGGGGGCAGAAGGAAATTCTCCTGCGAAGAAGCTCAGGTCTGAAGGAGCAAAGGGAGACAGCCAGGCGTCTGATGATACCGAAAAAAGTGTCATAGAGTCCCTCATCATGATCAAGTCACATGGAGTTGCATACTCAGTATAATACCCGGAGTAGCTATTTGGAATAATGTCATAATCAGTGTACTAGCTAGGAAACAAAAGTGCCGTGTATGGTATTGTTCTCGGTTTACTGGTATGGTTAGGTGAACTGGTCGTATCTGCATCTAGAGTAGAGACGAGGGATAATGTACAAGTTGAGTAGTACAGGTACCGGTATTAGTGACGAGAGGCATCATCGATCGTTGAATGTGCTTGATTTATTCGACTGAGTTTCCCCACTTCGCTCCCGCGGCCCCCGCGATCCACGACTCCAGGATTTGCCTGGCATGGCCCGGCGCACACAATTCAAAAATGAAAACGTGCCTGTGAAAAGTCTACGGACCGAGAGCCAAAACAACGACATGATCACGCGTATTAATACCGGTAGTGTACCGGTACGGTGTACGGTAGCGACAACAAACGCCGCCCCCAATTTCCAATTTCATCTCTCTCTTCGCTACCATACACTAGTGGTACAGTACAAGTGTTGATAGCTGGCTTTATTGCTGTAGTTTCTTTCGTCTCTTAGCAAGAAATGGTAAGAATGGAAAGTATGGTACTTCATCGAAGCGAACAATCGTGTGATGATCCACCGTCGTCATTTTTCTAGTTCCTATTTTACGATCGCTTGGCACTTGGCACTCACGAATCATCATCTCGAATTCTCGCTTACACAGGCTAGTCTGACAACTTGTCTCGTCACAGGTATGTACGGATTATTCTTTTTCTATGCAGAATTTTCCTGGTTTCTCGCCCAATTTCACTGTATTTCTCTTTCGTGTCAAAGGAACTGTTTGGTGTTTCTGCACAGCGGCTGGGTCGTTGCTTGCATCATGCTGCGGCAACGACAAGCCGTCTACCGTAGCTCCTGGCGCTTCGTCGGGAAGAAAGCGGTCAGTTCTTTTGCTCATACTAGCAATCGGAATAGCTTTCTGCTTTCAATATTGGGTCGGCCCTACGATAGTGAACTTCAATGCACCTGTGGACAATATACTCTCGGACGCGTGGCTGAGTGGGTGCACGGATTTGGAGACACAAGAGTTGATAGAGCGTTGCGCTGGAAATGCCGGAGTATATCGGAGTTCCTTCAGTGCTCTTGTATTCTTTTTACTGGCAGGAATCGCAGCGGCATGCAAGAGGACGGCAAATAGAGAAGCTTGGCCTGCGAAATACGTTCTGTTCCTCTTCTTGGTGGCTGGAATGTGCTTTGTGCCGAACGACCCACTCTTTTTGACAGTTCAGATGAACATTGCTCGTGTTGGAGGAGTCATCTTTATTTTGTTTCAGCAAATTGTCTTTGTGGACATTGCTATGAACTGGAACGACAGCTGGGTCGAGAAATCCAACTCCGCAGAGGAAGAAGAAACTGGGTCGGGTCAGAAATGGCTCTACGCAATCCTAGTCTCGGCAGTTTCCTTATTTTTGGTGTCATTCATCGGCTGGGTGCTGCTGTTCGTCTATTTTGGCAATTGTCCCACGAACACAGCATTTATCACTGTCACGGTTCTCTTTTCAATAATGATTACAATGGCTCAGCTGAGTGGGGAGGAAGGCAGCCTATTGTCGAGTGCGACTATATCGGCATACGCGACAATGCTTTGTTACAGTGCAGGTAAGCGATGACGGCAAGCCATATTATGAATCGAACGAGCCTGGCTAATCTCATCGGCGTCTTTCATTCGCAGTTACAAAAAATGACGACGAGCAATGCAACCCCTTTTTGGGCGAAGACGACGTCTTGGGTATCATCATTGGTGTGGGGCTGACAGTTGTCACGCTTGGATACGCGGGATGGTCTGCGACTGCCGATGAAAAGCTCAGTGCCCGCAGGTACGTCATCTCTGGATTACTGTTCTCGTACTCTACTCGGAGTCGTCAACTTTGAGAATACAGAACAGCTTTTTGTTCACAATTTTTTTAACCCATGCCTTCCGATTTTGACTCTATCGTGAACGAATGCAGAGAATCATCAGAGGAGCAACCATCTAGTAGCCCTCTTGCCCCAACGACGCCTGAAGCTAGCAGAGTGACAGGAATTGTAACCAATGACTACGGTACTGGGGAAGTCCCCGAAGAAGAGGGTGGCCAAGAAGGGCACAAGGATGTCCCGACTAATTTTTCGAATTCATGGAAACTCAACTTTGTCCTAGCTTCGGTGAGCTGTTGGTTTGCAATGTCTCTCACTGGCTGGGGCTCGATCCAAATTGGAGGCAATGTAGCTGATCCACTCGTTGGGCAAGCCAGCATGTGGATGATCGTGGGGTCGCAGTGGTTCGTTCTCACATTGTACCTGTGGACTCTAGTTGCTCCGAGACTTTTCCCCGATAGAGACTTTTCATAGGTTGGAGCAGAAAGATGGAAAGATTCCATAGAGACCTCGATTGACACCTACATACATAAATACGTTTCTGGTAGGCCTTGCTTCTTGCTGCGAGAAGAACAAGCCTCTAGACCATGGGATGACCATGTTGCTCGCTTTGAGGAGGACAACAGCTATTTCTCCGATGTATCTACATTACGTGCATAAGTCAATGATATTCTCCTCTGTTCTGTATTTATGGTGGCAAGCTGTATAGTGTAGACGACTCACTCTACTAGAGAGAGAACATAGTGGGCGAGAGCTTCGTATTGTACAGACGACATTCATTCACAGTACCAGGTACTTGTACTGCGGTAGAATAATTTGTCACTACGTGTGAAGTAAATCAATAAGAGGAGCTTAGTAGATTTATGAGACTAGTGGTGATGAGAGCATTATGGCTCCGGTATCGGTCGTTGACGGACGACGGACGGACAGTGACGTCACATATGGATCTTGGATACCGATAGGAGAAACACACCCTCGCATATGAGTCGTGACTGTGTTGGCTTCTTGAGAATCTTGACATCGTACTTTGTGAAAATAGCAATGCAATCATCGTCACAGAGTTGTGCAAGAGATACGAGGCTGCCAGTCTTGAGGTCATCGAGAACAAAAGCTTCTTGTGCCGTGTGGGAGAGGTTGGATGACAAGAGGACATCAGAGGCGCAGAATCGGCAGGATTGGCAGGATGTCCCCGATATTATTTATATAGTAGGCAGAATTCTCTTAAGACAAAACTTCAGATTTAATTAAGGTACTTTTTCTCTGCCAAATTCTCCAGGGAGCTTGCAAATTCCGCCTGCAGATTTTCTCTGGCGAATGCTCCTGGCGATCCCTCGTGTGCATTTGGCACCGGTCCTAATCATATCCTAACAATAGGACCGGTGCTCTGGCACCGGTCCGGCACCGGTCCTAATGATACAGTAAGAAAAGGACCGGTGCTTCCAAATTGGACTGGCACGACTCGTGTGCATTTGGCACCGGTCCTAATCATATCCTAATAATAGGACCGGTGCCTTGATATTCGACTGACTTGACGTGGACGACAGCTTGACAGGTGTGCATGTGACTGTCCATGTCTCAAGGACGCCCTCCTCCTCGCTGGGTGCACCTTTACTCTATGTATTACCGCTTTTGCTTAGGGACTGTCCATGTCTCAAGGACGCCCCCCTCTTCGCTACCACTCGCCTCCCGGCACCGGTCCCAATTACCGCAGTACTTTCGCGTGTAGGAGTGTTAGAGATACGTCGTGTGTACCGGTAATAAATAGTGCTGCGTATGTCCATGCCGCCTTGTAATAAAATAATATGGCGGGAAAGCCTCGCAGCAGCCCATCGCATCAAAAAGCTTATTACAATACATTTTTGTCTTGTACCTCTCGCAGACGAACCACCTGCAAGAGCAGGAGAGTTTGGAGGAGGGGCTCGTATACAGGTTGACCGTGGAGACGAGTGAGCACTTTGTGCTGGAAGTAAGTGTCTTTGACACTGGGAATACGGGAGGACATCATGGTCAAAACCAAGAAAAATCACTAAGCTCTGTCACTACGTGTGAAGTAAATCAATAAGAGGAGCTTAGTAGATTTATGAGACTAGTGGTGATGAGAGCATTATGGCTCCGGTATCGGTCGTTGACGGACGACGGACGGACAGTGACGTCACATATGGATCTTGGATACCGATAGGAGAAACATAATTGTCCGAAATACAGTATTACAGTAATCAGTAATGATACTCGTACTGGTATCATACAGTACGAGTACCGGTACAGTACCGTACAAGTGGAGAATTTCCCCAAAATACAAATCCATAGCCCCCCTACAAGTACTGTACGAGAGTACAGTACCAGTACACTCAGTACTACTACTGTAGTGCGAACTCATGCTTTGCCCACCAAAGCCCCCAAAACACAAGAAAACGAATCGAAGGAATCAATCGAAGAAGAGTTGAAGTTGAATGTCGCGATCTACATCATCGGACGCATCAAAAATCGTTCTCATCATCTTCACACACACCACACCCAAACGAATTGTTTTTACTTTGTTCGATATAAGATGAAATAGACAATGCACCAACTTGAATCGATGTTCCTCTTTCAAGATATTCTTTACTTCGAGGCGAAACATGGCAGGCATCGTTTCTGCTTTCTGTGAAAAAAGGTGACGTCGTGCCGCTCATAAACCATTAATATCTTATTACAATACACTTTCAACGATGGGACGATAGCGGCCGGCGTCCGCACAAGTACTCGAGAACTTGTTTGCTCAATGATACACCTTATTTGGGCTTGACGCCTTGGAAAGATTATCTTGCTTATGGATAAGAAGCAGATGTCCTTTAACTCGAAGTGACTTTGACAGACCACGGACACCAGTGCTATCTGAAGAATATGTCCTTCAGGGAGAGGCGAAGAAGAGAACGTGCAAACATCCACTGCCAAACGAAAAATTAGACTGATAACTTATTTTGGGGTGATGATGCCGTTGAATCAATCGAATGGCAGGCACCACGGATTCGCGGTTCCAAAGAAACATCGAGTGGCAGGGACCACAGATTCGCGGTTCCAAAGAAACAGTTCCTGAGGAGAATTCGAATACTTCGATTTTGCTGGCTCTGCTTTGGAAGACGAATGATTTTGAGATAGGATCCCAAGACAAAGCTTTGGTCTTCCCCTCTGTAGTTTCTTGAACATTCCACTTCAAGAGCAAACACAACAATCCTTGGTATTCTTTGCCAATGTGCCGCTATGAGGAGACCAGCACAGAAGAAGTCTCGGTCCCTTGTGCTACTCAATAACCTGCTCGCAAGGCCGCTACTTCGGCTGAAATCCTGGAGACGAAAACCTGCGGAGGGGGTATGAGATCTTCAATTTTCACTCCTGCAATCGTCTTTGGAAGAAGCAGCCTCACGTATGTGCTTGAGAATCAGGCCCTACGGATGGGAGTGAATGGATCTCACCAGCAGTCCGGGTTTTTCCGTTCGGTTTATCATTTTTTCTTTGGAACCCAGGTCTCAAAGCAACTCTCGGGCAAAGAATACCTGCTTCCTTCCAAGATAAACACGAGAGGGTGGTTTCCTTCGGTGTCCTAGGAGACTACAATGCCATCCATGGTGCGATCTCGTGCTATGGTTCTTCCCGTTGACAATGATATTATTTATTTGCGCGTTGGATATGGTTATTTCTGTCACCCGCCGCACCGTCTCTCGACAACCAGGCACTACAAAATCTTTCTCGGCTTCAACAGTTGAGGGAAATGGGAGGCGAAAGGATCAAGATGACAATCTCTCGCCGACAAAATAAAAAATTCTTGCCTGTTGGGAATTC
Organism: Nitzschia sp. pyKryTriq1; assembly: GCA_956465555.1. Taxonomy (NCBI): domain Eukaryota; phylum Bacillariophyta; class Bacillariophyceae; order Bacillariales; family Bacillariaceae; genus Nitzschia; species Nitzschia sp. pyKryTriq1. The sequence goes on from OY101115.1 coordinate 3,062,657, forward strand.
TGGTTTATTGTTGTGGTGTGTACTTGGTGGACTGTTTCACCATCATGATGGATCGCAACTGCATGGCAAGCTTCTCTAGTTTGGTTGGAACTTGGGAACAATTCTTGTTCTGTTGCCAACAAACCAACCGTCGAAAGCAAAAGGAGGTTCTCAAGATCTAAACCAACTTCGGTCAGTTGAGCAAGAATTGGATCCAAGAAGGGCGAATGAGAATTTTCTTCGGGAACAGAACCAACGCCGGGTATCTTTCGCACAACATGTTCGGGTGTCGTGAAAACGTAGACCACGTACCCCTCCGGGAATTTCTCATTCGCGGAGGATGGTGTCAAAGTGCTGCCAAAAAAATGCAAACGCCGCCACCGGATGACATCACAGCTATTATTTTAGCGAAATCTTTCTCAGAGTATCTTGGGATCCAACGGAATTCGGAACTCGCAGACCTCGCTCGTAATACTTCGACCATTTATATGCAGTAGGACCCAGTACAAAATGTACGACGATGAACGATGACCCGTTCCATCAAAATTCGCGGGCTAAACGACACAGGTGCGACGCGTTGCCCTGTCGTGAGTACCTGTATGTAAAGTACGAATAACGAAATAGATAAGGCGAGAGATCGTGCGGAGAGAGAAGTGTGCTACCAGGTACACACTTGCTTCGTTCAGTACCAGGGACTACGGAGTCCTACGAAGCTGAGCGATCGCTAAGAAGAAAGACGCCCTACAAGTACTGCCCTATCTCATCATCCGGACTCAGAACAGTACAATACAAGTTCATCAGCACATTATCATCCTTCATTTCTTCTGAATCATATCTCCTCTTCCAACGTCCTGCGGACCTTCGTTTTTCTTTGTTTCTCTGTCCTGAGACGGTAGTGTGTAGTGAGTCAAAGTCAGTGAAAGAAAGGCGTTGGGTTTTAATAGCTGTCCGCCGATTAAGTATCAACTTAGGAGCTGCTCGCATCCATCAAGATCCTTAACCGTGTCACCTCGCGTGTTGAACGAGGAGTCCCCGCCTCCGCCCTCCTCCGGGCGGCCACGCCGGTAGCGATTGACATAAAAGAATAAAAAGTAATTCATCATGGTTTCGATGGACAAGGCCTTTCTGGCGAAAAAACAAGCTTCCCTTCGCGGAGCTGATCTGAAGCTCTTCGTTCGTGACGTAAGGGACCGCCAGGGAAGGAAACGGCCCATCACTATTCGATCATGGTCTACTATCAAGGATGTCAAGGACACAATTCAACAAGCTATTCACATTCCAGCGAGTTCCCAGAGGCTTTTCTTCGGCCCGTTGCTTACGTCTGGCAAGGAACTGCCGAATCATCGATCACTGCATGATGCTGGGATCTACCGTTCTGGAGAGACTATTCTACTCGATATCAAGGGTTCAACGTCGTCTCTCTCCTCTGTGATGTCAGCTTTCTCTATGCAAAGTGAAGTGAGAAGCGATATCTGCATTTCATCGTCCGTGATAGACGCTACGCCGAAGCTTTTGCGACAGCTAGTACAGCGCGCTCGCCGAGCTTTGGCGCTTGGACTCAAGCCAGAGTTCATCTTGGAAGGTTCGGGAGGCACCTACTTCCTTCACGATGCAAGGAAGGCAAAGATTGCTGTCTTCAAACCCGCTGATGAGGAGCCTTATGCAGAGAACAACCCAAGGGGCTACCTACAGCAAACTACGGGTCAACATATGTACCTTCGCGAAGGTGTTGTCCCGGGTGAAGCCTGCATTCGCGAAGTTGCTGCCTTCATGGTAGACCATGCTGGCTTCAGTAATGTGCCAATGACAACGCTGGTCGAAGCACGTCACCCCTCCTTCAACACGAACGGGGCCCGTCTCAAGGTCTCCGAGGGCGGTGCCTCGATTGGGGCTCACTCCATCACGCAGAATTCGCACGCGACATCTGCACTTGCGAAGAAGGTAGGCTCTTTCCAAGAGTTTGTACGCAGTGAATGCTCTATGGATGATATCAGTCCGAGCATGGTCAGTGTGGACGAAGTACACAAGATTGCCATCTTGGATATCCGGCTAATGAACGCAGACCGCAACTCTGCGAATCTTCTTTGCCGCAGAAGATCTGATAATACGATACAACTGGTGCCGATTGACCACGGCTTCTGTCTAAGATCAGTTGCGGATGTATCTTGGATGGACTGGTGCTGGCTCGACTGGCCCCAGACGAAGCAGGTACGTTCTACAGCAGTCGTCGATCCGAACACATGCACTTTCATATCCATCTCACCTCTCTCTCACCCACCTTTCTGATCACAACAGCCAATCAGCAAAGAAACCAGAGACTACATTTTGTCGCTTGATATTGAAAGAGATGCCCGATTGCTCAGGGAACGACTCAACATCAGTCGTGAAGCCCTTGATTATTTCTGCGCATCCTCGAGTCTCCTCAAGGCCGGTGTACGGGCTGGTTTGTCTTTGTATGACATTGCAGTCATGTGCTGTCGTAATGACGATCTTGGAGAAGTTCCATCGAAATTGGAGATGCTCTTCTCAATGGCCTCCGAGCTCGCTGAATCTGCCGTTGAGAACGGTAGATGGCACCACGCTGCTGCTTCTAGGGCTTTGGAGGAACAGCTTTCTCCTAAAGGTGGCAGTCTCTTTGCACATACACAAAGCAAGGCGGTTCACAAGACCATGTCGGCTGTCGATCTTTCCAATTACTCTGAAGATTTAGCTTCATTTTCTGCTGACGCTAAAAAGGGACACGTTCCGGGAATGATCCAGTCGTCTGCATCTGATTCGAGCTCAGATAATGGAGAGGCAGATCGCGACGACTGCGAGGAATGGGCTGCCAATCTCATTGCTGATGTCAGTATCGATCAGAGCATGAATTCCATTGCCAAGAAGACGAGATCGATTTCCATCGAGTCTGATAGCTCGAATGAATCTGAAGCGGAAGGTTTCTGGTACACAAATCCTGGCGCGTCACCTGACTCTTCTGTCGCGTCGGATGAGGAATCAGTGAATTGGAGCCCAATGAATTCCCCGCAGGAAGCGAGCTTCCTGGAATTATCCGCTTCCAGCTTGCGAAATTCTTTCAATCCTTTCACTACCGCAAGACGAGCCTCAATCATTCTTGCTCCTGATGAAATGAACGAGTCTTTCAAGCAGTTCCGAAACACTCCCTCGAAGGTTACATTCGCGGACCAGCCTGACATCAGCCACGAACGTGAACAGAGAGGCCTATCCGTGCATCCAGAGTTCAAGCATAGCAACTCCGACGTTGGGCATTCAGATGTGCCTGAACCACCACGCCCCGAAATGACGATGCGACGTTCCCAAAGTTACTCAGCTTTGTCGTCGACGCTTGCCGAGAAGCTTGCGGAAGAAGAAGACACATCAATTATGCATCGCCCCGTCGATCCAGAGCATTACCGTGAATACTTTTTGAAGTTCATTGACCTGGTGATTGTTCGCGAAACAACGGCGGCCTCTCAGCTCAAAACCGAGGCCTAATTCTCACTACATATGTTCTATTGCGGACCTGTCTCTGTTCTGGTTTTCTACTTCTATTTTCTATCTTACCTTCCTAATAAACATTTTTTGAATACTATCCCTTCGATGTACGCTGTTATTATGTTCTGGTCAGGTGTTCACCAGCTCTGGGTGCAACAGCGCGAGGGCAACTGTGGCAGTCCACTGGACCTCGAGAAATTCGCCATTTCGCGCAAGCTCTCGCAACTCTGTCAGTGTGATTGACTTGAGATCTTGTCTTTCGGTGTCTGCTGCTCCAACCTCGTCCGGCAGAGCAACGTGCTCGTTGGCATTCGCATTCGCTTTGTCGTGGGAACAGCCAGTAGCTAAGAAACTATGTAGCCATCCCATCCCTCGATTCACATCGGTTCGATAACGTCCAAGAGCGTGAAATTGTTCACAATGCAATCCGTTCATCTCTTCGTCGACTTCACGCCGTGCCGCAGCTTCTGGATCTTCACCTGGCTCAATAATACCACCAATGATTGCCTTGGAGGACCTGCCTTCCAGGGCGTACTTGGATTGCTGAAAAACTAGAAAGCGGCGCTCCCCGTCGGGGTGCTTTTTGTCTTCCACTAGAACGTTCATTCGATCATGATAGTCTATCCACATCCAGTCGTCGAATGTCGTCTTACTTCCAGGGAATTTAACCGTGTGTTGTGATAATTTCAGCCATTTGGACTCCACAATGCATTTAGGAGCCGCCACCGTTCCGCTCTCTGGACTATAATATTGTGGCCCTCGGTACGGCCCAAAGTAAAACTGACAATCTGATGTTCCTCGTATCATCCTCAGATTAGTAGAGCTAGTAGAGAAAAATAAAACGCAACATGCGAGGAAGAAACAGAGAGCGGCCAATACATTTCGTTGAACAATCAAAGGCACTCGGGAGTTCTTCGAACCTGGAGCCCCAGCAAGATTCCGCGGAGGGCCGCCAATCTGCGGCACCTGATTCGGCGTATGTGTAGCTCTACTTCTCATTTGGAATTCGAGTTTCTTTGTTAGGGATTGTTACATATTCGACAGTGCTAGTAGTCCGAAAGCCGAAGGAATGAAGTGGCCTTTTGAAAATCGACGCAATTGTAAGTGGTAAGATATGGTCATCGTCATCGTCAGGCCACGAGGGACATTTTCAATTTTCGGATCGGATCGGATCGGATCTTTCGTGTCGACGTTAGGCGCGCAGGTCGTTGTTATCAGTCGTTGCACGACTCGAATATATTTCTTCTCGCGCGAGATCGCCCCGCTAGCTACACACCGAGTGTACTAGCTAGTAGTAGAACCGAGACCGCGTAATAATATTCTGTATTTACTGTACTTCACGGACAAAGTACAGTACGTGTACGTTACAGATCCAACGTCGCAGTCTACGGTACGTGTACTGTACAAGCGGGTAGTTGACAAGTATACTCATACCGGTACCAGTACATACCTGTACGCGAGATGATCTCGACGAAAGACGACTGACTCCTCCCCCATCCCCACTATTGTGACATCCGAGTACGGGGTACTGTATGTGTGGTAGCGATACCGGTATGTGACGAGAGTGACGAATGAATCATCACCTAAATCATCACACCATCACAGACCCACTGCCAACGGCAAAGCCCAAAGGTATTCCTCCTTGTGTGTGTGTGTGTGTGTATATATATATATATATATATATATAACACACGAGACACTGCTTCATTGTTGCCCTGATTGATTACAGGAGTCAGTGGGGCAAGTCCACGGATACTCTTCGAAACCGGCAATCCATACTCCTCCCACCCAATACCAAGTTTAGTTTTAGATAGCCTGAAGACCCCTAGCTAGCTTGGAAATCATGAGAGTGTACGCAACTGCTTGTCTCGCCTTGGCGGGGACCGGATACTGCTCTGCCTTCACTCCGCTGCAGAGACTAGCAACAGGATCGGTTTCGTCTTCCTTCACCCAAAATATCGCGATGCCATCTACGCGATCGGCGACCAGAGGATCAGTACAACTGAGCATGATGTTTGATCAGCTGACAAATGCATTAACAGAAGTCGCAAAGAATTTCGGTCCCAAGAAGCGGTACGTAAAGTCAGACATAAATCGTTTCCACGAGAAAAACGATCATAATCTCAAAACAACAATGTTATTGTTTTCCTTTTTCAGGATCACCGAAAGTAGCATCCAACCCGCGTTACGTGAAGTTCGTAGGGCGCTGCTTGATGCCGATGTGAACATTGATGTTGCCGATGCTTTGATCGACGGTGTGAAGAAACGAAGTTTAGGTGAAGAGGTACTGAAAGGAGTGACGGCGGACCAGCAATTTATTAAGGCAATGTACGACGAACTTTTGGATATGATGGGTGGTGACTCATCAGTGCAGTCTTCGTCGCAAATGACCGGTGAGGGTGCCCCTGCCGCGACATTAGCAGCCGGGACAGCTAAAAAACCTGCAGTCGTTCTGTTGGCTGGATTGCAGGGCGCAGGCAAGACTACTGCGGCTGGAAAGCTTGCGCTTTATCTGAAAGAGCGAGAAAGAGATTATACGGTCGCTTCGGAAATGGACGATGACAAGCCACTCATTGCGAATAACCTACCCACGACAAACCGTAAAGTTCTGTTGGTAGCTGCTGATGTTTATCGACCAGCCGCCATCAAGCAGTTGGAAGTGCTGGGTGAAGCTATCGGCGTAGAAGTATTTTCAATGGGAACTGACGCCAACCCAGTTGACATCGCAAAGGAGGCCCTTGAGAAAGCGAGACGAGAAGGATTTGATACCGTCATCGTTGACACTGCAGGTCGGCAGGTCATTGATGCTGACCTCATGGACGAGCTTCGCAACATTAAGAATGCAGGTACGATTTCTCAGCTATTTTCCTCGTGATTCTCGAGATGAGCTCTGATACTTATCTCTCCCCCCCGCAGTGACTCCGGACGAGACTCTGCTTGTGGTCGATGCCATGACGGGCCAGGAAGCGGCGTCGCTTACAGCTGCCTTTGACTCAGCTGTCGGGCTATCAGGAGCTATCCTTACCAAAATGGATGGTGATTCGCGGGGAGGCGCTGCTGTTAGTGTTCGGGGGGTTAGTGGGAAGCCAATCAAATTTGTTGGGGTTGGTGAAAAAACAGCAGATTTGGAACCCTTTTTCCCCGACCGAATGGCTTCTCGAATCTTGGGTATGGGTGACGTCGTGAGTCTTGTGGAGAAAGCAGCAGCACTGGTCTCCGAAGAAGAAGCTCTGAGAATGCAGGAGAAGATGATGAAAGCAGAGTTTGACTTTGACGACTTTCTGAGGCAGGCTCAAACTGTCGCAACCATGGGAAGCCTTGCTGATGTGGCAAAGATGATGCCTGGAATGGCTGGAAAGATTGACGCTAATCAAATGCGAAGTGCAGAGGCTAGACTGAAGAAGAACGAAGCTATGATCAAAAGTATGACCAAACAAGAACGTCGGCGACCGGATCTTCTGATTACCGATTCTACTGCTAGGTCACGTCTCCAACGAATTGCTAAAGGGTCAGGAATGAAAATTGACGATGCCCGACTCTTCATGAGTGAATTCCAGCGGATGCGGACAATGATGAGTCGAATGTCTAAGATGATGCCTGGTGGTGGTGGTATGGATCCAGCGATGGCTGGAGCCGATGGCGGTGAGATGGAAATGCCTGGTAATCGTGCAGCTCGTAGACAAAGCAAGAAGAAGAAAAAGGGAGGCAAGGGCTTTGGAGGCGGCTTTGGGTAATCACGTGACCTCAAATGGCTACGGGTAGATGTCTTTTGATTTCCAAGAAGTCTTCTATCATCTACTGTACGAGTAAAAGAACCAGTACTGTACCAGTAGTCTACCTCTGAGTAGAGTATTGCATCGAACTCAAAATGATGAAAACTTAGTCAGTGCTCCAGAGTGCTCGGCAGTATTGCCTCGTTCGTATTAGTCTAGCCAGAGTGACGCCATCACAAAATATCTTCTTTCTACCTGTATCTACCGGTAGAGTATCGTACAGCTACGAGTATTTATCTGCGAGCCACGCCGAACAAAATCGACCATCGACCATGCCGGAAGATGGAAAATGGTCATGCTCCAATCTCCAATACTTTATTATTGTACTCATAGCTATTTCTGTAACACAATAGAAGCTTGCGATAGAATCACCGAAGGCTTTGGCAAGTTTGCAGGGATGATCCGATTTTCCCGATTCTTCTTGTTTCTCTCGATCTTTGTGATAAAAAAAAGCGACGCACTTCTTTCCCGTCATGGTGGCCACGGTTTCGGACCGACGCGTCTTGCTGGTGCGCTATCAGCAAAGGACTCGGTGTTATCAGAAATTGAGTTTGGTGTCCTTAGCAACAAGAACGTTTTTGTAGTTGGTGGCAGTGGTCGGGTTGGGGGCTCAGTGGTGACCCAGTTGCTGAAACGTGGGGCAAAGGTGACTGTCGGTGGTACTCGAGTCGAGTCCTACGAAGATTCAAAACGGAGGTGGATTGAGCTATTTCCCACAATAGATATCACGACAATCGGCTTTGCAAAAGTGGACAGAGAGAGTGTTACCTCGGTGTCGTCGGTGCTAAAATCCAAAGATTTTGACTTGGTCGTCCACACTGCAGGGCCTTTTCAAGGGAAAGCAACAACGCAAAATGGTGTTATCGATGCCTCGGTCGCCAATGGTGTTCCATATGTAGATGTTTGTGATGACTATTGCACAGCTAGTGCTGCGAAGACAAAGTTTCTGAAGAAAGCACAGGAAGCGCAAGTTCCATGTATCATTAGCACAGGGTGTTGGGTGAGTTGGCACTTGGCACGAAGTTGTATCCCGTGTCACCATAGGCTAGTCTAGTCCTCTCACAATACAATTCACAAATCTCTATTTCTAAGCCTGGCGTGTCAAGCCTAATGGCAAAACAGCTGGCACGAAAGGTTCTTGCAAGCGACAAGTCATTAACAGCCGAAGACTTGACAGTTGATTTCGGCTTCTTTACAGCAGGTAGGTCGACCGTACTTGTTCAGTCCGCTGCTGGTCCTGCGTGCATGTGACGCTGAATATGCTCCACTCATTCCCGTCCCTCGTATTAGGTTCGGGAGGCGCTGGATCCACTTTATTGGTTGCCACCTTCCTCATTCTTGCGGAAGAGGCCCTCACAGTGGTCAATGGACGGAGGAAGCCAGTGAAGGCCATGAAAGAGTATTCCTTGGTGAATTTTGGACCCATCGTGGGTGACAAACCGATCGCGCATTTGAATCTCTTGGAAACAGCCTCACTGTAAGTAAAAGCAATACATCTTCTCTTGAGGACGACGAATCGGTATCTGATATAATGTTCTGTTGCTAGGCATGATATACTGGGCGTGGGCAACGTGAAGGCACTTTTCGGCACAGCACCCGGGTTTTGGAATACTCTATTGGGTCTAATGGCTCAACTCCCGCCGTCGCTACTGTCGAACGAAGATATAATGACAAAACTCGCTCTCTTCTCGCTTCCGATTGTTCGCGTCGTAGACTACTTTGCGGGCGCCACGAACGCGATGAGAGTTGATGTGACTACCGAGAAGAGCCCGAATGCACGGGCCACCGCCATTTACGCACACGAAAATTTAGAGCCCTGCGTGGGAGAATGCGTAGTCGCCTTCTGTTGCGCAGTCTTATCCAACAGAGTCGCACCGGGCGTTTGGTTCCCGGAAGAAGCCATTCAAGGAGGCGACGATACCGCTGCTGTTCTTTCCCTCGCTAGTGTTGGTGCTCATACTACCGAAGTTGATGGCACAGTCGGACTGTCACTGGAAGAAGTATGGGGGAAACATGAAACACGGAATATGGTTGCGTCGTCAAGAGTAGGCTAGGACCTTGTTAGTCTTAGCTGAGATTTTGTGGTGGATGTTGGCATCTCGGTCCCAGCAACACCGTCCAAAACGCGAAAGGTTTTCATAATCTCTAGTCCCTCAACAACTCTATTCCCAGAGTCATCAAAAGCTCTTCTGTATCGCCTCTTTACTTGGACTGCTCGAGTTACCAACCCGTCATCGATACGATAGAGTTCATTGAATCCGAACCCTTGGTCGGAGGGAGGTTCCACCGTTCGCTTCACAACTGTCACCCGAGTTTTGTCGTATTCCAAGAAATCAGGCTTATCAGCACTCCATGATACAGCTGAGACTTGCGCTCGGGAAGACAGTTCGTAGCCTCTATCGGTGACGACACCAACCGACTCTTCAAGAAGATTAGATGGAACGAATTTTGTCGAGAAAGTTTCTACCTTGTTTGCTCGCAGATTACCGCCACCCATAGCCCGCCATGCCGATTCAGCTTGAAAAGTGTCCCCTTCAACTTGTGTCACTACTCGATTGCAGGTCCAAACACCTTCCATGGAAATAGGATAAATAACGTCTCTCTCGGCTAGCCGAGGCTTTCCAAGGAGGTCGAACCCACCCCCGACGTCGACATCACGAGATACTGGTGTGATGGCTTGAGCAGAAACAGGCCCTGCAATCAACGTTGTGAAAACCATAAAGGCACGGCGATCCCAGTGGGTGTCAAGTGTTTCTAACGACTTGGCAACCCTAGAATCTGCCACTTTGTTCTGAAATAATGTAAACGGTTCTGCACGACGAAAGGAAAAGCTCTTGCAAGGAGAAATACAGGTGCAGAGGAGTCCCAACAAGAGCACAAACGCTCGGCAGCTAAGAAAGAGCATTATTGAGACCTTCCAAGGATAATATCCCTTCGAAAAATGATTCACGGCTCACGGCCTCCCCATAATTTTAAAACCTTATCTCAAAGATATCCTTCACATCTTCGGACGTGCGTCATTGTCATCGCATTCATCATGAGAATTGTCAGGCTCGACTGGAGACGGTCGAATGACAGACCGCTAGAGTCCGGAGTCCACTCCTCTTGGGTCCTTGGAGGATCAATACCGGTAGAGTAAGAATGATAGACGACGACTCACTCTTTACATCATCTCCTGACAAGAGTATTGGGAATATTTCTTGTCGATCTGAAATCGATTTTTGATCCGATCGAATCAATTCAGAGGTACTTATGTAGTCTTTACGTGTTTGACAAGATCGAGATTGGATACACCAGTCAGTCGTGCACGGATTTGCACCGTAAGTAAGTAAGATTAGTACCAGGTACGTCTGACTGTGCGACCGAGAGGGTACAAGGGTACTGGTACAGTACGTACTCTACAAGTACCGCGCCGCGGTAGACCCGTACGAAAAGAGAGTATGCCAGTCGTGCACCTCATTTTCGAAGGCCACACCGTCAAAACTCCCACATGCCGAGCTCATAATTTGCAAACCAAGCAACTCAACAACACACTCTACGACTACACTACAATTACAATGATGCTCAATCCATTTGCGGACTTTGACAATGAAGGTTACCACTATCAGCGCCCTAACCCCTTTTACCAGCAGCAAAGGCGACGTGCTCTCGCAGAAGAAGAAGATCGACGACGTGCCGAGATGGAACGCCACTATCGCATGAAGGAGTTGGAGGAACAAGAACGACTCCGCCAAAAACAAGAGTATATGAGGCGTCTTCGCCAACAACAATTTCAAATGTTGGAAGAAGAAGCCTATGAGAAGGAACTACGACGCCGGCGGGCAGCTCAATTGGAGGCGGAGCAGAAGGAGCACCTTCGTGCACTGCGAAATTCGCGGGGGGATGTTTCTTCCGAGGACGATGAACACGAATCGCACGACGAGAGCGACGACAGCGATGATCCAGAAGAAGATCCTGTCTATCGAGTGGTGCGAGGACCTGACGGTAAGCTTTACCGCGCTCAAGTGGGAACAAAACGAAAACCGAAAAATAATTTCCGAACCAACGAAGACAAGGAAAACCACGTGCCTCCCGCCGTTTCGTCAAAGATTTACAAGGAGGAGGAGCCTATTGCCATGGAGGCCGAACAATGTGAGCCTGAAGAGGAAATCCAAACATCAACTCCGTCCAAGAAGAATAAGCATTCTTCGAAAGGAAAAATGGCGAAGGGTTGGAATCAGTGGAAAGCTTTGACATCACGCAAATTTAAATCAAAGAAAGGCAAGAAAATTTCCCAAACCAAGGAAGAAAATGAAAACCACGTGCCTCTCATTTCTGCCAAAAAATTCAACAAGGACGAGCCAAAAATGACAACTGTTGCCATTGAGGTCGAGCAACGTGAATCTGAAGAGGAAATCAAAACATTGACTCCGCCCAAGAAAAATAAGTATTCTTCGAAAGGAAAAAAGAAGGGGGGAAAGGAAAAGAAGCGTGTTACCATCATCGTCGAGGATGCCTCCGAGAGCGAGTCGGAGGATGATTACAAGTCGCCCTGGCGTAATCGCCATCCTTCCTCTGGCGAGTGCTGGTTGGAACCAGTGGAAAGCTTTGACCACAGCAGGTACATTTAAAACTATTCTTCATAGTTTGCGACGAAAACTTCAAAGTATAGTTCCAACAATCATCTTTTTTTATTATAAACCAAGTCCTTCTACTTTTTAATATCCAGCTATACTACCAGTAGAATGATTCCATTCTGAAATACGCCTCTAGTAGAAACAAATGACTATATCATTTCGACAAGAAATAGTTCTTGTCCAGTTTGTATACCCACATCTATCAACTTCGAAGCACCCGAGTCCACAGTTAGAACCCGACGAGGAAATCGTGTGACCAATTGAAATGTCGAAATGTCCCCGGAAGACAGTAAGGATGCGGCAAAGTCCAATAAATCACGCACGGCAGCCTTGGCAACGTCGAACCGACGTTTACCATTGCCTCCACTATACCGAATTTGTACATTGACGATATTTTCTGTCTGGTCCGCTGGGGGCTCCGGAAGAAGAACCACTACTGGAGATGAGGGTTGGGCGGTCGTCGAACCCGGCTTGGTCTCCGATGATGCAGTAGTAGGAGTTACGCTGGCGGTTGATCCCAAGGTCTGACCAGCTCCTAGTTTGTAGCCTGTACTCAAAGAGGCTTTTTCGGATGGTGCAGCAGTGGAATGCTCACCTTCGGATTTGACTTCCCCAATATCGACTTCAATATCAGTATTGATGCAAGTGACAGCTCCGAATGCCGATGGGAGCACCTTGGTAACATCCAAATCATATTGCACACCCCTATGCCACGTACTCACAACATCTCCTTTCGACAAGGTTGCTCGAGTACGAATAAGCGACTGCTCCAAGACCATCTTGACATCTTTCAAAGCATAAAAACCACGTCGTACGGCTTCTTTGGTAGGCACCAGCGTGCATCCCTTGCCCTTGGGTAACTTGACCAAGGATATTTCCAATGGAATGTCAGGAATATCAAACGCACCATACGCTACATGCCCAGGAGTTGCCGACGACGGATCTTCATCCATTCTAGTGTCAGTTGTTTCCATGTCAGATGATGGTGATGACTCTTCCGAGGGTTTGGCAGGGTCAACGGTCCGTGTCACAGCAATCGACTTGTCTGCGAATTCTGGCAGACGATTCTTTGGATCCAACAAGGCCGACGCAATGTGCTGGGGGATACCGACGTGTCCTTCATCCTGTGTGAACTCCACTACGGTACAGTGTGTATACGCCACATATCTGTGTGCCATTTCGTCCAAATAAGCAAGACGGTCGTCGCCTTCGCCGTCTTCGTCGTCAGAATACATCATGACTTCGTCGTCGTCGTCGTCGTTGTCTGTAATTTCGGCGGGTGGTTTGAGAGTTTGAATTAACGGCGAAGCTGGAAACTGGTACTCAGCATTCGGAATTCCAATCCTAAATGTCCACGGATTTCCAAGCGACGAAGAATCTCCCATCTCTGCCGTCAAGCTTTGCAGCACAGAGGGCGGAAGCGAAAGTTTATCACCTGTTCCGTGAATCGAAGTCGGTTGCAACAGCAGCTGTCCTTCTGACCCTCCGAGACTTTTCACTCGCAACGCTCGCTCACAATCTCTCAGAAATTTTTTCTGGTAGTCTTCTAAACGACGCTTTCGTTCTCGTTCTGCTTGCATGTTGGCGCGCTGTTTCCTTTGAAAATCGGCTTGTTGCTTCGCATTTTCCGATACCACTACGGGTTTGCGGCCTCGGATTTTCTTCTGATCCCGCGCCAGACGCTGAGCTGCCTCTTCAAACATGATGTACTCGTATGTATGTATTTTACTTTGTTGTTGATGAGTGGTGGTGAATATTATGTGCTTCTTTCAAGTGCAAGAATGAAAATGGGATTGTTCTTTTTGCTTTTCGTTCGAGTTTCGAGTTGTTAGAGTTGTGTCTGTTGTCTCGTTGTGTCGTTGCATGATGGGGCTAACTCTGTCCTTTTGGGGTCAGTGCGCGCTTTTCATGCGAACTCGATCGGCTTCGTGACGGTTCCGCACCGTGAAAAGTACATCCGCCTACTTTTGATGAGGAAACGACTAGTTCGAGTACGTCTTGCGCCAACGACACAAGGCACAAGACGACAGACGGGGACCCCAGACGAGATCCGTGCGATCCGTGCGTGGATCGTTGCGAGTACATAAAAGCATGCAGGCGTCCATCCGAACTGCAATGATCGATCATCGCGTCGAGATCCATACAAACGCTACAAGTAACATCATAACTAACAACAGCCACAGAGTCGTCGCAGGTGCACCTCCTCCTAAACATTATCACCAGCAAAGCAACCATGATGGACCCCAACACTGACTTCCGCATCATCGCCACCGCCGAAGATGCCATCTTGGCGAAACATGCCACTGCAAAGGCAGGCTTTTATCGAGATCCGTTTGTCGATGCTTTTGCGCACGCTGCAAATCTTCGCCAACAAAACAAACACCGTCACTTTCAGCCCATTATCAAGCGTGGGACTCATGCTCGTGTGTGTTGTATGGATCGAGCCATCACTGCATTTTTAAAGACTCACGCGGCGGCAGGTGCCACTAGCTGTGAGATTGTCGTCCTCGGCGCGGGCAAGGACACTTCTTACTTTCGCTTTTTTACCAAGAGCCTGATGGGAATGGAAGAATGTATCAAGGATCGGAAAGTAACTTTACCACGTGTTCACTGGTACGAAGTGGATCACCCAAGCGTGATCCAAGAAAAGGCAAAAACCATTGAAGGATCACCCATGTTGTCGCAGTGCTGCCCCAATTTCAAACCAACAGCTCATGGATTCTCGAGTCGGAGCAGTCAGTATCATTTAGTAGCTGCAGACCTGCGAGATTCTCCAGAAGAACTCTTGCAACGGCTTTCCTTGGATCCCCAGCGACCCACCTTGTTCTTGTTGGAGTGTGTCTTCATGTACATGCCCAACGAGTCCACGCAGTTTTTGCTGGCTCATCTCGCCAAGAAAGAAAGTGCGTGGATCGCCATCTATGAACCTATTCTGGGCTCGGATGCCTTTGGAAATATGATGGAACAGAACCTAGTGCAAGCTCAAGTGGCTAGTGACGACTGTTGTTTGTTGCAGACACGAACTTTGGAAGCGCAACTCGAGAAACTTGTGCAGGCTGGTTTTGAGGCCCGTGCAGTGGGCTGTGACATGTGGTCGGCTTATGATTCGATTGTCACACCTCAACAACGGCAATTGGCGAATCGAGCCGAATTTCTGGATGAAGTAGAGGAGTGGATGCTTATTATGCGGCACTACTGTTTCGTTGTGGCTACGAACGTCAAGGATGACACTCTCACCGACGTGGGTCCGGATTCCAAGCTTGGATTTGTACAAGGGAGATGCAAAGTCATGGCAAAAGAGTCCTAAAGGATCGGGTGATTTAATCTTCTGTATTGGGTTGATATCATTCTTAATAGCTGGATATCCTTCTTTGCTGGATGGATACGGGGTCCGTTAGATAACTGGGTAGTTCCCTGACACTGGAGAGTACTATTCGACAGGGGTCGGGGGGCGTGGTCGGCTCTTGCCCCGTCCGTACATGGCTCTCCAAGCAAAGCCGATATGATTCTGTTGTTTTCTTTCCGGGATGCACTTATTAATAAGCTTCTTTCGCGAAGGGATCGACACTGGTAAGGCGTTTTGAGTTACATCGTGGGACGCCTTCTTGTCGTGCTCAGAGCTCTCGGGCTCTTCTCGCTCCTCGGCAAGTGGGGTAGAAACGTGGGGATGAATCGGTAGGATACTCGAAACGACGGGGATGATCATAGTCGAGTCGATAAGCAGTACTTGCCCGTCTATTCGCTGGACTCGGAACAGGATTGAGTCCATGGAATCTTCCAGGATCGCTTGCAGACTTTCGATCACTTCATCGGCCATGAGCTGCATATATGCGCCACCCAATGCTCG
The DNA here is from genome assembly GCA_956465555.1 of Nitzschia sp. pyKryTriq1. Taxonomy (NCBI): domain Eukaryota; phylum Bacillariophyta; class Bacillariophyceae; order Bacillariales; family Bacillariaceae; genus Nitzschia; species Nitzschia sp. pyKryTriq1. The sequence goes on from OY101115.1 coordinate 3,078,364, forward strand.
GAGTTTGAAGCACATCACACGCTCCATGTAATATGCTTCCAGTGACCATTCAAACGTGGTAGACGTTGATTCTGTAGCAGGTGGGTCTCGACTTTCGTCCTCTGCATCATAGTCCATATTGTCCGACTGGCTCGTCGACGACAAAGAAGAAGAAAAGTCGTAAGAATCCAATCTCGATGATTCCGATCTTGAGGATTCATCTTCCAACGAGCATCTCGATTCTTCGTCATGGTCTCGCACTTGGAGGCTCTCATCATCTCGACACAGCAAATACGAATCATCGCCGTCGTGATACTCCAAATGATCTTGTTCCTCACTGTCAAAGGTTCCTTGCATCAACCCCAGCATTTCTTTGTCCATCAAGGGGTCTGACATGACCATCGGGACACAATCATTCTCCTTTTCCGTGCTGTCGTCCTCTCTCGGCCAAATGAAACTTTCTCGGATTTCCTCTTCGGAATGCTGCCATATTTGTGGGAGAATGGGATCGCCCCAGGAGGGCAACTGTACGAGAAGCGTGTCGGATGTTCGATCGAGGAAATACGCTGAGGACAATGCAACTTCCATGATGATGAAGATGAAACAGTCGACTATTGATATTGAAGTGTATGACGAGCGCAGAGAATGTGAATAGAATGCATGATGCTGGTTCGCGACCGTGAAATGAAAAGTTTCGCTGGGCGCGGATTGATTACATGTGAAAAAAAACGTTCCCACGGCAAATGTGCGGTTTAAAAACTGCTCGGAATTGGCGGCAGCGATTTGCAGATGGGCACGCTCGACTCGCAATAGCGCCCTTTATCGCCATGTGCTCGGAGGCATGGGGTATCGCGTCCCACCAAAATCTGAGCCCACTTTTTGAGACGTCGCACATGTAATCACTAAGGGAGACAACGCTCCTTTTCCTAACAGACGCCCAACGGATTCTTACTCTTCTATGTCAAGTTCACTTGTAGTAATGTAGCTGTCTACTCTCTCTCTGCTAGCTAGAACCAAGCTATGTAGAACGAGGCATACAACAAGTACGAAGTACTGTATAAACTATAAGCCCTGTACTACGAACAGGTACATGATCCCTCTGTAAGTGATACTAGCTCTTTCTACTTTCTACTCTAGTACGAGTAGAGTAGAGAGAGATATTTACGCTCTACTAGCTGCGTACCGGTACCTGAAAGGAAGTAGAGGGAGGCAAAAGTTGTGAAGTTTCAAGAAGTTGTTTTGATTTGCAGAAAGCAAACCCGGGATCTTGTCGTGCGCCGGGCGTGCGTGCGCGTACGTGATGATGACGAACGGTCGCATTGTCGACCCCTTCGACCGTGCCAACATCATTTTGTTGCGGCTGTGTTGCGGAGGCTTTTTGTTGCGGTTGGGAAAAATACGATGACGATGACGCTTTTTGATGATGATTGCTTCTCTTCATTGGAGTGCATTCATTCACCCCCACTGTAGAAGTATCGTAAGCGAGCGTCAGCGTCTATCGCTGTTTAGAACGTGAAGGTATCAGGTGCCATCATGTTTTCCCCCCGGAAGCTCACAAAACGCGTACGCAGCCCTTGTCTATTGGTTCATTGGAATCAAAATCTGCTTCCAATCTTAAATTCTCCTACTATTAGATGGAATTCTGAAGGTTCTTCGTTCGGTTCAAAATATCCCAAGGTCAATGAAAACAACCCTTTTGAAATTCTTGGGATCCCGAGAGCTTCATCATATCAGGAAGTCAAGAGGCGATTCGTTGAGCTAGCTTTGAAGCACCACCCAGACTTGTCGTCGTCGTCGGAGGAGGGAGATAGTACCGAATTTGTGCGGGTACGCCAAGCTTTCGAAATGATCCGCGAAACCGAAGACGGGAGTGCAAGACTCTCTTGCGAAGGCGAAGGCACAGGGTGGTCAGACGAAGAATTCCAAGCTTGGTTCCACGAGGAAACGGGTCATCAGGATGTATTGTTCCGGATGGATATTGCAACTAGGAAAGAAGTGATCGACATTGCCAACTCACAGTCGCAGGGAGGTCTAGACCGTGGTGGGATGTGGGAAATGGCTCGATCAATGGCGGAACAACAAGAAAGTCTTCGAAAGAAAAAAGGAGATTTTAAAGGGACAATAGGGATCGCCTCGGACGAACAGGAAAAGCCTGCCGCGTCCCCTCGACGAAGGCGGCGGAAGTAGCTGTCCTCTACGCCATCATTTTCCCCAGCTTCAACTCATACGCTGTCTCACCAATATTGAAGTATTTTGCTTCAAAGTTGGTCCAAGGTTCAGCTGAGGGATCCAGTTCGGAAGTTTGAATCATGTCATACGATAAGTCTTTCGAATCATCATCCAGCTGATGTACGAGAGATGTCGCCATTGCAAAATCATCCAGGTAGGCTTTCCAATTTGATCGCACCACTATTTCTTCTCCACCCAATTGCAGAAGCATAGGGAACGCAGGATGAGCGTACCATCGATTTTGGAATCGCCTTTTCTTCGGATATGGGTTTGGATACAACAAGAAGTGTTTCTCCACATTGCCAATCGGTGACTCAAGCCACAGCCGCCAGAAGTCAGCCAGTTCTGCACGGATCAAGATCACATTTCCCTCTTCCTCCGTTGATTGTTGTCTATAGACACCATTCTTGTTAAGACGAGCCATAGATCGATCTACCCCAACTATAATATGATCAGGATATAGCTTTCCCAAATACAAACTCGAACGACCCGTTCCACATCCACTATGAAGTACTTGTAGAGTGAGAATAGACCGATGGTGACCACTCTTGAATTGGATTCTGACTTACCTATCGAGTATCACAGGACGGTCGTTTCCTTCCAACTGCCCTTTTAGCACCGAAAACGCCTCCTCCGTATGTGCGGCGATTGGTCTGGCCGACAAGTAGCGATCGAGATTCTCCCAGTGCTTCGTAACTGTCTTTTGAAGGACGTCAACATCGACACCAGGCTCATCGATAGTATATTCGGTAGTGGCAAAAGAGCGCACTAGCGTCCGCCTGGTTTTGTCAAATGATCGTCTTGCTCGGCCTACTCGTGCCAATACTAAGGAGTGGAATAATCCCGCCGAGGTTCTCACGGAACAGACACCCATCAGATAGAAACATACAATGGCGCACCCTCCATTTGCGAGCCTTCTGATCATTGCCACTGGCTATTGATAGATGGGTCGTCGTCAAGGTGGGTTCACAATGAGGTTGGTAGTTGATCGAGATAAAATTGAAGCACCGGCAGTTGGTACCGGTACAGTAGTGTGGGGGTACTGTGTTGGAGATAAGGCTTATCATGGGACCGCACCACGTACGGACCATCAGGATGACACGTCGACAATCCAAATCACAACGAACGTCATCCCCGCCGCCGTTCGTTCTTCTAGTGGTTGAGTAGGAAAACAACAATGAGTATCATCTAGCGGCCGTCGCACCAGACACATCGACATCCGATACTTCTTTGCCACAGACCGAATCAAGAAGGGTGAAATGCGAGTCGAGTATTGCCCCACTGAAGAGATGATAGGCGACTTCTTCACAAAACCACTTCAGGGCAGTCTATTTCGTAAGTTCCGCGCATTGATCTTGAACCTACCGGAACAGAAGCTAGATTTGAAGTCAAACGCGTCACAGGAGTGTGTTGGAGATAAGGCTTATCATGGGACCGCACCACGTACGGACCATCAGGATGACACGTCGACAATCCAAATCACAACGAACGTCATCCCCGCCGCCGTTCGTTCTTCTAGTGGGTGAGTAGGAAAACAACAATGAGTATCATCTCTTGATCTCATTGTTGTCTACGAATCTAACGATACGAAGGTTACTGTTACACTGCGTGTTTAGCTTAGACTGACTTTGTTATCTTAGTGATACAATAGTCTGGCTTTTCATCGTTGTTTTAACATACTGTACACAGTCGTATGATCTTTTGTGTCAATTTTATAACGGACGAAGAGCAGGCACTCAAAAAATTCTTCATTCTTCCGATTTTCATTTTGCGAAAAAAATTCGATGACGCCGACGATGATGCGATAGTAAGCGATCGACAGATGTTGAAAATTTGATGATCGGTCCTGGTACATACCGGTACAGTAGAAAGGACAAAATAACGGATCAAAGCGCTCAACGATGAGTGGCATCGGCATGGCCGTGCGGGTGCACCGATCGATGATGCTTCGTCCATTCCCTGGTGTTTTGCTCGCGCATTCCCGAAAGAATCTGCCAAGCAGTATTACCAGTACGTTAAGTCGACCAACCATTCGAACCATCACAACCGGTACAAGCCGAAGCAACAATCCCTACCATATATTGGGTGTGCCACCTTCTTCGTCCTTTCGAACAGTTCAAAAAGCATTCGTCAAGTTAGCTTTTGAGCATCACCCCGACACAACCTCGAATGATATTGCTGGTAATGAAGGTGGTGGTGCTACCTGTAGCAGCAGCAGCAGCAGTCCAAGAATTTCTGTCGATTTCATTCGGATCCGTCAAGCATTTGAACGGATTCGAAATGCCAAACAAGCTGGAAAATCGTTGAATACAACCGAAGTAGACGAAGATGATAGCGTTGCTGCCAATCCTACAAAATATTCATGGACCGAAACTGATTTTTTGAATTATTTTCACCGACAAACGGGGGTTCGGTTGACCTCGGAGCAACGGCAAGAATTGGTGCACTTGTATCGCACTCGTGTCCAAGGAGCATACTATGGTGGACATTCTTGGGATCTAGCACGACGTTTAGTCGCAGAACAAGATGCTTTCTTACGAAACATGGAAAGTGGCTGCCCCTCCAGATCCCGAAGAGGGTCCCGACACGACCAGAATGCTTCATCATTTCAAACGGGATCACAAGAATCCGAGACTTCTGGTGCCAACAATCTTCGAAGAAAACGGAGACGGTGACCACTTACTTTCCGAGGTCGATGGCTTTTATTTCTTTCTATGATTTGGTGAGAAGTAGCAATCCTGGTGTTGTAGCTACGAAGCTAACATTCATGTCGAGAACTTCCTACATTGACCGCCAAAGCAAGTGATGTTCCATATTTTCCTCTCTACTAGAGTTTATTAGATTGATCCTGTGACTTCACTTCTGGGTAGTCTCGTAGATGAGGTGCGTCATACCGGTACATATCGTAGCGGTACTGTACCGGTATGTACCGGTACAGTAGACTACCCTCTACCCGGTGTAAACAGGGTAAAGTTAAATCGGCAAAATCGAAAGATTTCTTTGGGTCCGGCTAGTCAAACGTTCCATTTCTGCTGCTGCGCCCCTACTCGTACACGTACCGGTAGACTACCAGTACCTGTACCTGGCATAATGTTTTCTACCGGTACAGTACTCGTTACTCGTACAGTATGTGAGAAGAAGATGATGATTATGATGATTCTTGATTCTTCTTCTTCAAAGTCCAAATTTGAATTGCATGGCGACGACGATGAGGTGATTGCGATGACCATATCACATTCTGTGCTACTGTAGATGCTGACTATTGAAGAAACCGGGCACTGAACATCACACGAGTTGGCGTTGCACAACCAGCATGACAAGCCATCGCTGAGTGCTCAGTAGTGCTGGTACTGTAGCAACTAAAAGAGAAAAGAGGCGGAAACAAAGAAATTATTATCATGCAGACACGAACAAGACGGCGAAGAATGGCGTTGGCCGTTTCAATGCTGGTTTTCTCGATATCCTCGATTTTTCAATTGCAATTGCGTTTGACTGGGAGTGATGATTCCCACGCGCTACTCTTCCCGATGGTTGATGATCTTTCTGTTCTACCCCCAGTCAATAGAAACGAGTCGTCATCCTCGGCAACTTCGGAGAATGTCAGACCCTTATTGTCCGTCGTGCAGCCTATGATGAAGCCCGACCCCTCACGTGGAAATGCAACAAGAGCCGTCACGGGGATCATCGCCAACAGCAACGAGAGTGGCAAAGTATTGGATACCTCACGATATTATGCACCCAAAGAACATCCTTTCATGGCATCTCCTACCAATAATAGTGCGGAGGGAAGGATATTTGGCAATTTTTCAAACAACTTGGCGAGGGGTGCGAATATCATGACCAGCATCAGTGGGTGTCATATCGCAGCCTGGGTCTATTACGAATCTCCCGAGAGGCGCACTCCAGATTGCGGTGATAGTAGGAGGACTAGCAAACAACAACGGTGGTCGCATAGAGGAAATTTGGGCCCAATTCCAGACAATTTGCAAGCCTTTGATACTGTTTTCGTTCATAAGCGGATGGTGCAAACTTTTGTGGAGAACACACTTCCGTATCTACAGACGCCAATTATTCTGTTGACAGGCAGCTATGAAAATTCAAAGCCTTTTCGAGTGGACAAAAATCACCTGCAACAGCTGCTGGAAAGTCCCATGATTGTTCACTGGTTCTGCACAAATATCTATGAAACGCTGGGGATGAAATCATCATTGCCACCGAAATTGCATCCAATGGCGTTAGGCGTCGAACCCTTTGGTAAGGATCCTAAACGTCATCCCCTACCGGTCTCCGTGATACGAGATACTCTTCTGCGGTATGCGGGCACCCTTCCCAATAAGACGATTGGAGTATTTGAAGCTTATACCTCGCCGTTTACCAATCCGAATAGAAAAAATATACCACGAGGTATCAAGATGCCACTTCCAGACTATCTTGACCACATGGCTCGAAGTAAATTTGTCATATCTCCGAACGGGCACAAACCGGATTGCTTTCGGCATTATGAAGCGTTGGCTTTTGGGGCGATTCCCATCACGGAACTCGATCCGATCCTGTACAGTCACCTCAAAGCTGGGCCCGTGATTTTCAATAATAGCCATTGGTGGAATATTACTGAAACGCAAGCACTGCAGCTTCTCAACGTCACTGAATTCCCTCCTGTCAATCGAAACCTGATATTTGAAGAATATTGGATGGAGGACATGGAAGCGTCCGTCGGACAGCATCTGCGGTGGTATGATATAAGACGGAACAGACGAAGCAAGCTGCAAGATTTCCAGTTCTATTTTGACGAGGTGCCCCTTCTCATGAAATCAGCGTGGGCGGATTACTCTCCAAACAGTACCGAAATGCTTCTCAGCTACATCGGCGAACGGTCATTGCGACGGAAGAAGCGGGCCCTTGATCTTATGAAAGGTGGTACTCCGGGTAGATAGCTACTACCATGCCCTGCCTCATAGAAATGACTTGCAACATTGATTCCCTTTCTACGATGTATGTAGTAGAGCAGGGTATACTGTACTGCGTACTGTACTACTATCCATATGTAGACTGAGCCATCATCCCCCCGATAGATTTCATTGGGTCCGACTAGTCTTACGCGCGAAGTCCCTCGCCTCGAAATTTCCGCATGACGGACGGTCGATGGGAGGTGCGCGGGCGAGAACGTCTAACGATTGAAGCGTTGGCGGCAATCGGCAATGGGCAATGACGCTCCTCTCTTCTCATCCCCACATGCGCATGCTTCCTTTTCTGTTTTCTATTACCAGGTGCATACCATAATCAATCCCACACCATCGAAGCAACCTATCCCACTTTTTAAACCATGGATTTAGGATTCGGAAACCGAAATCAAGAAGTGGGCAGTGCCACTGCCCGAGCGCTCTTACAGGGAGCTCAAATGCAGGAGGAATCCTTGAATGCCGAAATGGCGCAATTCGACAAGTTACTGGACGATGAAGAAGGCCTGGAAGAGATCCGACAGCGTCGTCTGGCGCAGCTTCAGAAGCGTCACTCTCAAATGCAAAAGTGGAAGGAACTTGGTCATGGTGAATACGTGGAGCTGGGCGGTGGTCATGACGCTAGGGATGTCGCGAAGGAGTTTTTCGAGGCCACCAAGACATCCGACCGAATGGTCGTTCATTTCTACAGGCCGAGCACTCGCTACTGTGATTCGTTCCACGCTCAGTTGACAAAGATAGCCCGCAAGCATTTGGAGACGCGATTTGTCAAGATCAACGTTCAGGATTGCGATCACCAAGGCGGCGGCGCATCCTTTCTGGTCGAAAAACTCGGTGTTGTTGTAATGCCGACTCTAGTTCTAGTGAAGGATCGCAAAGCTTTTCATCACATGACTGGTTTTGACGAACTTGGTGGAAACGAAGACTTTTCAGAACAAGCTTTGGCCTTTGTCCTAGGGACTCATGGGGTTATCGACCCTCGTGATGACGAAGAAGTCCCCGAGGAAATCTTAAAGTCCAAGGGCATCAACTCGATCAGGATAAGAAAAGGGGCGCGAAGCGGGTTCCAGCACGCAGGCGACGAAGAATTTGACTAGAGTAGACTACTACTAGTAGGAGTACCTGATACTGGTACGGAATAAGAAGCAGCTAGTACGAGCAGCATGATATAATATAGACTTGATACACACGTACGTAAAGCCAGAATTTCTAGCTAGCTAGAGTTCACGTACATGGTCGCCTTCGTCGAGCTTGTTAATCCTCTGCCAGACACTCTTTCATTGTGAAGATGAGTCACGGTGAACGAATGGGGTCCTCTTCCAAGAGTGTCTCAATCACGATGATTTTAAAATTATTGAGCAACTGTACCAAGCGTACGAGTACACGTAGTCTACCAGAAGGAGGAGAAAAGGGTTGCCGGTGATACTTTGTTTCTATTATACGTATACTCTATATTCAGTGCAGGAGGATATCCCACACATCTCGCTCAATCGTCAAGATGTGGGTATCGTAAATCAAAGGGCAGTCACCGTTCACCGTGGTTGAAATAGCAACTATGTCTCGTGTTTCAATCACGAGTTAGCGCGGCGATCGTAAGATGTGAGCGCTGAGGCAACTTCCAGTGCGTCTAGCGTAGCAAGCTCCAATCTTGGGAAAGAATTATGGACAGGAATTCGTGAGAACGCGGGAGTGACGGAGTGATGTTGTGATACCTGTCGCAACTTGGAAGAGATTGGTCTCAACCTGCTTCGAAAACTGTGGGCAGCGAGCCTTGATTCGATCTCCCCTGCTCTGTGACGTCGGAGAGAGGATTCATGATCCTGGTAGGAGATACTGAAGCCCCGCCTGGACCGTGATCTGTTTACCGAAGAACTAGATCCAGTGCCACCTGGTCTTCCATCGCCAGCCATACCTCCTTCGGAGGCTCCGATTTCGGGCCTCCGAGAACGGTCATTAGTACGGTCTGGTGTCTCGTCGTTGCCATTGGATGTCATGATGATCAATCAAAAGACACAGCTACGCAACAGTTTACGACGAATAGTGCTGTTCCTCGTTCGAAAGACTCAGATTCAAACCTTGTCACTTCTTCTAGCGACCGTATTGTGTGTTTTTATGGTTGCCTAGCTTATTGTTTGTTTCCCCAACTCAAAAGTTGAAAAAGTGTTGGTTGAAATTTCTCCTGGTGGTGCGCGGTGAAATCTCACAGGATGACTGCGTACAAATAACGGTACTTGTACAGTGCAGTACCTGTGTTTGTCCGAAGGATGAACCTGCGTTGAGAATTGGCCGGGCGAAGGGACTGGAATTCCGACGTGGTATTATCAGTACTTGTGCAGTACTTGTACCGGTAGCTGGAGCTTTCGCCTCCTCGTGCGCCAACTTTTTTCCAGCTGTTGTTTTCTGATGTTGTCATCAACCTTCAAATCAATCGTTAAGTAAAAAGACAATGGACTTCAGTCAGACATTTCTACATAAGCCTCAGTTCAAAACAGTTGGCCACGAAAGTGATCTTGTTCAACAGTGGTGTCAAAAGTTTGATTGGCCAGTAAAGGACCTGCTGGTACGACGCACTAAATTTACCAGTAAACCTGCCTACCGGTAGAAGGATGCATGGGACCAATGGGAAACCGCATACAAACTGCCAGCTGCCGGCACCTTGCACCTTTTACTGTACCGGTAGCACTTCCAAAATTGACGCTCGACGATGATCGATGACGACACACACACTCTCTCTCTACACTCTCTCTACACACACTCTCTCTATCTACCGGTAGTAGAGTTCGAGTAGAGACACCAAAAACACTGATTTTATCATGGGCTATGAGGAAAATGAGCACGGCGATGTTCCCAACATCACGTTGAATACAGGTCGCGATCCGTTGAAGAAAGTCACTATTCATAGCGCTCATATGTGAAACAAGACGTTGGACTAAAATTAAAATGGATTTGCTTGCTGGAAGGGTTCGCCTGTGCTGTCCGCGGAGGACTTTTATGAAGAATCGTCATCTTTCTTCCGACCAGAACAAGATTACAAGTGTGTATTATGCAATAGAGTGAGCTAGCTAGTTTATAGATTGGCAGTGTTTTGAATATTTCGTCTTGACTTGTATATGCGCGATGTATGCGCTCGAGCAAGGGCTGTCCATTGCAGGGTGGAAAGGACTCGTTCAACACTGTGTACGAGCAACCAGGACGAAGCAGAGGCTTCCAGTTTGTATTTTACTCTATTTCATATAGGAACGCCTCGAATTCTTGTTTATGACGAACTCAGGACTTCTAGTTCCTCCTGTAATCAAGTATAATTGTTAGGGAACTTCGTAGACAAGCTTTCTATGATAATCTCGCGACACATATTTTACTTCCAGGGATGTCCTCCATCTTCCAAGTCTATCCAAACCTCCCCTCGCCTTTTACCGAGACTAAAGATCGCATCATACTGAGCAAACTTCACGGAACCTTCCGTATACTCCGGAATGACGATACCGTCACGCTTGCAAGCTTCCCGTAGCTGCTGATCTGCTCGTCGGACAATTGGTCCAACACTGGCATCGTTGTAGGTACCAACTGCGACAACTTTGCTTGGAACAGTTTCAATTTTACATACACTCCACAACGGATCCTTCACCCTGTCTAATATAGTTTTCCCTACCGCTGCTGGACTAGCTTCGCCAGGAGCTGCGAAACTCAGCGGCCAGGACATGGTTTTCTCTCCATCGTCGCTATTGGGCACTTTCTGCAGAGATGGTGCCAACGGATTTGACCCTGAATACCATTTCCAGAGCAAGTATTCATATATAGTCAGTGACAGATCGCATCGCTCTATTGCCAAACTTCAACGAGAACATACCTTGTGTAATTGTTGCAAGGATATCATAGCCTTCATCCCGACGGTCGTACGGAATCGTCGCCACAGTATACGCTGGGTACCTTCGAATCTCATAACCATCACCTCGCCGTAGCAATTGATACGGCACTTCGGGTCCTGCAGCAATGGCATTTGCATTCTCGGGCTTTACTTGTCCCAAAAAATCCTTCACTGCGATCGATTTGTCAACTTTTTGATATTCACCTCCTGAACCTGGCCGAATATTGATCGAGTCCCAGAAATCCGTTTGGTGGACAACCTGGACGCCTTCACTACCGCCAACAGATACTTCATATACGGAGATCCCAGAGAATCTTGCAGTCGGTTTCCAAGGAAGTACTTTAGCGGTGACGCGAAGTGTCCATCGGGTAATGATGTTCGAGATACTTCCATCGGCGGCAACTTCGCCACCCTCGACCGAATGCAAAGCAATACCTGCGTCTTCAAAGAGAAACTTGCCTAGGAAAGTCCTCGAAGCGAGCATATCAACGTTGTTCTGATAGGCTTCCACACCTGCAAGGCTCGTCATGGGGTCATCGAAAGAGACTCCTTCCGAATAATATTCTTTCTGCATTGGCGCGAAAAATGAGACGTACTCCCTCTCCAGAACATTCTTCAATTTGTCTACAGCTCGCTTGGTGTTGTCGACTACTTCAGCGCTGGCAACCGACGATCGCGCAGCCATAGAGTTTCTTTGTGAAAATTTGGATCTCGAAGTCATCAGTGGGCCGTGGAAGGCTTGGACGGCGTCGAAGCCCGCGCCCACGAGCAGAATTCCAAAGAGTAAAAATTTCATGGTTCGGTGGCTAGTGTTACCTAAAAGTAATATGCGTTCTTGTGTTTGTTTGCTTGGTGGGGCTGGGTTAAGTCTTCAGCGTCAGGAACAAGCATGTGGCGGGGTTGCAATTCGTATCTCGCCTCAGCTTTACTCTATGGCGATGAGTGGGATTATCATGATAATGATTCTTCCGTCATCGTCATCGTCACTCCTCACTATCGCGTACAAGTTACAAGTACACTTCAGTTTTCCTCAAGAGTTTTTTTGCTGAGAAACACGTCAGTCGTGCCAGTCACACGTTCGTGATCTGCAGCACTGTAGAACGGAAACGGACAGTTTCGGTACCAGGTACAGTACGCTGTACGCCGGTAGATGTCTCTTCTCAGTTTCATACAATGCCAGGTACCGGTATCCCGTATGTCATACCGGTAGCTCGAGTAGTAGAAAATACTCTCTCTGTACTCGTGCTGTACCCAGTACCAGATTTATTTCGATCCCTTTTATGCACCATCTTATCACCTTTTACAAGATTACCCTTTGTGAGACGAGCTAGCTACTGTCGGTAGAGTAGATAGGAAGTCACTCAAAAAGTGCTGCGCCACTTTGACAAGAGAAGCAAATGGGATTTCGATTCCGTCTTTTAAAATCCCCGATTTGCATGAAATTGAGCCCATTCGCCTATCTGAGCTCAAACAAGTTTCGAATTTACTGTAGTTGCTTCTATCGATTACCAAAAGAACATGGATAGCTCATAACTACAGTGATGTCTGTAAACCGCCAATAGTATTGATTTTCACTCACTCACTCATTGTCACAGAATCTCTATTAAATCTCCAAAAGCAACTTGGTTGGGTCCGAAATCTTGTCAGCAATGCTCTTCAAGAAAGTGACACCCTCCCTGCCATCAATGAGTCGGTGGTCGTACGTCAGGGCCATGTACATCATGGGACGAGCAACGACTTCGCCCTTGTCATTGACAACTGCTCTCATCTTTGTTGCGTGCATACCCAAGACGGCCGATTGAGGCGGGTTGATGATAGGGGTTCCCATGAGCGATCCAAATACACCGCCGTTCGAAATAGTGAAAGTACCACCGGACATATCATCCAACGACAGGGTTCCTTCCTTGGCCTTTTGTCCGTACATGGCAATATTATGCTCTACGTCAGCAAACGACATTGCCTCGGTGTTTCTCAAAACAGGAACAACCAAGCCAGTGGGACTGGCGACAGCCACCGAAATGTCCACGTACTCCCTGTATACGATTTCCTTGGTCTCGTCGTCAATGTAGGCATTCACAATGGGAACTTCCTGCAACGCGGCGGTTGCCGCTTGCACAAAGGCAGACATGAAGCCCAATTTAATTCCATGCTTAGCAGTGAATGCATCTTGATGTTTCTTGCGCATTTCCATGAGGTTTCCCATGTCACACTCTTGGAAGGTCGTCAACATGGCGGCAGTATTTTGGGCATCCTTTAGACGGGTGGCAATGCGTTGACGCATGCGAGACATCTTTGTGCGGCGCTCAGTGCGAGCTCCCAAGAAAGCCGGAATCTCTGGTTGTGGTGGAGGAGTGGGAGCCGTCTTCTTGGGTGGCGCTCTTTCCGCAGCAGATGGAACTTCGGGGGTTGCCACTGCAGCGGGGGCAGGAGCCGATGGGGCTGATTCCTCTTTGGTCAAAATATCTTCAGACTCGCTAGCAGAAGGAGGAGGACCACTGCTTGCTTCGGGGGCATCCGCATCTGTGTCGATGCGAAATAGACCCGAGCCTACCTCCACAACATCATCGACCTCACCCAGAACTTCTACCAAAACACCACCTTGTGGTGCACGCACATCCACGGACACCTTGTCGGTCTCCAAGACCACAACTACGTCATCGGTTTGTACATAGTCCCCTGGAGCCACTGGCAAATCCACAATGGTTCCCTCCACAATACTGTCGCCCATGGTTGGAACCTATAGCAGAAAATCAGGATGGGCACTCGTCGTTAGTCATGAGAATGTACCTCTAGAAAACAACACTTACACCACATCTTGACGGCAAAAGTAGTAGCGGGGCGCTCCAGCCATCTAGAAATTGATCTTCTGTTATCATGAAAGCTTACATTGATCGTCTTGACAGGAAAAGATCTCTGCCATGTTGGTGTCACCAACGACCGAATCTGATTCTGAAGATGAACGTTCGAGGGAGCAACGCGTTGCGAGGCCGACACGAGAAGTCGGCGACCTGCAGCGGATTGAGCCAGTTTGGAAAGCATGTTGACAATGTACTAAAGCCGTTCAAATGAGTAGTTGTCGACGACCTAAACTCGGTAGTCTAGTGATGAACTAGTATCAGTTTCTTGTAGTCGTCGAAACGAAGATGATAAGAGACGCTGCAAAAGGTTCGGCCGTCTCGTTGCATCAAACTGAAAACATCCGGCAGCACAAAAAATCTTCTCCATTCGACGATGGACGAAGAACGACGACGCGACGACGCCGGGCGAGCGAGGAGCCAGATGAGGGAGAAGAGCGAACGAACGGAAAGAACACACAACAACGGCGATGGGCGATGATGGGTCGATCTTCTCGATGTCGGGTCGCGCGAATGCGCGCAAATTAGTCGTTAGTTAGGGGGCAGGAAATGAATCAGAATAATGGGAGAGTGAGATATGTCGTCCCCTTTTGCCTCATGGGTCTCTGTGCCTCACCATTCACCATTTGTCGTTTTTTTCATTCTTTCATTCTGACCATTATTTGCTGTTATTGGGCCATGGCGGAAGTGGATCATTCTTCCACGACATTTCAGTCTGAGGGGACATCATCCTCTCAAGCTGGTGCGAAGAAAACAGACGACCCGCTCGAGACGGCAAAATGGACTCGCTATCTACCGGAGACTTTTGGTATTCGTGAGGCAGTCCGACAATCCTCCTATCGGTGGTGTGTCAGAGAAGGGTACGTGTGTGTGTGCAAGTTAAAGCATGTGTGTTACTATAATGATTGCGATCCATGATGTTCTGATAATTTACTTACTTTAAATGCCTGCCAGAGGAATGTGGGGTATTGCTACGGGTACAGCTATGAGCTTGTAAGTGGAACGACCGCAGGACCACCGCCTCTCGTTTGTGTATTCACACTCCTCCTTGTTTCTTCCTTATGGTCGGTTTTAATTCATCACACCAGACACCGTATGCGAATGGGGACAAACCCTCGGATGTCCGGTCATATATTTTTTGGGACGTGCATGTTTGTAATGCTTCCATCGTATTATTTTTGCTATCGGCGCAGAGAGCACCAAGAAAAGGTGATTGAAATGATGATGCAATACAATCAATTTGGGCATGCCAAGGAAATGCCAGCAGAGCCTCCTCTCGAAGAGCACCCTTTCTGGCAAAAAGCGAGTGGCGATAATTCAGGAACAACAGGAGGTGGAAAGCACGAATCGGAATATCGCGGTATGATCAAGGAACGAAAAGAATGGCAGAAACCAAAAGATCAATCCATCGAAGAAATCTTTAGCGAAAAGCGGTAATGAAAATAGGATGGGTTCCTACATTACATTATTTAGTTGTATATCATACTGTCGTTGGCGGGGTATTTTTTCTGTCCATGTTGCGATGGATGGATGAATTTAAAATGAACAAATCAATTAATCCTCGATCTTTCCCTTTCCAGTGGCCAATCGGTACATACCCACCACAATACGGCCAACGCCGATGGCAGTGAGAGCAAATCCAAAGGCAGCAACTGCTTTGTCCGAAGGTTGCTTCAACCAACTTGGGTTGGCCTCTCCTTGAAGAGTTCCTCCCTTACATTGGATCTTTCTCATCTCGGCAACCTGGACACAAAACAAAACAAAAATAATCTTAGTTTGTGTGTATCGTAATCGGGGGAATATCCGGGTTCTTTGGGGGTCACACAGAGCACAACCGCCGCAACTCGATCGATCGACGTACCTTGTCGGGATAATTGGTGAGGTAATCAATGAATCCAAATTGTCGCTTCTGCTGCGCCACAGGTGCCCTACGAGCAAGTGTGCGCGAGGCAATGACTCGGGTGGCAGCCAAAGACATGGTATCGTCAAAATGAAATGAAATTCCTTTGAAGAGAAAATGGGTATTGGAACAACAACAACACAATGGCGGCTTGAATGCGATGAGATGCGAAGGCGCCGCCGGCCGCAGCGCGGCCGCTCGCGTCGCGTCGCGTCGTCGTGCGTCGTGCGTCGTGCGTCGCCATCGGCGATTTTCGTTTGTGCAGTTGAGAAAGCGGAAAGCGGACAGACAGTAAGTTCGGGTTGGTTTCTGCGTGGCGAAGGACAGACAAATAATTTGACTTGTTTGACTGGAGACTGGATACCAACATCGCGCCAATTATTTTATTGCATTATCCCGTCACGCAGGTGGCTTGTCGCTCGCTTGTCGCACTGCAATAAATAATGTCGCCGCTTCCACATGCCACGATTTACTGATTCCAACTACCCGAATACTACTGCATTCGTAGACGCCAATAAGCCGACATCGCGCCTAAACAGGGCCAAAGTTAACAAGATTCACTTTCAACAGCACCGTATATAAACATATGTAGAGCACATTTTATATTTCGAAACTGCTAACAAACAAGATCGGTTTCGCGCCGGCTTGCTCCTAACGCCAGCCTATTATTTTTTTGCGGGTCGCTGCACGCGGCCCATCCACATGCAATTCTCCCTCCATTCGGATCAACGCTTTTCTGCGAACGAAAGCAAGAAACTAGAACGACGAGGGCGGGAGGAAAGGAGAGAGGAGCACGACGACGACATATTCATATCACAACATCAGAACCCACGATACTCGTGTTCATTCGATTGATTGATTGATCGACTGATTGACTTGTAATTCCAGAAACAAGAGCAAGAAGAAGCACCATGATCAATAGCGTAGACGTCAACGATCTCCAGCTGGACCAACTGGAGGATGTCGAGGACTACTCGTCCGACTACCCTCCATCGGGTTTCCCTCAGTCGGAGCAAAACATTGCTGCGATCGGTATGCCACAGGACAGCCATGTCTCGAAGAAGCGCACGAACCGCCTGGTGGCCTTGGTGCGCGCCAACAAGTGGAGCAGCGGTCTAGTCTTCCTCGTCGTTATCATTTTAATCGCCATCCTCGCCATTGCTGGGGGATCTGCGCGACAGGAGCCCGTTCCAGTTTCGTCGGGGAGCGGCACACATCAAAAACCCATTTACATCGACCCCAAGTCCTTGGACCCGGCGGTCACAGAGGCTCTCTTACAGAAGGTTCTCAGTGTGTACACCCGCAAAGGCTTGGACGCGAGTGTCCTCGATGGCGAGTCGGGAACCACGCCGCAAAAAAAAGCCTTCTACTGGCTGGCCTCCGAGAGCGACCTCAATGATCTGAACCACACCCAGCTCATGCAACGATACGCTCTTGCGGTCTTCTACTACGCCACCAACGCACAAGCAACTCCGTACACGGAGAAGCCCAAGCCTTGGGTCAGCGCTCACCTCTGGTTGTCTACCACTCACGTGTGCGAGTGGAAGGGCATTGTCTGCAACGACCAGGACCACGTGGAATCCATCGACCTGGAGCGCAACAACTTGTCGGGTTCTCTTCCGGCGGAACTTGTCATTATCGGGTCGACTTTGCAGACCTTGGATTTGACTTCCAACTTGATCTACATGGAAGATGACATGTTTGACGTCTTTGAGAATTTGACCGAGTTGAGGACGCTTCTCATGGACGACAACTTTCTGTTGTATGACAACGGGTTGCCCCCGCAGTTCAAAAAGCTAGAGCGACTCCAGAAGATTCGACTTTCCTACAACTTGTTCTCGGGACAGCTCGAAAAGGAGCACAAGGTCCTAGCCAGCATGGCTCAATTGACGCACTTGGAACTCGAATCCAACTTTTTGAGTGGCTCTCTGCCTTCTGTCATTGGAAACATGACCAACTTGGTCTACATTTACTTGCGTCGAAATGATCTCAACTTTAACCTCGACTTTTTGAAGGGCGGCAAGCTCAAGGATTTGTGTAAGTACTGTTCGTACACGTACTGTATCAGTCATACATACCGCATACCGCCAATGACGACGAAAAAGTCTCACCGTCTCTTTCTTTCTTGCTTTACTTTCTCTTTTCGCAACATATACTGTCTTAACTATATAGTCGCCTTGTGGTTGGACAGCAACGCTATTACTGGAACTATTCCCACTGAAATTGGTCTTTTAACGGAACTCGCTTCAATTTCCATGACGAACGGCACCTTGTCGGGGCCCATTCCTACAGAGATGGGAAATCTTGTCAATCTGCGTCGTCTATGGCTCTACAATAATCAATTGACGGGCACCATTCCCGCCGTATTGAATCAGTTGACCGACTTGGAGGTTTTGGAGCTGCATTTTAACAAAATTGGGGGAGCCATGCCTCAAGGAATCTGTGCAAACATTGACAGTTCGGATTATGAATTCAAGTCATTGACAAGCGACTGTGTCAAGGAAGTGAAATGCGACGGATCATGCTGCACAGACTGCTACTAAGTAAATACGAATCTGTTATCTCCAATGCATGAATGAATGAATCGATAAATGGATGAATGACTTGGCATGTGCTACTGGTACTGAATGACTGTTTGTACTTTGGTAGCTCGCAAAAATGAACCGGGAACATGGACAGAAACAATTAAAATATAGTGTACATGAATAGATTTGAAACATAGTGTTACTGCTCTGTCTTAATTAATGTATTCTATATAGCGCGGTGTGTGTCGAGCGAGGTTGTGTTCAGAAGAGATTTAGCAGCAACCCCATCTTTCAGACACTGCGAGTACGGGTACGGTACGCCCTCTCTATGGTCGACTGGGCGAGTCCACGGTTTCCTTGACATGCGAGTGGTAAAATAAGCGGCGTGCGTACACCACGTTGATGATCATCAAGAACAAAAAGGAAACCACAAAGATACCATGAATATACCGGGCTGTTCCTGGAACCAACATGTTCTCCAATTGTCGAAGCCAGTCTTGAGACTCCTCCAGTGCCGAATATCCAATCACAAAAGGAAAGATGTAAAATCGGCTGTAGCAAAAGGCTGGAATGACAAAGAACCGGTGAAATATTTTGATCCGAAAGGGGGAAACCCGTCGTCTACCCGCGGGGACGTTGATAGCCATTTGTAGCAGGTGGAGGAACCAACTACTCAAATCGAAAGCGAACATGGCAATGACTCCCAGTCTTCTTAAAGAGGAAAATAGATAGGTAAAGGTCATCATTCCGACGGCAAACAAATGTTGGAAGAGCGATTGCATGTTGTGGATAGTCCACATTCCCGTGGGGAAAACACCAAAGTGTTTGGATTGTGTTCTTCCGGTATTCTTGGAAGAAGAAACAAACCATAGTAATAGAGCCGCAAGAACATGGAACGCCGCGCTGTGGAAGTGATAGGAGAGCTGCACCAAATAGTACCGCCTCAATACTGTGTTGTGGTGATCAAAATCGGAATCCATGACGGCGGCTCCCACTGACGACAAATCCCAGCAATTCTTGGTGCTCCCA
This sequence comes from Nitzschia sp. pyKryTriq1, assembly GCA_956465555.1. NCBI lineage: Eukaryota > Bacillariophyta > Bacillariophyceae > Bacillariales > Bacillariaceae > Nitzschia > Nitzschia sp. pyKryTriq1. The sequence goes on from OY101115.1 coordinate 3,097,704, forward strand.
TGTCCACCAACCGCAGGAGGCCAAAAGTCCGCATCATTGAAATAAATGAGTGCAATGATACAACTGGCAGAACAAAATAACATGCGAAAGCATGCTGTTGCATACTTGGGGGCGGCAAATATTCGTTCGGATGGTTCCTCCGCCCCTCGACGCGACATGCTTTCTCGCCCCGGTCCCGGGGCCATGGGTGCCGCCTGGTGCAATAGCGCTTGTAATGATAACGCCGAAGATGAAGTCATGAGGCCAGCCGAAACGGCAGGTGCAGAAGCCATGTCGTCTTCATCGTCTTCGTCATCCTCGTGCACGAGATTCTGACGAAACTCTTGGAACTCTTCTTCCAAGCCGATCCCGAGATCAAAGTCGTTCTCTTCAGAATCTGCAGACGACTCCTGTGGTCCATTATCTGACAATATACCACCAGCTTGATTACTACTAGACTGTTTGCCAAACAGTTGTTTGGGTTCTAGTGCCTCGTCCGCATCCGCATCCGCATTCGCAGCAGCCGTGTCACTCCGATGGTTCGATACTTGTAGTGCTGGTATGGAGAGCATCATCGTTGCAGCATCTAGATTGAGCGTTTTCATGGATGTCTGTGGCGTGACTGTCCCTGGATATGAAGATGATAGCAGATGAATGGATTTGCATCGAACTAGAGCTTCCAGCCGCTTGGGGTGATTATAATTCGGAACGAGGAAATGCACCAACGTTAGCCGAATAACCGCCATGAAGAGGCACAGCGTTACCACAATTGCAACATCGGTCATTCCAGCATCCGGAGCTAGAACCGACATGGAGCTAGTTGGTCTCGTATTTCGTATGCACCACTGCAGACCCGAGAGCCAGGAGGACGAGCAAGCTTGTAGTGCTAGTTGCCGAAAGATACCATTGGTGTCCCAGCTGGCTTGGTACAAACCGACCAGTCTGCCCAGAATGTTTGGCAAAATCAAGCACATGGCATAAATGGACGCCCCTTCAATGAATACCTGAAAGGATGAGAATGGAGACTTCTTCTTATCCTTTCCACTCTCGACATGTTTTTTCCTATGTGGTGGCGATTCTCGCCGTTTCATTCGTCCTTCTGTGGAAGACTGTAACAGCTTTTGCTGTTGCCGCAAGGCAAGCGATATGCCCACTTCTGTCATTTTTCAGTTATTGCAATACTGCCTTTGTGCAAGGAGGTTGCTTGTTTGGGTTGGTAAGGAGTAAGGAAGCGTCCATCGAAAACAATAATAAAATGATCATGACCTCTATTACCGAGAACAGCTGCCACAAAACGCATCATTCACGTTTCAACCGTCTTGTTTGTTGTTTGAGCTCACGCACGCACGCGTGTCGAACAAAGGTGTCAAACCTTCGTCTGTCCTTGAGCCGTGACCAGCAAAATCGCCAGAAGAAAAAAAATTGGGCGAAAATAATCTCATGCCGACCGACCAAAAGACCGCGCCGCGACCACACACACCACACAGCCAACCATCAACAAACAACATGATTTCTTGATCCGGTTCTACTTGCTTGTGGGCGTGTGGGGTACTTGTCCTTGTCTGGTCCTCTCCCACCGACCCCGCACACCAGTACCCTTTGCATCGACAGATTCATACACAAAGAATATTCGATTGTTCAACGACGATGAGTGGAGTACGTGGTCATGAACTTCACAGGAAAGATTCCTCGTCAGGTGTTCTCCCGACGGGGAGCACGTAGTCCTCGTCTCGCGATGGAAAGGCTGCAAGTACTTCGCTCGCAACAACCAGCATCCAGAGTTGCACCAGTTTCTTATTGGCATGGCTCGTGTCGACCACGAAATGTCCACCTATTTCCAGAAAATTCCCTGATGATAGCGGCTCGCCACCACTCCACTTTGGCGGTGCCAACAACCAACGGCTTACAAGTTTCAGAGACGAGTAGTAGTGATCCTGCAGTGGTCTCTGAAACTATTGAGAAGTTGAGAGCTCTTGTGTGGTCCAAGTCCATGGATATCCCACAGAAGACCGACACCCTTCTTCAACGATTAGATGATCGTAAAGTGCTTCCAAATTTTGAATGCCTCTTTTGGGCGATCGAATGCTGGTCCCGAACAAAACGAAAGGGCGCCGAAGAAAGAATTGAGGAGTTATATCACCAACTTTGGCAATGCTTTCAAAACGATTCTTCGGTGAATAACATGGTTGATACTGCAATACGACGGGAGGAACGAGTCGCTAAAATGCAAACAACAATGATGCGTGTGCTCAAGGCTTATCATCATGTTTCCAACGCGCATCGAGCGGAAGATCTGCTGTTGCAGTTTGCCGACAACTATCGATCAGATCAGTTGGTATCACCAACATTGGAAATGTGCAAGTCCGTCCTTTCCACATGGTCGAGATCCGAGTCTTCCCGTCGGGCATTTCGAGCCGAAAAGTTATTGTCAATCATGACCAAAGACCCAGCTCTTCCAAACCCTGATATCACATGCTACACATCTGTGCTGAATTGCTGGGCCTCCTCTGGCAAAGACAATGCCCCACGAAGAGCAGAGTTGCTGTTGAGATCCATGGAACTGACCGAGGATGAAAGCTTGCAACCGAATTTGTTGTCGTACTCTTGTGTTCTTAATGCATGGGCGCGATCCAAGGATCCAGACGCCCCCACCCAAGCCGAACTTTTACTGCATGAAATGGAGAAGAAAAATGGTTGGGTAGTCGATAGAGTGGTATACACTGCCATGATTTCCGTGTGGGGTCGCAGCAAGCGACCAAAATCGATTGCCAAAGCCGAGGCGTATTTCCAGAAACTACAAAGTCTGCAACGATCCTCCACCGAAGGAGAGGAAAGTGAGGAAGAAACTGCACCAGTACCCGTTGCCACTGTAGTCGAATATACTGCTCTAATTCAAGCCTGGGCATGGCACGTCGCAGACAATATAAACGAATCGAAACGTGCAGTGGATAGGGTGGAGGAGTTGCTGGAGGAACTCATGGAGAAATATTTCATTAGCAAATTTGAAGGTCATCCTGATGCCGAAAAGATGCGACCAAATCGGCAGACTTTTGCATCCGTCTTTCGCACCATCAGCAGTGCCCGTCGTATCCCGAATCGCGAAGATCGAGCCAATCGGGCTCTCGGAGAAATGCAAAAGCTCAACTTGGAGCCAACTACGTACATTCTCAACTTGATTGAGAAATGCTCTCGAAGTTCCAAGAAACCAAAGCGTAAAGCAGACTGAACCACTCAGTGGTTGCCAAGGCTTTCTGTAGGTGCTGCTATTACTCATACTGGCACTCAAACAGCAACGCAAAAAAATCCATTAAACCAAGTGATGATGACCTATTCAGCATAGTACTACGCGTAGTCTCCCAACGAGTACACCAAATATAGTAATATACATGCATTTAGACATTACCAGGACAGTGTTTGGTCTGTGATTGTACAGCCGTGATTCTTTCACAATAATCAAGTCAAGTCAAGGATAGAGGTCTCTTCTTATCGTTTTCGCACAGTGCCACTTTCGTCCATAAAAGGAACTTGTTCCGAGTCGTCATTGTCTTTGGAACTCATTTCAATGTCATCACCAGGTGTCATTGCCTTCATCGGTGAACCAACAATGGCAGGCGCAAGCGAGGAATCTGGGTTTTTGGCTTGCGTCTTTTCTAACACTGAAACGTAGGAATAGCGCGCCGAGCCCAACAAGACCACCAGAATACCGCTTCCATTCAGAGGCGTAATCGGCGTAGCAAAGATTATTGTTGAGATGGCGATCATGAGAACTTGCTTGACATTTGCGGCGATACATAAAGTCAGGGGGGAGGTCAATTTATTCGCCATGAGAGAACAGATATTGAGAGAAAACGAAAATATTCCACTCATGAGCACCACGGCTGCGGGATAGTAGGTACTGTATAGATCCGTTCGGGTCGCAATCGAGTTGATCTCTCCGGTCAAAAAGCTCAAAATAATACACTGAATCATTGCGAGTGGGGCCATGTGTGCTAGAAGATCTACTGGATGAAGCTTGAGGGCCCCCGTCAGCATTTCACCGGAAGCTACCACCTTGAGAGCTGCAAGAAGGACACAGCAGCTAGTGTAGAAGAAACCGAGAGCGGTGTAAGTCATGTCGCCAAAGCAGGCCATGGCCACCCCGACGACAATCGGAACTACGGCAATGATACGGTTCGGTGAGATGGACTTTTTAAGACAGAGCCCCATGACGATGGTGATTGCACTTCGTAAAAGAATGCATGATAAACAAGTTAGAACAATAATGTGGAACTCCCCAAACGGGCCAGTGAAAGACCATTTGCAACTTACGGGACCAAAGATCTCATGACCTGGTTGAAATTAACAGAGACATAGCGCAAAGATACATTTCCTATGGCAATGTTCAGGGAGAAGATGACCGAAAAGGCGATGATGTACTTTTTCCCTGCGTTGTCCAATTCTTTCCGGGTGATATTCCCCAGCAGTCGTTGGAAGACTCCTGTGCGTCCGAACTCCTTATCGGTTGCTAGGGACTGAAAGACAAGCTGACTGCCGATCGAGTTGCATACCATATGCACAAAACTCAAGAAGTACGGATAATGAAAGTCGACAGTTGCAAAAGCGGCTTTGTTTAAAAGCGTGACTCCGATATTGTTGACTGTCCACAGCAACAGCCATGTGCTGACCCAGGAACAGAAAAATGAGAGAATGAACGACGATGAGTCGAGAAGTTCGATGATTCAGTTTACTCAATGCTTCATTTAGCAACTCTAACTGCCACTTACGTTGATGCATCACGAAAGATACTCATAGTGACACTACTTATTAATTGGTCAAAATGTGGGGCGGCCTACCAGTGCCAAGACTATTGTTTGTTGAACTATTCTCGAAGCGATGTTCTACTGTACCGGTATGTCTTGTGCATCAGACCAAGGTCAGAAAGACTGATCAGGGATCTTCATGGCCGTTTTTGAAATGACCTCGGCCCTCTTTTCTGGCTTTGCAGAAGAGCAACGCGCAAAGCCTCATCACGAGTAAAAGCGCGCGTGAGATGCATGCGTTTTCAAAAAAGTCAAAGCAAGGAACAACTTCATTCATCCTCATGGATCGATGCGCCTGTACGTCACCACCATGAATTAAAAATGTATCTATCTGTTCATACCTGTAAACACGAATCTTTGGTAAAACAATAAGGGATTTTTTAACAATAATATTGTGGTGTCTCTAGAGACTACTCTGTATTGCTCTGATCCCTTCTGCTTGATCAACCAATTTGGGGGCCGGACGCCGGATGGACCTCGAAAACGGACAACGCAAAACGCAACGGACATGTGTTGGAGAGTGTTGCTCATGATGATTCGAAGGAATCGAATATTGAGACACGCGGCGAATGATTCTGTATAATTCTGAAGGATTCGGAGAGAATCGAAGACCCCCGGAGAACATCGGAGAAACGATATGAAGAACGACACACGTTTGACCGAAAGTACATGAGAAGAAAATAGTAGAGTAGAAGTGCTTATAATTTTAGTAAGCGGACATTACGCTAAAGAGACACGAGAGTTTGTAACACGCTTCGAAGCGAAAGGTTAAGACGAACCTCGTTTGAAGCAACGATCCGTTACTGAAATTGATCAACAGATAAGGGCTTGAACACAGAGCTAAGGTAAAAAGAGCTTGATGATTCGAAGGAATCGAATATTGAGACACGCGGCGAATGATTCTGTATAATTCTGAAGGATTCGGAGAGAATCGAAGACCCCCGGAGAACATCGGAGAAACGATATGAAGAACGACACACGTTTGACCGAAAGTACATGAGAAGAAAATAGTAGAGTAGAAGTGCTTATAATTTTAGTAAGCGGACATTACGCTAAAGAGACACGAGAGTTTGTAACAGACATGTTCAATGTTGTGATGGTGAATGGTGACGAATGAATCATCTGAATCTTCTTGCTACACTACGGTAGTACCAGCAGCTCGGGTGAGAATGTCAGAAAAAATGTGAACGGGACAAACGCGCGCGAAACGGGAACGTGAGGAAGTCTGCCATACCACCAACCGCAACTCCCATTAAAAAAACACAAACCACAAACAATGCTTTCCAATTTCCAACACAACTTGAAGCAAAAAACGATCCGTGGGAAGAAGTGAGAAAGACAACAGAAACGAGAGAAGAACAGCTCGTCTCGACCGCAACTTGTACATTCGTAGAAGCTAAGCACCGAGACTTCACGGCTGTGTAAAAAAGCTGTCGCCAGCAGCAGCAGGATCAGCATGAAATTCATGGAAGACGCCTCGTTGTAAGTGTGCAACGAATCTCTGCGTGGAGGCTTTTTATCTGGCAGAAATAAATATCAGGCAACGGCTCACGCCTGCCTGCTTGTTCTTCACATAGTATTTGGCTCGTGGTGTGGACAGTCAACAATGTGGGGGTCACAATGCTAAACAAACTTGCCTTTTCGACGGTCGATTTCAAATATCCTTACTTTTTATCTTTCGTGCATATGGTCTGCAACTCTTTGGGGACATACTACGTGTTCTGGAGCTTAAAGCGCGACGCAAAGACGGGACGAGAAGGACTCTTCCATAAATGGTTTGGAGACAATTTAGTGCGAAAGGATCTCGACAAGACGGGGCAACGGTATATTTTCCTCTTTTCATTAATATTTTCCATGAACATTGCCATCGGAAATGTTTCGTTGAGGTATGTTTCGGTGAATTTCAATCAAGTGATGAGGTCATTAGTTCCTGCCTTTTCGATTGTTATGGGCATGATGGTGGGAAGAAAATTTTCCTTGCGGAGAGTGCTTTCGGTGACACCGATCGTGGTCGGGGTGGCGATGGCGTGTTTTGGAGACATGACATATACGGCACTCGGATTCTTTTACACCAGTTGCTGCGTAATATTGTCGGCCCTGAAAGTGGTAGCTGCTGGGGAAATGTTAACTGGACCTCTGAAAATGCATCCTGTCGATTTGTTGGGGCATCTGGCTCCGTTAGCGATGATGCAATGCTTGGCTTTAAGTATGGGGACAGGAGAGTTCTTCGAGATCCTAGCACGCCCCGAATTATATTGGACCGACATGAAACCCTTGGTCGTGGTGACTATCAGTGGGTTCTTTTCCTTTTCTCTCAACGTCACCTCGTTCATGACCAACAAAATGACATCTCCGCTGACGTTATGCATAGCTGGGAACGTGAAACAAGTCCTCATGATTGGTATCAGCACTATCATATTTTCAACACCCATCACGTTTTTAAATGGAGCAGGAATCGTCGTTGTCCTGGCTGGCTCTTCATTATATTCTTACGTCTCGCTGAAAGAAAAGAATCAGGCAACAAGTGAAGAAGTGAAAACCGAGTCCGTATCATTAATAGGACAAGGGTCGGAAGATGAGGATAAAATTCCAGAAGTTGCTATGAGCCCAATCAAATCACAAAATACTAGTGTCCAAATGCGAGGATTTGGTGGGGACCCCTCAAAAATACCTCTGAGTGTTTGAGAAGCCTAGCGAGAAGCGGCTGAATGGATCCGCTGTTTGCACCGCTGGCCTTCCCACACGAAACGAAAGACGAGCAGGTATCGGAGAACGAATCTTCGATGCATCGGCGTTTAGTAACAAATCAAGGCGTATAGTGCTGTCTATCTCCTAAAGGGAGGGAATGAGCACACATGTCGCTGCTATCAGGTGCCTACTGTATTGGGTACGAAGACTGTCAAGCTGTCTACTGGAAGAATCTTGAAAAAGTCCCAGTTCGCTACATTCTTTTGCATTCCTGGTATGATGTTATCCGGCCAAATAGATGAGGTCTTTACCATTTATGGTAGTGGCTGTATCGAACTGTGCCTGTGTAGACTATTAGTTGGGAGGAGAGAGGAACAGGAATGCGTACGTAGTTACCGGTAAAATACTCGTACAGAGAGAGGGGTGAGGCAAATAAAGATCGAAGATCGTCCTTTTCAAAGTTGCGCGTAGGATTTTCTATGAACCCTACCTGCACGTGTATTCGCGCGCTATTTTGCAAGAGCAAAAAATGGCGCGAATGTTGGCACACGCCGGCCAGCAGTACGTATCTCGTCGTGATCGCATTGTTAACAGCAGGGAGCAAGGCACTTTACACTACTTTACGAACCATACCGGTACAGGTACAGTACCGGTACAAGTATTGTTGACTTGTATCCTACATCCTACCATAAACTCTACCTCTATTAAAATCAAAGCAGCAATCCAACATGGCACTCATGGAAGACGTTCAACAAAAGGGTGTTGCATCGCCAGGCTCGTCTGCCGTTCCCGACGCAGAAATGCTGTCCCCCGACTCGGACTCGGACTCGTCACCATCGCCATCGTCGGCTGCCAGGACGAAGGAGAAGGAAAATCGAAAACAGGAAGAACGGACATGTCACATGATGCCGTGCTCCATTGACTATCAGGGCATGGCGTCCACGCATGTCTACTTTCGTCCGGTGGAAGCCGACGGTGTTCTCAGCAGCACGTTTCGTGGTCGCGGTCTCTTGGCGCTCTCGTCCACCCCTAAGCAGGACAAAAATAGGAATAATCATGAGGATGACGATGTTGATAAAGACCAGCAATACTTGTCTGCGGCCTTGCTTTCGGTCCAAAATCAACAATTGCAAATCAAGGCGGAAATCGATGATATTTTGGAATGGCATCACGAACACAATCCTGAAACATTGTTCCTTCGAAACAGCGATGGTACGGCCACCAGTCGCGTGGAAGTGGCACAAGACTGGTGCGAAGTCGCTCTTGCGGTACGTCCTTTACATACAGCACAGACAATAGTGCATCGCCATAGACTAGACTAGACTAGCGATTGTACGAGTTCAATCCTCTCACCTTTTTCTTCTCTTTTGTTTCATTCCACGATGCATCCCTTCAATTCCAGTTGCACGAGGCTATTCCTGTGGAACAAAAAGTGCCCGTGGCCTAAGTAATAACATCTCAATCTCGGGTTGAGAAACGTGACTTGTGAAAAAGTCCTCCTCTGCTGCGTACCGTACTTGAGTGTGGAGTACTTGTATACAATTCCAGACTCTACTCTAGACTGGCGGGTGACTAACAACATCAGATTACATTCGTTTGAGTACGAGTACGTTCCGTAAGGAACTAGATAACATGAGAAGTAAAGCTGGGTTACAAACCAAGACGAACATAGATAACGGTACGCTCTACTCGTACAGTACATTGTATTTGAAGTAGACTCTACTGCTCGAGAGGTACATGCAGCACTATCCTATTAGGTGTTGTCGGACTAAACTTTTTGGCTGTCCAGGAATCAATCCTGCGACGCACCTAGCCAAGGACAAAAAGGTATCATTGAATTCTTTCCTTCTCCTTTCCTTTTTAAGATTCACTGCATTGTTCCCCACAGCATGTGCAGCACGTATCGGCACAGACCACTTCGCCGTCACAGTCAGCCTCTAGCTCGTCGAGGCGTCCAAAAGGTGATCGTCTCGCGCAAAGTTCATCGGGCATGGTTCCCGTCAAGTCGTTCCCTTGCAGATCCAGCAACTTCATCTTCGTCAACGCGCCAATTTCAGTGGGGATCGGACCCGAAAGTTCGTTGCCGTACAACCACATTTGGATCATGTCCGTCATTTGACCAATTTCCGTAGGGATGGTTCCTGTAAGACCACAGTTGGTGAGAGACAGACTCACCAAAGTGTCTACAGTGGTCATGTTTGTCGGCATCGGGCCGGCAAACCCTGGATTGTCATCAACCCAGAGTTCAAAGATCTTGGGCATTTTCGAGATGAAGTCGATGCCACCATCTAAGAAGCTAAATCCAGCGTACAGATATTCCAAGTTTGGAAGAGTGACCAAATCATCAGGAAGGGTGCTGTTGTAGGCGTTTCCATCCATGACCAAATAGTTCAGGTCAGTCAGGCCACCCCACATGCCCTCGGGGAGAGCACCAAAGTACAGCGAATAGGAAAAGTCCAGTTCCTTGAGCTTGATGAGTTTTCCGAGATGGGTGGGCACACCGTCATATTCAAAGGAGGTGGTACCGAAGAAAAGGTACTCGAGATTGGTGAGTTCGCCCAAGAAAGCGTTACCCTCTTCTCCCTTGTTGTGCACCAAGTTGTTGTAGAGATCCAAGTAAGTCAAGGAGTCCTTCAAGTAGGCCACTTCAGCGGGAAAGGAGCCTGTTAGACCGTTGGTGTCAAGTTCAATCTTGGACACGCGGTTCTCATCGTTACAGGTGATTCCGTGCCAGTCACAGACTTCTCCAGCACGCATGAGCCAGCCACGGTTGCTAAACCAGCCGGGCAGAGCGACGTCTTCACCAAAGTGAAAGTCAGTCCAAGCATTGCGGGTTGAGTAGGTGGCGAAGAAAATACAAGCAAGCGCGTACAGTTGCAGAGCTTGGTCTTCCATGGTCAAGTTGGGGTACTGAGTCGCGGGCAGCGTCTGCGTCATGACCCAAGTGAGCGCCTTGGATTGATAACTCAGCGGATCCTCGAATTCGGTGCCGCCATTTCGAGCCGCTTCAACGATGACATCCATAACCAAGTTGGCCGTGGTGGGGGTGGGCCCAGGAGTTCCGTTTTCGAAAACGGAAGGTGCCCCAGCCGGAGCTGTTTCCCCCTTTCCGGAACTCACACCAACCGCGATACCAACAATGATACCCACGACCGAAAGACCAATCACGGCATACAGACAGTATTTTCGGAGGCCTCCGCTCTGCTTCTCGCGGTTGGTAGAGCCGCCCGCCATTTCGGCTTCATAATCGGTAAAATCAGGCGAAGAAGACTGGGGGTTTTCCACAGTATTTCCCCAGTCGTCTTGCACTTCGAACTCGTTGTCTTTTCTTCCCATGGTTGAAACGATTGGACTGGTGGACTAATGTATTCGAACCGAGTACGGTACAAGTAGAAAGAGTGGTCCACTTCGTACCGCAACAACGAACTTGGTTCTCGCTGCTGGGCTCCGTCAACAACGTCGTCGCGTGGTGGTCCGAAACTTTCGATTTTGGGGCCTCGGTTGGTCCGTTACAGAGGTGCGCGCCGCTCCATCCGTCCAACGCACGAGTATCTGCTACGGTACGAAAGTACGAGTATCAGGAACTTGTAGTGTTTGTGGGTGCACAAGCCGGCCAATTTGTCACGACTATCCAGAATTGAGACAAATGAACATTACAGTATCTTAAGAAATGTATATTATATAAATTCCCGCGCAGCCGGAGTTGTGTCGTTTCAAATGCTGACACGCGCGACTTGTCCAACCAATGCTCTAAATCCATATCCCACCAAAAATCGGAGATGCACGAACAACGGGAGTGAAATAAACTTCTTTTGTCGATAGATGATGAAGAACAATGATGATGAACGCATGACATGATAGTCTCTCATCAGTTGGTGGAGCTCTGCTCGTGGTACCAGGTAGTAGTCTACTGTGAATGTAGTCGAAAAATAATCTACCATAAAATCTACTAACAATAACACGGGGTTCTCATCTCCGAAATCGTACAAGTCGGTGCGCTCTCACCCCTTTTGGACGCGAAATGCGTCAAGTCGGTTGGAGAGCCGAAAGCACACGGTGGGCACGCGGTGTCAACAAGTCGCGAAACACAACAGTAGCTAGTATTATGATGCATCTCGTAGCAGTACTTGTACAACTACTTGTACTTGTACTCGTCTCTACTCTAGCTAGAGCTACTAGCTAGTAGTAGAGTAGAGAGCTGAGGTAATTTAGTAACTACTGTCACTCTAGTAGTACTAAGTACTATATCGTAAAGCAGCGAAGTACTAGTACTACTACACTCTGTGGCTGCTTTACGATATTACAAGTACTGACTAAAAATAATTCTAGAGAGTCGCTAGCTTGCTCGCTGATGGCACTACACAGTACTACTACTATGTGGCTTGTTTATCCTGCTTGAGACGACGGGCTTCTTCTTTTTGATAGGCATCTTCCTCTGCCATTTGCTTGCTTGATCTCGTATTCGGTCAGCAGTGGTAGGTATTCCCTCCGGCGGTACTAGCTGCTCAATGATGGATGAGGCTTCTTTCGTTTTGCTGCTGGTATTGTTCTTCTTCCCCCTGTTGAAAGCTAGCAGTATTCTTCCTCTGACGATGATGAGAGATTTTTCCTTTTGAGGAATGCTTCTCCTGGAGTAGCTGCAATGCCTGGACTCGGATCGGGCAGAATGATTTCTTCTTCGTTGTCATCCTCATCATTGTCGTCGTCAATATCATCCTCATTATTCTTCACCACCAGTGCGGCTTCTGGAGGTGGTTGCGCTGTGTCATTTCCTCTGCTCTCTCGTTGTGCTGCTTCTGCTGATTTGACAGCAACAGGAATGCGCGGTGCTTTCTTTTATGTTTCTTTGGGTGCCATTTGCTGTTCCTCGAGAAGAAGCTTGGCATGGAATAAAATTCGTGGGGCCGCCGTATGAAGATTCTCACGTGCTGCTGCTGCTGCTGCTGCTGTTACCGTCGTCCTTTATCATGACGAGCATTATTGTTATTGCGTTGGTGTGAATTGTTTTGTCGAAAAATGCGATGAAAACGAGCGACGCGGAGGTCGATTTGCGGCGCACAGACAGTACGGTACAGTAGAATTTTTTTCAACTACACAGTAGTGCGTGAACGTTTTGAGGGGTTGTGAACGTGCGTGTTGTTATCGTGCAGCGTCTGTTCTTTGTCGGGTAGAATAAAACGTCGCAAAAGGCGACGAAACGAGCGACGCGGCGGTAGATTTATTTTTCAGCTACCGTCCGAAATCGACTTTCTTCAGTCACCGTAGACCTATTTCTACATACGGGAAATCCGCATCTGGTAGAAAAGTACGACTTCGGTAGATTTTTCAGGGTTATGTACTGGTACCTGTACGGGTACTCTCTCTCTCTCTCTACTACTGGCTAGTAGAGTAGCTACTCTACAGCTCTACTCTCTCTCTCTCTCTAGAGAGAGAGAGAGAATATCTCTACTCTCTAGTAGAGTAGTAGCATGTACTCGTAGTGACTACTTTTTTGTACGAATTGTCACAAGAGGAGTCGTCGTCATCAGTCAGTCTACGTACGGGTACCAGTACTGGTACCATTGATGGTACGATGAAGTAGTTCCCCCAATAATAATTAAATAATGTCATTGCATTTCTTTTTGTTGAGCAAGGGCAGCAGCAGGTCCTCCTCGAGTATCATCCAGGGACCGTAGTGCTACACGATTTTATTATCATTAGGAAAATAGAGGGAGATCTCTCATATCATGATGATCTAATACTACATTGTACCCCTTTTACCAGTAGTCCATCGGAACCGGTACATACTCGTACAGGACAGTAATCCTTGACTTTTCATTTTATACACTCTCTACTCTCTACTAGTAGTAGAGTAGCTCTCTCTCTCTCTCTGCCTCTCTCTACTAGTAGTAGTAGCTAGCTACTCTACATGAGTAGAGAGAGAGGCCAGTAGAGTAGTACCACCGGTACGGTACCAGGTAGAGGGAGAGTAGAGCATTGTTAGTTGGGAAAAATACAACCACTACCACTACCACTGCTTCCAACGGACCAGTCAACAAGAATACTTAGGAAAAACGAGCCGGTCGGCTATGTGTGACACGCCAGCAAAGCCACTTCACCTTCCGGGGCGGGCGGACCGAGCGACGCAACGCTGCTTCGAGCCAAACTGGAAACTCAAAATTGTGCCGCAACTCTCGAAATTTTTGAAAGGTTCATATCATACTCACAACATCCTTTGATTGTCATTGATCCATCCATCCTCTGGGAATCTTTGACAGGACGATCACTTTACGAGTATTGATTATTTCTCGCGTCGTTGTTAGCTCGATCGTTATTATCATTGTTGCTGAAGTGATTATTGATCCCATTCCAACGTTTTAAATTTATCGCACTTTCGCTAAATTCCCACTTGATTTATAGCACAATGATGCAAGCACAGCGTTACACCGATGATGTCCCCGCCATCGAGGACAATGGCATGCAGGATGTCGAAGATTACACAAGTGACTATTATGAAAATAATCCAGGCGATGTAGTCTCCAACTCGACGAATCACCGTCGGGCCCGAAAGAAGAATACATGTGCTCTCAGTCTCTTGGCGGTGGGTACCTTGATGATTATTATTGGCATTGGCTTTGCCATGGTTGGCAAGAATGAAGAAAAGAATAGCAGTAGTATGGCAAACAAAGCTCCATTTGTAGCCAGCCCCACTAAAGCTCCAGTACCAGCTCCTACTCACGGTGACCATGAGGCCCTAGCGAGCCTCGGGCCCACACACGAGACGATTTATGACTTTATTGTCACACTTGTAGGCACGACCCCTCTTCTGGATGAAAACTCCCTCGCATCGCGAGCATTGGCCTGGTTGGAGGAGACTCATGATGCGGATCGATTTGGTAACGAGCGAATCAAGCAACGCTTTTCGTTGGCCTGTCTGCACATGGCTACCAGCGAAGACTCGGATTGGGTCGACGATAGCGGCTGGATGTCTGACCAAGATGAATGTGCCTGGCACGGTGTCGAGTGCAAGGAGCACAAGCTGATTGCTCTCAACTTGACTGCCAATGGATTGGGTGGGATCGTCCCATGGGAAATTACCTTTCTCAAGGACTTTTTGGTATCCTTGGAAATTGCCAGCAATGATCTCGTGAATGAAAACGAGGAATTGGCATGGATGGGAGAACTCACGAATTTGCGTAAGTAATATCATACAGAATTATACTGTCGTCCAACAAAGACATGCAAACGCGTTAAAAATATCTCATCTCAAATCACCACTCTCTGTCTGTCTATCTGCTGATTCTCTATCTACTGTACTCTACCCCTACGATATATAGGAATGCTCGATTTGGAGAGGACGTACTTTGCTTACGATGGAATCCCGACTTATATTTCAAAGCTTACGCATCTCAAGATTTTGGACATGTCGGAAACCTTGTTTATGGGAGAGCTTGATGGGACCATCTTTGCTCCTCTCACGCAATTGATGTATTTAGAGATGGGAGGAAACCTCTACAATTCGACATTGCCGCAAGAAATCATTGACTTGCCCAACCTGGAAGCTCTTTACGCCTATGAAAATGGATTGGAAGGTGAGGTGGATTTTCTTCCAAGCTTGACAAAAATTGTTGAGATTTGGCTAGATGAAAATCCAGACCTCGGGGGCACGATCCCGACGGAGGTGGGTCGACTTACGAACTTGGCTAGTTTGTCAGTTACCAATTGCGACATGTGGGGACAGATTCCAAGTGAGTTTGGGAAACTCACCATGATGGAACAAATGTGGTTCTATGGAAACTGGTTTTCAGGCACCATTCCGTCTGAGTTTGCTACTCTGCCCAAGCTGCAAATTTTGGGGTTTGAGGACAACAATATTACCGATACCAGCATGCCAAAGGAGCTTTGCGCCAAAGAAATGTTGGCTCTCAGTGCCGATTGTGGTGGAGACTTTAACTTGGTCGACTGTACCTGCTGTACATGCTGTGAAGCACCCTGCCCCATTATCAATCTTCCCACTTATGATGCCGGTCGATTACTAGAGGTCCAGGATGAAATCCGAAGGCTCTAGAGAGTGCGATGTGGTATGATACTCGCTGATCTACTCCTTCATATTATTATCGACACACACAAGTCTATCGGGAGATTTTTTATTTCCAAATTCTCTCTATACATTTGATTCATCATTTTTTAACAATGCTCTCGTCTGGCCAAACCAAAGATTGCTACGAGAGTTAAGTAGGCATGACTCGTAGACTTGCAGACAAGGTTACACTGCATGTATTGTTGACATATTATTATTAAGACTATTCAATGTTTCAAGATGTACATTATTGATTATTGTATGTTGTTGGAGGAGGAGTCAAAGCAGCACCGATAAGAAGAAAAATCATGCTTCGTGGCTTGGCTTAGTAAACATCCCTGCCATTCCTGTGTTGCAAATAACCCCTCATGCTCGTAATACACTTTATCGTACATGCTATTCTGCAAAGACCACAAAACACTCCTTGACATGATGGAATGCTGGATAGGGTCCATCACGCAACTTGCTGCACAACAATCTCTCCAAGCGACGTTCGTCACTTTCTTTCAAAAAGCGCTTACCGCCGAAGAGAAAGGAAAAAATGTCGTCATCTGCTAAGGCACCCCCGAGTGCCCAATCATCATCTGGCTCGTCATTGGCAGGACTGGTGCTTCCCATGAAATAAAAGATATCGTCAGTGTAGCCATACCGGTAGTCGTCGGGTTGGGCGGTGGTGGTTTCGGAGCCATCCAAGGCCTTGCCGCTAAAGTAGAAGTCGTCATCTGTGTGATCATCGTCGAGCCAAAAGTCCGTAGGAGTTGCCGTTGGACTAGCGGTCGGGCTTGAGGACGGACTAGCGCTTGGACTTTTTTCCGCAGCCCCCTTAAAGTAAAAGTCGTCGTCCGTGTGATCATCATCGTTGGTGCTGCTCCTACGAGCGGTGCAGAAACGGCAGGACCATTCAAAGAGCGCCGCAATGTCAAAGTATTTGCCGGGAGTACGCCAGAGAGACCTATCGCGTCTACGCAGTCTGTTGTTCTCGGCGGAAGAGTCGCTAAGGACGATCATGGATCGAACGTGGACATCGTCATCGCCGCTGTCTTGTGCTTCGACAAAGGCGGACATGAACGAATCTTCGAAGAAGATTGTTTCTGAAGACGACATGGTGCTGATGTCTTCCACATCGACTAGAGTGATTCGGACTTGGTTGGTATTGCGGTGTACTTCTGGATCCTCCTCAATCACTTCTTCTGTCCTGACCGTGGTGGAACTTTTCTTGATCGATTTGGGTTGTTTCATCGAAGGAGATGCCGGACTACCAGGTACTTGACGTTGCTCCTGGTCATGGCGACCACTGGGTTTTTCCTTGGAAGACTTGGCCCGCTTACCAAACAACCGAGCTTCGGCTGCACCTACGAGCAGGGACAAGATCAAGAGTTTCGAATAGAATTTCATTTTGAAACGGTGCCGTGTTGTTGTTGTTGTTGTTGTTGTTGTTGTTTCCTTTGCTGGGTGCAAAAATTGTGGCGGTCACCTAGCTCGATGTTGGTGGATTATCGAGGCAATCATCCAACATCATCCAGAATGAAACGCTCACCCTTGCACACGATCGCACAGATAAACGTGAAAGGTGACATGGTAGGCAGTACTACTCGTTCAGGTATTCGAAACGTCTCTGTAATCAATATCCCATGGCAAACAACAGAGACGTTTCTTGCCGTTTCAGGTCGTACATGTACGACTCAAGATGAAACCGACGACACGCCAAGTCCAGAAAGCGCTGACGACACATTCTTTCGTCTTTTAAGACTGTTGTAAAGAACCACATTCTCTGGGGGTGTTGTCATGGTGAAAGACAGAAGGCATCACGACAGTACCGGTACGCAAAGATTGACCGGGAATACATGTGACCTGTGACGGAAGATCTCTCTGGCCGCAGATTTGGATTTTGGATCAATTTTTTTTCTATACGGTACCAGGTACCTGGTACACGTAGGGCCCTACGTGGTATTTTCTAATGGGCGACCGTCTGCCGTACGTCTGGAAGTCCAACATCGCGTCCAAGAACCGCAATGGCTCATCGAAGATCTTTTTTTGCGGATCGCGAATCGCGATCTTCCCGCATCAGCAGAGTCGAAATTGGAAGCCGATGAGCCAAGAGGTCATTCGAAACTTTCGAACTTGTGTTATCCAAAGTACATTCTTCAATCATACCTGTCTGCCCATAGATGAAGCTCCTGTTGACTGCCTTTGTCTTGTCACTTTCAGGATCGTTCACAATTGCCACAAATCCAGCATTCGTCTCTGCCGCCACTACTCGAGTTTCAACCACATCCGTGACAGCCATGACCGACGAGAACAACAACGAAACCCCGTGCGGGGCTTCTCCGCATCCGTTTTCTATGCTTCCTGGGGATCCATCCTTGATTCTTACTACCAATGTCGACCTTGGGGACAAGAAGCTCGAAATCATGAAGGGTACGTAGTGTGGTACACACAGTTGTGATGGAAAATATTTGGCTCATTTTTGTCTCCGTCGACGGACTCATATAATTCGTTCCAGCGTGCTCAAAGGCGATCGAAGCGGCCACTGGCAAACCAGAAAGTTACATCGGTAAGTCATGAGAAGGGCAGTTTTCGGTCAGAGTTGTATATATTGTGTATTGCTATTACAAAGAGTCGTGAACTCAAATTGATGTGCTCTTGATTTTCGGTCT
Source organism: Nitzschia sp. pyKryTriq1 (assembly GCA_956465555.1). Taxonomy (NCBI): domain Eukaryota; phylum Bacillariophyta; class Bacillariophyceae; order Bacillariales; family Bacillariaceae; genus Nitzschia; species Nitzschia sp. pyKryTriq1. The sequence goes on from OY101115.1 coordinate 3,115,886, forward strand.
ACCTGCAGCGGTATCTATCAACGACAAGGCGTCGGTCATTTTTGGTGGAACAGAAGATCCTACTGCGCTCGGTTGTCTGTATTCCATTGGTGCAATCGCCAAGGAGTCGAATGGAAAGATTCAGGCTAGCGTCACAGATCTTCTCGAGCCATTTGGAGTTGCGGAGGACCGCATTTACATTAACTTTTTCGACGTGCCTCGAGCCAACGTTGGATGGAGTCGCAAAACCTTTGCTGGATAGGCAAAGGCTCGATGTATGTTGAAAGGTTGTCTCGCTACTTGGAGAGAAAAAAAGTAAAGCAACCGCAAGGAAAATGAATATTCATTAAAAAGACGACGCAGAATACTAGTAGTTGTGTAAACCATCTAGCTAGTCGTCAACATCGTCATCCTCGTCCGTTTGGAAGAACGTATAACTCAGAGTAACATCTGTAATATAAGCCACTTGGGGGTCTTCCAACATTTCTGGGTCGATGAAGAAAAATACGGGCATATCGACTGTCTCGCCGGGAAGCAGCCGTTGCTCCTCAAAGCAAAAGCATTGAATCTTTTGAAAGTATAGCCCCATCTTAGGAGGATGGACGTTGTATGTTGCCACGCCAGTAATCGCCTTGTCCGAATGATTGGTAACTCGAAAGAAACTTAGGGCCGTTTCTCCGGGGACAACCTTCACATCTAATTGAACGGGAACAAAGGACCAGGGCATGATATCGTTGATGGTCGTATCGAACCGAACAGTGACAAGATTCGCGTTTGCAACAGGGCGAAGTTGTGCTAGTCTGGAAGCCGCTTCCTCGTCGGTCCAGGTATGTACTCTGGCGGATGATTTTGGTGCTACCGACTGCATGAAGCCACGGAAGGCCTTGGCGACTGCGTTCGGTTCACCGTCCTGCCCTTCAAAGATAACGCGTTGTGTGGTGCCCCCAAAACCGGTGGCTTGGCAGAACATTTTGTACAAGGGAACGGATGCATAGGTTGCACCAATGGCTCCAACCACCACCGCAGATGCGTACCACGCCACTTGGATGTTTCGTTCTTCGGCTGTGAGCTTTTGTCGTGGCTTGCGGCGGCGGAAGGAAAACCAGTTGCTTTGCTCTTGACGCTTGCGATAAAACTCATAGGATTTCCCCTGCGCACTTTGACCAGAGGAACTAGAGGCTCCCTCGGAAAGATGCCGCTTCGTGCTATTCATCAAAAATTGATTGCGGCTGTTGTGGGCTGGGTAGTTGGATGTTGCTCTTCGGCAAAACAACGGCCACACCGATGAATGATGAACGTGCACGATTCTTTTCATGTTCTCGGGATTGGTACAACTAGTAGAAAAGAATTGTGATAAGGAAGCACCGACTAGCTTTCCTGCTTGTAATGCGGAGCAAAAAAATGTACGAGTAATAAAGCAGGGAAACTCCTGGTTGTCGTGCCATTGTCGTCGCCTTGCTTATTGCGCTTGCTTGCCTTTTCTTTGTTGTGCTGCGGTGGTGGTCCGTTCGCCCGGCTTGGCACGTGGCGAATGCGACATCATCCATCATGCATTCGAGCTTGATTGTGCTCTCAAGCCTGAGCCTGCTGGTCAGGCAACAGATGTCCTTTTCTGGAATTTCAAGCCGAGCAATTGGCCCAAGAAAAATCAGCCTCATCCCTTGGCCTACAATAGTACCAGTACTAGTCTCTACCGTACTACAGTACTAGTAGAGATTACCTACCGGTAGTAGTACATACTGGTAGACGACTACTATTCGTAGCCCTTTTGTGGATGCAAGAGGTACATACAATAGCGAAGAAAATGTGCTCCTGGTGAAAGACTTGCATTCGGGAACGTGGCGAAAACGTAGCTAGCTAGACTACTACTAGGAAGGAGCTCGAGATTACTGAACGCCGGGTTATTGTAATGCGGCATAGTACTTTAAGTAGAGCGGTACCAACCAAGTAGCGGAAGGGTTGGGTAGTTGTGGTTTAGAGCGGATGTGCAAGTTTATGAGTGCGGTAGATCCTTGTTTGAGCTGCTGCCCGGGAAGGAAGAAGGGTGTTGTCCATATGCTTCAGAACCCTGAAATGAGCTTTCAACGGGTGAGCCATGGTATTGTGAAGGATGAAAATCCTGTCTATGCGCCAGTTGTGGCTGGTGAGACGGATGAGGTGCAAGCTGGTGATGAGATGGAGGCTGAGACTGCTGCTGCTGTTGAATGGATGGTGGGTGGAAGGGTGCTTGAGGTGAATAAGCGGCTGTAGGTGGAAGGACCATTCTTTGACTCATCAAATACTGGGCCAGACTGACGCTGTGTGCTGTTGGGCCTCGGATTGTAACAATGCGATTCCGTGTCCCTGGAACATACTCTCCCCTCTGACTTATTCGGATTCGAGTGTTCGAATGCATCTGAAGCTCGTTTAATGTCCTTCCGCCCCTGCCAAGAATAGATCCTATCAAGGTATCAGGCACAAGAACTTGAGCAGTGAAGCCTGGGGGTGTAGGCTGTGGGAGCTGCGGCGCGAAATGCGTGTAGTCCACTCCACCAGAGGGCGGCGCAACATTGATCCGCAAAGAGTCTTGCAGCTGAAGAGCAAGGAGGTCGGGTGCTGAAATACTGTTCGAAATCGAAACTTGATCCATCTGGTTCGGATGTGAGGGTGGGAACAGATACACTGGCGGTGGGTTTGCACTTCCGTGAGGACCTCTAGCAGGCGAGGACATCATCGGAGGCATATCATGGGCATAGGAATGTGAACCCTCTGCGAAGGCCGCGTTGTACGGCTGCATCGGTTCTCTTGAAGGCGGCGGCCTTGCCATCGATGAGGTGGGGTTTTCCTGTGGGATCCGAGGTTGAACTCGCTGATCCCATAGCATTTGTCCAGCAAGATCAGGAGAAGAGCTTGATCGCTTTGCTGCTCCGAACTGGTTGTACGGGCTACCGCTTTCCCAAATTGGTGATTCTGGGGACTGACCGCTTGGCACAGCAAGAAGTGGTCTTCCAGGAACAGGCCCTGCTGGGACACCGCCGAATGATCCTTGCATGACGACTCGTGAGTAACTTGTGGTCATGTTTGTATATCGACTTATCTCCTGGTGGGCCAGCATACCATCAAGGATAATGTTTAGACAAGACAGGCAAGTTTCAATCGTCGGCCCAGTTAGCGTCACGATTCTTTCTGACGTGCCTGAGGCAACTCCTCCCGAAGGCGATGCAGGGTCTGGGATTTCTTTCGGTGACAGTCGGACAGATGAGACACCAGATGCGTCCTCCATGTGTTTGATGTTTGATCCCGCCTTCCCAATAATCATTCCGCAGCTCGAGCTGGGAACAAGAAGACGAACAACAAAGTCAAAACCCATAGGCGGTGGATGCTCATCTGGTTTCGGCTGCCATGTAAGATGCTGAGAGTGCTGCTGTTCCTGTAACATGTAAAATCTCTCGAGAAGTAACCTCACAGCAAGCTTGACGCTATCTAGTTGCCCTTGAACTAAACAAACTCTGTCCTGCGTCCCGGGATAGTAGTCTCCTGTCTGGCTCAACTTTATCCGAGCAGAGGACTGGGTCTGCATCTCGGATATTGTTTGTCCGGCTCGTCCGATAATGGATCCGGCTACATTATTTGATACCAGGAGCTTGATCGCAGAGGGGTAAGCCGATGGGTTGTAGGCTGCGTCTGGGGACTGAGATAGTTCTTGCTCTGTTGGAGCGGGAGCGACTGGTGCGGGTGAAGACGGATACTGCTGTGGGAAATGTCCTTCTGGTACTGAGACCGTCCAGTTGCCTTCATTCTGGGGTTGGTGTCGCATGGGCTGCATTTGCGCGGACGACGATCCATCGCCGAGGCTTGTAGTAGGGTAGCCACGACCACCGCCCGAGTGTTTCATCTGACCATCTGCGGACGACGACAAGCCACCAGTGCTAGGACTCGTTGGTGTTGATGTGCTACCTGAAGTTGTAGCTGAAGTAGGGGGAGGGGAGCCTGTGTCACTTGATTTGCCCAGTTGGTGGGTGTGAGGAGTCGTCTTGTGAGCTTCAAGACCACCAAGTGCTGTACTTGGCTCTAAATAAGAGAGACCATGATCTGAAAACGCATTCCGAGGCTGCATCTGCGATAATCCACCTCTCATCCCTGTCATTTCGTTGCTTGGCCCCTCATTCTGAGAGTTTGCAAGGGTTGGAAATGAGAAATCAAAGATCAATTTGTTCACAGCATCCCTCTTCAAGCCACTGCACTTACACTTGTTGATTCCATCTTTCCCTGCAGAACTCCTGTTCCCCGCAAGCAATCCTTTCAGTTTGCTTCCTAAATCACAATCGCACTGTCCAACAACGGTCCTAAGCAAACCACATTGCTTGAAAGCGAACAAGGGCTGTGGAAGAAACGAGACACACTTTTAGAGACTAGACCGGTTGAAAAGGAAATGATAGAATAGTCGCAAATAAAAGGACGAAGATAGCTTTATCCAGCAGCTCTTCAATACGTGATAATACGATAGCTTTGGAAGTGGTAAACATTGGTCTGACTACTCGAACCCCTTGCCTAAAACGGAATGGAAAGAGGAACGTTGGAAGATTTTGCTTGCGTATTCTGTCATAGATTTCGAAACAAATCTACAAGTAAAACCAAACAATTGTCTCTTTCTTCGTAGCAGTATAAAGCAACATGGTGGATCTCCTTACCAGCTGGATCGCAAATGGGACGAGGATCGGATCAACCAAGGATGAAAAAGTTTATTTCTAGTTCAGTGGCGATATCCGCGATAGCCAAGGCTTGGTTTCTTTGCAAATTGTGGATTTGCAGCATGACGTCCTTCGTCACACACGTACGCATGAGCTTCACGAACTAACAACGTATGTCCCCGCCGTCTTTGCTTTGGAACCCTTTCGTCAAAAAGGACACGACGACAGCCGCGGGCGCGCGCGCAATGTCGTGTGATGATGTCATCGCTTTCCCACGCTCCTCTCGCGCAAATTGGTTCGTCGCGCGCGGCGTCGGTATCTTTCGAGTGACGTCATTTATGACACACGACTTCTAACCCGGGACTGAAGCATTTCACCTCTGGGGGTCAACGATGATCGATACCGCGCGGTCGCTGAATTCCGGATTCCACTAACTGAAAGCACATACGTTTCGCGCGCAAAAAAGGAACTCCGTTTAACCGTTTGCTCGCCGAAGGAGTTGAAACCTCGTTTTTGCCGAAAGACGACTCCTCCTCCATCGCGGAACAATTTGTCAATCATCAAACCCACAAGAACTCACTTCTTTTCCTGTCATCCAAATCTTCCCTTGTATTTGTTGTAACGAGATGTCCGCATCGACCACTGGACCCCCAAGAGCAAGCCTTTATCGCCAATACAGTAGAGGTTCTAGTGGCGGAGGAAGCAGTAGTTCAATTGAAAACCTGCCTCCCCGTATTCTGTCGAGAGTGGCTCGTGAAGTTCGAGACCTAATCAAGAGTCCACCTGAAGGCGTCACCTTAGTCCTTGACAATGAAACGGGATTGCCTTCAAACTTGGGAGAACTTGTGGTAAGTTGAATATGTACCTTCGAAAGAGAGCATCTCTCGAGACCGGGTAGCAAACTGTCTCGGCATAATGGTTGCATGCCGCCCTATCAATACCATTCCTGCTTTGGTCGCTCAGTCGGAGAGCATGCGTCGATATTTCTCCGAAGACATTTGCTGCGTTACAGCTTTGGGCCTTGATGTCTCGGGAGCCAATTGTGGCTGCTGCTCTAATCCTCTTTTGTCCCTTTCTTCTTCATTTTCAGGCTGAACTCGAGGGGCCGCAAGGAACTCCTTATGAGTCTAAATTTTTCCGGCTGAAGTTGGTCCTGGGTGTTGATTTTCCGCAATCCCCTCCGCGTGGTTTCTTCTTGACGAAGATCTATCACCCAAATGTTGATATGTCGACGGGCGCGATCTGCGTCAATACGTTGAAGAAGGACTGGACGGCAGCAACCACCTTTGCTCATGTCTTGAGTGTGATTCGTTGTCTTCTAATTGTCCCGTTTCCGGAGAGTAGTCTCAATGATGAAGCAGGAAAACTGTTCATGGAAAGCTACGACGAATATTCAAAGCGTGCCCATTTAATGGCTGATGTTCATGGTCGACCAAAATCCAGCATCGAAGGAGATGAAAAGCGACGAAAGACGGAAACGGACGAAGGTAGTAACGACCCAGACTCCTCTCCGACAAACAGCAAACGAAAGCCGGGCATTCCTCTTGGAAGCAAAAACGCTAATAGCATCTCTTCGAGCGGCAAGGGAGGGAAATCCCTGGGGGACAATGGACGCTTGAGTAAGAAGAAGAGCTTGAAAAGATTGTAGAGCGGAATTTCGAAGCTCCTCCATGCTACGGTCCTCAGAACGGTGTTGTGAGGCATCTAAAGCAGTGAAGTCAAACTAGAGGAATGCCAATCGAAAACACACATAGTAGTCTTATCTCCTCGTGATACTCTCCTGCCGTTTAGTGGTCGTCGCATCTTTTCCTTTTCTCCTTACACGTAGCTACACGTAGCTACACGTAGACTAGACAATTTGTAGACCACCACACGCCCTACCTGCGATCCTATTATTTGCTCCAGCAGCAGTGAGGGGGGGGGGCTTTTTTGTACAGTAGCTTCACTGGTGAGGGCAAATCGTTTCTATTTTTGTATTGTCTCCTCCAAGTTCAACTCTTGCATCGCACCACCCCTCTTTGGTAGCTACCGGCACCCCTATCATAGACGAGAGCTGCTGGAGCAACGAGTGTTCGCTATAGTACTATAGTATCATGCGCTACCACCAAGTACGTACCGGTATCGAACATCCCACCACCACAACTTCTTCTTTGTACTACTAGTATGGTGGAGTGGTCTACTTCTTGTTTCGCAGGTATATGCGTTGTTCCTCGCTCTCTCTCTCTCTCTCTCTCTACTAGTATCGGTAGAGAAGAGAGATGAAGTTGAGAGAGGGTAGGAGTAGAGAGCAACTGACTACGAATATCGAACCGCCTGTAGACGAGAACACATACGTACCGGTACAGTACACGTACGCAGCAAGAAGACTACATACTGTATTAGCGACTGTAATTTAAAGATCGGCGTGCTTGATTTCATGTCGTAGCATCGTCTTCAATATGTCGCATGCTTTCGCGCGTGATTTCTTGCGCAGGCGAAGAAAAAATGAGGGAACGTGCGGTCCGCAAAAAATTTACAAGAACGTTCAGTACAAAATTTCACGTAGGATGAAACCCACGTCATTTTTCGAGCCGAAGAACCGCATCCAAGCAACGCAGATTTTATAGGCTATTAGTCTACCGGTACTGTAGGTCAAAGCCATCCGACAATCAACCATGCTGATGAGAAGGTTTTCGTCCAAAATAAAGAAAAGGCCCCGTACCCAGTCACATTTTTAGTGCTCTTACCTCGACTCTAAAGAGGGCTTGTCATCTCATTTTTGCAATACAAGCAGCAGGTAAGAACGATCTGAGAAGATCATTTGATTTTACGTTACTGTAAGCTAAAGACTCAGACGACCTTATTTCCCAAACCTGTCACGTTGATTCAACGTTCATATAGTTTGATTGCCATAGACATTCAGAAGATGGCGCCCCCTACACCCAAAAAGCTTTACCCTAGGCTAAAATTCAGTTATGATGACGTCGAGCCCACGCCTGCCTTGGAGCCTCCCCTTCCTGTATCCGATGCAGCACGCAATCATGTTCCGAATCCTTACATGAACTCCCAACTTGTACATGAGAAGATCGCTGCCGTCCGGGCCAAGTCGACTCATCCCAACAAGGATCTCAACATCGACTTTGCTCAACCAGCGACTTTGTACCCCGAGTCGTTCCCCTATTTTGTGCGTGGGCGCGACAGTCTTCGTGAGTACATCACGTCTTTGTTCACGAGCCAGATCGCAATCTACGACGGTGCGATGGGAACCATGATCCAGAACTACGCCAAGCGGAATAAGTTGGAGGAAGAAGAATACCGAGGAGAGCGCTTCAAGGATTGGACGTGCAATGTGAAGGGCAACAACGACATGCTGAGTGTTTCGCAGCCTAAGATTATCTCTGATATTTACAGAGCGTATCTTGAAGAAGGCGGCTCCAACTTGATCGGAACGAATACCTTCTCGTCGACTACCATTGCCATGGCTGATTATGAGATGGAGCCGTACGTGTACGAGCTGAACTACGAGTCTGCCCGTTTGGCGCGTGAGGTTTGCGACGAGATGACCGCGAAGGATCCTACGAAGCCCCGTTTTGTTGTTGGAGCCATCGGCCCGACGAATCGTACTGGTTCTATTTCTCCTTCCGTCGAGGATCCAGCTGCCCGCAACGTGACTTTCGATGAGTTGGTAGAAGCGTACTTTGAGCAGATTGTTGGTCTCGTTGACGGTGGATCCGACGTCTTGATGGTTGAGACGATTTTTGATACCTTGAACGCTAAGGCTGCGTTGTACGCCGTCGGGGAATACCTCGAGATGAGTGGACTTGACATCCCAGTCTTCGTCTCTGGAACTTTGGTGGACCAGTCTGGTCGTACCCTGTCGGGTCAAACGGGGGAGGCATTCTATGTTTCTATCCGCCACGCCAAGCCTATGTGCGTCGGTCTCAACTGCGCATTGGGTGCCATTCACATGAAACCTTTTGTGGAACGGCTGTCGAAGTGCGCCGAATGTTTCGTCCATGTGTACTCGAACGCTGGTCTTCCCAACGCCATGGGTGGATACGACGATACTCCAGCGACTATGGCCGAGCAGAATAGGGTATTCTTTGAGAATGGCTGGCTGAACATGGTCGGAGGTTGTTGCGGTTCCACACCTGCTCACATCAAGGCTATCCGAGAAGTTGCTGTGAACTTCAAGCCTCGCAAGCTTCCTGATGTTGGACGTCCCAAGATGTGGCTTTCTGGTCTGGAGGACTTGGTCGTTGACGACGTTCACAACCACCTTGGACTTCCGTTCTTGAATGTAGGTGAACGTTGTAATATTGCCGGGTCTATCAAGTTCAAGAAGCTGATGATGGCTGGCGACTACGAAGCCGCCATGGACATCGCGAAGAAGCAGGTTGAGGATGGAGCCCATGTCATCGATATCAATGTTGACGATGGTATGCTTGATGGCGTTGCAGCCATGCAAAAGTTTGTTAAGATCGCCGTCACCGATCCCGAGATTTCGAAAGTCCCCTTCATGTTGGACGCTTCCAAGTTTGAAATTGTGATGGCCGGTTTGAAGTGGTGCCAGGGAAAGCCCATTGTCAACTCCATCTCGTTGAAGGTTGGTGAGGATCTGTTCAGGGAGCATGCTACTCTGCTTCGCAAGCACGGAGCTGCCGTTGTTGTGATGGCTTTTGACGAGAAAGGTCAGGCCGCTACGGAGGAGGATAAGGTCCGCATCTGCAAGCGCTCGTACGACATTTTGGTGAATGAAGTGCGCTTCCCTCCTGAGGATATCATCTTCGATCCTAATGTTTTGACTATTGGTACTGGAATGGAGGAACATGCCAACTATGGTGTTGACTTCATCAATGCTACGAAGAGGATCAAGGAACTGTGTCCGTACGTTAAGATCAGTGGTGGAATCTCGAACTTGTCATTTGGATTCCGTGGAGTAACCAAGGTTCGCGAATCCATTCACTCGGTATTTTTGCACCATGCGATCCTTGAAGCTGGAATGGATGTTGGTATCGTGAACGCCCACGAAATGCTTGATTGTGAAGAACTCGAACCGGATATGAAACTCTTGTGCGAAAATTTGATCTTTAACAAAACACCAGATGCCACTGAAGACATGCTCACGCGTACTTCCTACGAAAGGGCTGTAATTGATGCCAAGAAAAAAGGACATCCACCTCCCCGAAAGCCACGCGGTCCGATGCCAAACCTCCCAAGGCTAAAATTCAGTTACGATGACGTCGAGCCCACGCCTGCCTTGGAGCCTCCCCTTCCTGTATCCGATGCAGCACGCAATCATGTTCCGAATCCTTACATGAACTCCCAACTTGTACATGAGAAGATCGCTGCCGTCCGGGCCAAGTCGACTCATCCCAACAAGGATCTCAACATCGACTTTGCTCAACCAGCGACCTTGTACCCCGAGTCGTTCCCCTATTTTGTGCGTGGGCGCGACAGTCTTCGTGAGTACATCACGTCTTTGTTCACGAGCCAGATCGCAATCTACGACGGTGCGATGGGAACCATGATCCAGAACTACGCCAAGCGGAATAAGTTGGAGGAAGAAGAATACCGAGGAGAGCGCTTCAAGGATTGGACGTGCAATGTGAAGGGCAACAACGACATGCTGAGTGTTTCGCAGCCCAAGATTATCTCTGATATTTACAGAGCGTATCTTGAAGAAGGCGGCTCCAACTTGATCGGAACGAATACCTTCTCGTCGACTACCATTGCCATGGCTGATTATGAGATGGAGCCGTACGTGTACGAGCTGAACTACGAGTCTGCCCGTTTGGCGCGTGAGGTTTGCGACGAGATGACCGCGAAGGATCCTACGAAGCCCCGTTTTGTTGTTGGAGCCATCGGCCCGACGAATCGTACTGGTTCTATTTCTCCTTCCGTCGAGGATCCAGCTGCCCGCAACGTGACTTTCGATGAGTTGGTAGAAGCGTACCTTGAGCAGATTGTTGGTCTCGTTGACGGTGGATCCGACGTCTTGATGGTTGAGACGATTTTTGATACCTTGAACGCTAAGGCTGCGTTGTACGCCGTCGGGGAATACCTCGAGATGAGTGGACTTGACATCCCAGTCTTCGTCTCTGGAACTTTGGTGGACCAGTCTGGTCGTACCCTGTCGGGTCAAACGGGAGAGGCATTCTATGTTTCTATCCGCCACGCCAAGCCTATGTGCGTCGGTCTCAACTGTGCTTTGGGTGCCATTCACATGAAACCTTTTGTGGAACGGCTGTCGAAGTGCGCCGAATGTTTCGTCCATGTGTACTCGAACGCTGGTCTTCCCAACGCCATGGGTGGATACGACGATACTCCAGCGACTATGGCCGAGCAGAATAGGGTATTCTTTGAGAATGGCTGGCTGAACATGGTCGGAGGTTGTTGCGGTTCCACACCTGCTCACATCAAGGCTATCCGAGAAGTTGCTGTGAACTACAAGCCTCGCAAGCTTCCTGATGTTGGACGTCCCAAGATGTGGCTTTCTGGTCTGGAGGACTTGGTCGTTGACGACGTTCACAACCACCTTGGACTTCCGTTCTTGAATGTAGGTGAACGTTGTAATATTGCCGGGTCCATCAAGTTCAAGAAGCTGATGATGGCTGGTAACTACGAAGCCGCCATGGACATCGCGAAGAAGCAGGTTGAGGATGGAGCCCATGTCATCGATATCAATGTTGACGATGGTATGCTTGATGGCGTTGCAGCCATGCAAAAGTTTGTTAAGATCGCCGTCACCGATCCCGAGATTTCGAAAGTCCCCTTCATGTTGGACGCTTCCAAGTTTGAAATTGTGATGGCCGGTTTGAAGTGGTGCCAGGGAAAGCCCATTGTCAACTCCATCTCGTTGAAGGTTGGTGAGGATCTGTTCAGGGAGCATGCTACTCTGCTTCGCAAGCACGGAGCTGCCGTTGTTGTGATGGCTTTTGACGAGAAAGGTCAGGCCGCTACGGAGGAGGATAAGGTCCGCATCTGCAAGCGCTCGTACGACATTTTGGTGAATGAAGTGCGCTTCCCTCCTGAGGATATCATCTTCGATCCTAATGTTTTGACTATTGGTACTGGAATGGAGGAACATGCCAACTATGGTGTTGACTTCATCAATGCTACGAAGAGGATCAAGGAACTGTGTCCGTACGTTAAGATCAGTGGTGGAATCTCGAACTTGTCATTTGGATTCCGTGGAGTAACCAAGGTTCGCGAATCCATTCACTCGGTATTTTTGCACCATGCGATCCTTGAAGCTGGAATGGATGTTGGTATCGTGAACGCCCACGAAATGCTTGATTGTGAAGAACTCGAACCGGATATGAAACTCTTGTGCGAAAATTTGATCTTTAACAAAACACCAGATGCCACTGAAGACATGCTCACGCGTACTTCCTACGAAAGGGCTGTAATTGATGCCAAGAAAAAAGGACATCCACCTCCCCGAAAGCCACGCGGTCCGATGCCAAACCTCCCAAGGCTAAAATTCAGTTACGATGACGTCGAGCCCACGCCTGCCTTGGAGCCTCCCCTTCCTGTATCCGATGCAGCACGCAATCATGTTCCGAATCCTTACATGAACTCCCAACTTGTACATGAGAAGATCGCTGCCGTCCGGGCCAAGTCGACTCATCCCAACAAGGATCTCAACATCGACTTTGCTCAACCAGCGACTTTGTACCCCGAGTCGTTCCCCTATTTTGTGCGTGGGCGCGACAGTCTTCGTGAGTACATCACGTCTTTGTTCACGAGCCAGATCGCAATCTACGACGGTGCGATGGGAACCATGATCCAGAACTACGCCAAGCGGAATAAGTTGGAGGAAGAGGAATACCGAGGAGAGCGCTTCAAGGATTGGACGTGCAACGTGAAGGGCAACAACGACATGCTGAGTGTTTCGCAGCCTAAGATTATCTCTGATATTTACAGAGCGTATCTTGAAGAAGGCGGCTCCAACTTGATCGGAACGAATACCTTCTCGTCGACTACCATTGCCATGGCTGATTATGAGATGGAGCCGTACGTGTACGAGCTGAACTACGAGTCTGCCCGTTTGGCGCGTGAGGTTTGCGACGAGATGACCGCGAAGGATCCTACGAAGCCCCGTTTTGTTGTTGGAGCCATCGGCCCGACGAATCGTACTGGTTCTATTTCTCCTTCCGTCGAGGATCCAGCTGCCCGCAACGTGACTTTCGATGAGTTGGTAGAAGCGTACTTTGAGCAGATTGTTGGTCTCGTTGACGGTGGATCCGACGTCTTGATGGTTGAGACGATTTTTGATACCTTGAACGCTAAGGCTGCGTTGTACGCCGTCGGGGAATACCTCGAGATGAGTGGACTTGACATCCCAGTCTTCGTCTCTGGAACTTTGGTGGACCAGTCTGGTCGTACCCTGTCGGGTCAAACGGGGGAGGCATTCTATGTTTCTATCCGCCACGCCAAGCCTATGTGCGTCGGTCTCAACTGCGCATTGGGTGCCATTCACATGAAACCTTTTGTGGAACGGCTGTCGAAGTGCGCCGAATGTTTCGTCCATGTGTACTCGAACGCTGGTCTTCCCAACGCCATGGGTGGATACGACGATACTCCAGCGACTATGGCCGAGCAGAATAGGGTATTCTTTGAGAATGGCTGGCTGAACATGGTCGGAGGTTGTTGCGGTTCCACACCTGCTCACATCAAGGCTATCCGAGAAGTTGCTGTGAACTACAAGCCTCGCAAGCTTCCTGATGTTGGACGTCCCAAGATGTGGCTTTCTGGTCTGGAGGACTTGGTCGTTGACGACGTTCACAACCACCTTGGACTTCCGTTCTTGAATGTAGGTGAACGTTGTAATATTGCCGGGTCCATCAAGTTCAAGAAGCTGATGATGGCTGGTAACTACGAAGCCGCCATGGACATCGCGAAGAAGCAGGTTGAGGATGGAGCCCATGTCATCGATATCAATGTTGACGATGGTATGCTTGATGGCGTTGCAGCCATGCAAAAGTTTGTTAAGATCGCCGTCACCGATCCCGAGATTTCGAAAGTCCCCTTCATGTTGGACGCTTCCAAGTTTGAAATTGTGATGGCCGGTTTGAAGTGGTGCCAGGGAAAGCCCATTGTCAACTCCATCTCGTTGAAGGTTGGTGAGGATCTGTTCAGGGAGCATGCTACTCTGCTTCGCAAGCACGGAGCTGCCGTTGTTGTGATGGCTTTTGACGAGAAAGGTCAGGCCGCTACGGAGGAGGATAAGGTCCGCATCTGCAAGCGCTCGTACGACATTTTGGTGAATGAAGTGCGCTTCCCTCCTGAGGATATCATCTTCGATCCTAATGTTTTGACTATTGGTACTGGAATGGAGGAACATGCCAACTATGGTGTTGACTTCATCAATGCTACGAAGAGGATCAAGGAACTGTGTCCGTACGTTAAGATCAGTGGTGGAATCTCGAACTTGTCATTTGGATTCCGTGGAGTAACCAAGGTTCGCGAATCCATTCACTCGGTATTTTTGCACCATGCGATCCTTGAAGCTGGAATGGATGTTGGTATCGTGAACGCCCACGAAATGTTGGCAATCAGCGAAGTTGATCCAGACCTTCTGGAAGCCTCCGAGGAACTGATCTTTAACAAAAATCCTGACGCCACCGAAAAGATGCTCGATCTGACAACAAAGGAGAAGGCAGCCATGGAAGCCAGAAAGACGGGTGGCACTTCAGAGGTCAAACAAGCGTCTTGGAGAGACTTCGAGCCCAAAAAACGTCTTGAGCACGCCTTGATCAATGGTATCTCAGAGTTTGTGAACGCAGATGTCGAAGCCGCAAGGCAAGAGGCGGATAAACCTCTTGATGTTATCGAAGGGCCTTTGATGGATGGTATGAATGTTGTAGGAGACTTGTTTGGTTCCGGAAAGATGTTCTTGCCGCAAGTTATTAAGTCTGCTCGTGTCATGAAGAAGGCCGTTGCCTATTTGCTTCCTTTCATGGAAGAAGAGAAGAAAAGGAAGATGCTTGAAGATGGACTCGACCCTGCAGATTTTGACGAGAATGACGATTCAAACTATGCTGGCAAAGTTCTCATGGCAACAGTCAAAGGAGATGTTCACGATATCGGAAAGAACATTGTAGCCGTCGTTTTAGGATGCAACAACTACAAGGTTTACGACATCGGCGTCATGTGCTCGTGTGAGCTTATTTTGGAGAAGGCGAAGGAATACAAGGTCGATGTCATTGGACTTTCTGGCCTTATCACTCCTTCTTTGGATGAGATGGTGGTCGTTGCGAAGGAACTCTCTAAGGGTGGTTTCACACAACCAGTTATGATTGGTGGTGCCACTACTTCCAAGATGCACACTGCGGTCAAGATCGCTCCCAATTACTTCACAGCTGCCCACCCTGTCATTCATGTTCTCGATGCTTCCCGTTCTGTCACCGTGGTTTCCTCTCTCCTTGGTGAAAACAAGGCAGGATTCGTGGAGGATCTCGATGAAGAGTACGAAGAAATGCGTGAAGACTACTACGCTGGTTTGGAAGACCGTTATTTCCTTACATTCGAGCAAGCAAAGGCACAGAAACTGTCGATCGACTTTGACAAAGCGCCTCCGGCCCCTGTGCCAAACAAGGTGGGAACCACTGTCATTGACACTGTCAAGGTGAAGGATATTGTACCCTACATCGACTGGAATCCATTCTTCCAAACATGGGAATTGCGCGGTCGTTATCCCAATCGTGGCTACCCCAAGATCTTCCTGGATCAAAATGTTGGGTCAGAAGCCAAGAAATTGTTCGATGATGCGCAGAAGATGATGCACGACATCATCGCGGACGGATCGATGACTCTAAAGGGTATCGTTGGTCTTTTCCCTGCCAACCAATCCGACGATGGCGAAGACGTTGAAATCTTCGAGACCGAAGCCGATCGTGAGGCCGGCAAAGTAGCTGCCAAGTTCTGTATGTTGCGTCAACAAGCAGAAAAGGAATCCGACGATCCTTATCTCTCTCAAGCTGACTACATCGCCCCCAAGGGATACAGGGACCACATCGGTTTCTTTGCCGTATCTACCTTTGGGTGCGATGCTCTTGTCAAGAAGTATGAATCTGAGAATGATGATTACTCCAAGATTATGGCGCAGGCCCTCGCGGATCGTTTCGTCGAGGCCTTCGCCGAGTATTTGCACCGGGAAATCCGTATCGACATGTGGGGCTACGCCGCCGGCGAATCGCTCGACGAGGCTGATCTATTGAAAATCAAGTACGACGGTATTCGACCTGCTCCTGGGTACCCATCCCAACCTGACCACACCGAGAAACGCACGATGTGGGATGTTGTCAAGGTTGAGGAGCAGGCTGGTATTCAACTGAGTGATTCCCTAAGTATGATTCCCGCTGCATCAGTTTCCGCTTTGGTTTTCGCCCACCCACAGTCTGCGTACTTCGCCGTCGGCCAGATTGGCAAAGACCAAGTGGAGAGCTATGCCAAGCGCAAGGGCATGGAGTTGGATACATGCGAGCGATGGTTGTCGCCCATTCTCAACTACGAACGCGATTAAGTTCCTCCAAGCATGTTGGATACAATTGGCCGACCACTCGGCGGAAATTCGCTACTGTAATCTCTCCCATAAATCACACCTAATACATATCCATATAAAAATACTTCTATAAACACCGCAACTATACTTGTACCAGGTAAAGTCATCTGAACTACAGGTAACCGACTCACTCATCCGCGGGAAGTCAGCTCCATCAGAGTTCCGTTGCGAAATAGTAGTAGCAGAGACAGACAGAATCCGAGGAGACACTCTCGCTTTCCTCAGGCAAGGGTCATCTAAGCGGTTCCCTCAGGCATGGGTCATCTAAGCAGTTGTACCATCGTTGGTGAGGCCGTAAAATAGGTCCATCTGCTCTTGCCTGCGGCCGGCGAAGGCTCCCGATAGGTCAGCGTCGCCAGTCCCGCCTGGTCCGACAAGAGACCCAGGAGCCTCGTCAAACGCGCTACGGAGCAAATCGCGACGGGCGTGCTCCTTATCCTCGGTTCCTTTGCCGTTTCGCATGAACTGGAGTCCCTCATGGAAGGACTGCTGGAGTATTGGTTCGCTTGGAAGCTTCGGAGCGGCTACCGCCTGAATCGCTTCAACCGAGAGCAACGAGAGGACCTTGTCATGGCTTTCGTACTGCAAGTAGCCTGCCAGTTCGTTGCTCGCCTCCCCCATCTCTTTCGCGTACTGAAGGGTGCCCTCATTGTCGTTGTCGCTGAGACCTTTGATGTGTCTGGCACACGCTTCGAGTGCCTTGCGCTCGCGGTCCATGACTCCTCCCAGTCGTGCTTTCTCGTTTCCAAGCATGTCTCTCTTGCGACTTAGCGTTCCCAACGCTTCATGGTCCGCACGAATCTGGGTCAAGAGAGCGGCCTGTTCCTGTTTGAGTTGACGCAGACTCCCCTGGACCTTTCCATGATTGTCTTGTGCAACTTGCTTGGCGTTGCGGAAGTTTTCAAGGTCGACGCTCAGTGCATTGAACTGAGCCGTGACTGAGTGGGATTGCACCAAACTACTGTTCGTACTTGCGGCAAAGTTGTTCATACTTGGAAGAGATTGTGGAACTCCTGGATACGAAGATGCCTATTCCAACGATGTGTTCTTGCTGTTGCCAAATGAAAGCAAGGATCCAATCAAAGCCAATGATGATGAATGAAGAATCTGAGCATCATGCGTAGAAAGAAAGAATTGTGATGATTGCATGGCGAGACACGATTTTTTCGTTGCTCTCGCGGTTTTGGCGCGTTTCCTTCTCTACGTACCGGTACACGTACGGACCTGCGTGCGCGGAGGATTTCATCGTACACGTAACGTGCGATGGCAAGACGGATGTGGTGTCGTCTGTACGCCATACGATTTCTCCTCCGATCTATGATATGATGATTCTACCGGTACAATAAGTACTCGTACCGGTATGTTTACCGACCTCATGTTTTGACATCAGATAGCACGAGCCTTGCGATGCCATGCTTTCATCCTTATGCAGTATGGTTCATGGCAATAGCTCATCATACTTGAGGATAGCCTCTGCCAACCTGCTGTACTCCTCTAGCTCGTTATAAATATGACTAGAGATTCGCACGTACAGGACGCCATTGATGCACTTGATCGGGACTTCGATGAATTGATCAAATAAAAAGTCTTGGATCCGCTTGGCGTCTTCCGATGTTGCGCTCGCGACTACTACTCCTTTTTGTAATCTGTAGGGGAGTCGAACTAGAGCCATCATTGGGGCATGCAACTCAAGAGGGACCAGTGTGACCCCTTCCTTTTGTCCGTGCCATTCCATCCCCAATAATTCGACGGCAGCGTGAAGCTTCGAACGGACGTCGTTTTGTATTTGTTGGACATTATTATTTTTCTCTTGCCAAAAGTCCAAGACTACCGGGACAGATAAGGCTGCTGCATAGTCCCGACACCCATCAAACAGGAAACGACTCTGGAAGCCTTGTCCGATCCCGTGAGACATAACAGCTGGCTCTTCCAAGATTGTGTCTCGCCATTCCGAACTCGGACAGTAGAGGAGGCCGATCCCACGAGGACAAGATAACCACTTATGCCCATTTGCCAAATAGAAATCAATGTCTGGAAGGTTCGAAAGATCTACCGGCTGCGCCAATAGTCCATGGGCACCGTCGACCATGACGAGCATATTCCGGTCTTTGCCCATCTTGGAAAGGGATTCCAAGGGCATATTGATCGCTGTATTGGATGTGGTATGATCTAAAATCAAGAGCGCGTTGTCGGTAGTGATCTCCATTGGAATATCCCTCAGAGTTTCTTCAAGGGCAACTTGGAACATATCGCTGGGGTTTTCGAATTGTTCTATCTTGTTGAAATACGAGCTGACTGGAATCTCTGTGACTCGATCACACAGTTGATGGGCAATTTTCTTCAGACTACCATAGGATGTATCCCATAAAATAATATGAGATTGACGACCAAACCTTCGAGTGTAGCCCCTCAGAACAGTATTGAGACCATACGTCACATTCGGAATCAGGGTAGTCGCCTCTCGAGGAGCGCGACAAAACTCTGCCAGTCGTCGAGCCGAGTATACCAAATGGGGAAGCAGGTCGCGATCAAAGTAGCGAAGGGGTTGTCGCTCCAAATGCAGCCGCCAATCTTCTGCACGATAATATCCCACTTTCAAAGCAGCACCAAAAGCGCCATGATTCAGGAAGGTCCATCTCTGACGATCCAACAGAAAATCGGATTCCGGATGCTTGACGGTCGGTATCGAAGATGATGATTCGAACGGTAGGGGTGGGGGTGTATAGTCATCATCACTCCGAGCCATTAGAGAGTCAACGTCCTCCGAATGAAAGGATCCCATGGCCTGGTATCCTTTCGTATGAGTATTCATTTTCGTACTGAAGAGGCTGCGTTGGTAGTGCCATCTCTCAGGAACACGCCACCGACTAAGTTGATTACTGGTACTGACAAACCTCGAGGAAAGGTAATATGGGTTTGGAGGCGGTAATAACGGCATGCCTCAAACTCCGGTTGATGCGGAAGGGTGTGAAGTTGACAGGCCTTTCATGGAACCGATAGAGATGACAAGCTCTTGAAGGATATGAGATATGATGCTGGGGTCGTCGGCGGCAGATAATAGTGACAATAATGGACCGAAAGATTCGCGCGAGAAAACTGGAAGCCATCAATGCAAGACATCATGACGAGCGGGAAACAAGCGAAATTGCAATCCTCCGGCAGAAAGTCTTCGTTCATTTCCCTGTGGGCATATATAATTCGAGTTGTCGGAGTGTGACGTTGTTTTGGCGGGCCATCGCGATGACACTCGTACGATACCGCCGGCTGGTACCTGGTACTCGTACCGTACCGGTACGAGGTACGGTACAAGCACTGTACCAGTACCGGTGGAAGCCTTCGCCCTTCGCCTCGCTTGGATCTGCATTTTCGCATCTCGGTCATCTCGGCAGCAAAAGATTTGCCGGCGACCAGCCGCCAAGACGACGACGACGACAAGGTTACCTTCACTTTTTTCTCCAACTACCTGAAACTAAAATCATAAATTAGCATGTTGAGCACAGGAAAAGCTGTATTTCAATCCATCATGAAGGGCCAAGCAAGATTTTCCACCTCTGCTGCAGGAGTGTTGTCTACCCTCAAGGGCCAACACTTTACTTCCATCGACAAGCTGAGGTACGAACACTTCCTTACTGCTCGTCGAGACTGAATTTGGAATTCTCGATCGACCAAGAAGAATGTCCATGTCTTCTAACATTTCATCTCATTTTTCATTTTGCCGTAGCAACGATGAATTGAAGGGACTGTTGCAACTTTCTCACCAATTCAAGGAAACTTATTCAGATAAGTCCAAGCCCAACCCTCAGCCTTTGACAGGGGAGTCTATGAGTATGATTTTCCAAAAGAGATCGACGAGAACCCGTGTTTCGACCGAGACGGGCATGGCCATGTTGGGCGGACACGCCCTCTTTCTAGGACCTTCTGATATCCAATTGGGCGTCAACGAAAGTATGCGAGACACTGCCTGCGTCTTGAGCCGATTCAACTCGATCATCTTGGCTCGTGTCTACGCCCACGCAGATATTATTGAATTGGCGGAATATTCCAGTGTTCCGATCATCAATGCTTTGAGTGATCTGCACCACCCCCTTCAAACTCTAGCTGACCTCATGGCTCTGCAACAACATTTCGGAATGGATTTGGCGGGAAAGACGGTCTGCTGGGTCGGTGATGGAAACAACGTCCTTCACGACCTCATGCTCGGATCCGTCAAGATGGGAATGAACGTCCGAATTGCCACCCCCAAGGGATACGAGGCAAACGCCGACATTATGGCCCTCACCCTGAAGTTGGCAGCTGAAAATAACGCCGAGGTCTTCACCACAACCGTCGCCGACGAGGCGGTCAAGGGTGCCGACGTTGTCGTCACTGACACATGGGTCAGCATGGGACAAGAAGCAGAATACGCCAAGCGTGTCGCGGAATTCGAAGGATACCAAGTAAACACCGAACTCATGGCCAAGGCCAACCCTGGTGCCGTCTTCTTGCACTGCTTGCCTCGCCACCCTGAGGAAGTCACAGACGAAGTTATCTACAGCGATGCCTCTTTGGTATTTAATGAAGCTGAGAACCGTATGTGGACCGTCATGGCTGTCATGGCAGCTCAACTCGGCAAGTTCGATTAAGATCCCCGTTCGTGAGGGGTAAACAGTATATCGTACACTTACGGGTACAGAAAACATTCTGTGTTTCGACGTCACCATATAGCTTACGACGACAATCCTCTTTTCGCATGAGCTGCATCGAACAGGCTATTGCATTGTATTTTTAAAAAGATAGAATGAATCCATCAATCAATAGATATTTCCATTGTATATCCAGCGAACTTTTCGAGGAGTCGTCTCGCCACTGCTCGCAGTAGACTACCTGCACGTACTGTACTTGTCCAGATCATTGTTTCTAGTAGTTTATTTACTCAACGAGTAGAGTTTGCCTACCTTTTCTTGCAACGTCGATGGCCATTCGAGTCGCTCCGTCAAATATTCTCGGTTTCGCAAACGAGTACATGAAATATCCAGGGCACCGACTCCGTCGTCAATATTGAAAAGAAGTCGGGGTGGTAGTTTAGGAGGAGCATTGATTTTGTTGCGATTGATAGCGTCCGCCTCTAATTGATCCAGCCGTTCACATGCCAATCCCAACTGTTTTTCGGCCTCGGGTCGATCTCCCGAGGTCCATGCTACACTCGCCAAGGCCATTCGTCCTTCTCCTTCTTTAGCAATCACACGTTGCAACAAAGGAATATCCCGACCCTCCACGGTCTTGGTCTTTTGAATTCCCTCTTTGAGCATGCTTTTAGCTTCTTCCAATTTCTTTGGGTCACTGGAAGACGCAGTATCGATTCCAGCATCCAAACTACTAATCACAGAGCGCGCTCGGTCTCCAATATCGTCAAAGTAGTCCGCGGCCAACATATGAATGGTAGCCGCTTGGTCGTATTCTCCCTGGAGACGCAGTGCCATTCCATATTCCCATGTCGCATACGGATTGGTACGAGCTCCATCTTCCAACAATTCTTGTGGAGTATCCCATTCTTCCCGCGAGGCTAGTTTGAGCGCTTCTTCGTAGTCTTGAACAGCCATCTTGCGTTGTTCGGGAGTCGCCGTCGTGTGCAAACTACGAATAGCCCTGGCACGTCCAAGACTAGCAGATCAATATGGTAATAGATAGAAATTTGGACAAAGTAGCACACGAAGAAAATGAGTTCGAGTCGAGATTTTTGATAAGACGATCGTCGACCGAGAAAGACAAATCTTCTTGTCCACTTACAGAGCCGCCGGAAGTTCAGCAGGATCAGCATTCTTTCCATCGGGTGTGTCCAGCAAGGTTAGAGACTTTGAGTAGTCGGAAATGGCATCCAAAGGCCGCAGCAAAGCCATATAGCAATCTCCTCGCACTCGATACAAGCCCGCTTGTTCATCAGCTGGCTGTCGTTGCCAGGCTTGGATCGCTTCCGACAAGAGTTTCTCGGAAACTTCAGGGTCACGGGCAGCTCCATAAAATGCAGCAAAAGCATTTCGCAACAAGGAAATCTCTTCCTTGGTCGGTGGAGCAGCCTTTGTCTCGGCAGCAGAGGCGGCAGGAACCCCGAGGTTGTTTTGGTACCAAGCAACGATGGAATCGGATAGTTGGTGGCTCATCGTTGACGACGACGACGAGCTGGTTGGCGTCGAAATGGTGGTCAAGTCAAGTTGACTATGCACACCAGCAACAGGAGATTGAAAGGCAGACATGGCACCAGGAGCGAGATCCACCGGAGAGATAAGCAAAGGAACCCAAGCCTCTGCCACGAAGGAGCTCGGACGTTTCGTGATCGTCGTGGTTGACAACAGCAACGTGGTGCCAGCCACGAGAACGAGGGGTCTGCTGGTTCGGCTTTCAAGTCTCATCTCAGAAATAATAATATACTCTATTCAAAACTCTTAGAGGAAACTGGAAAGCAGCTCAAATGTTGATAACTGCAATTCTTGGGTATTGTGGGGATGGCTATTGTATGCTATCCTCCTCCCATACGAGTACAAGGCAAGGAAGAAGAAATAATAGTGATGTGTCCGATGATGTTGTTGTGTGAACACGATGAATGAATGACGCGATGTTGTTGTTGCGTGGTCGTAATAAAAGGTGCTAAGCTAAAATAATATGCTCAAAATTTTGCGAGGGACGTTTAGTCACGGTCAAGGCAGTCACGGGTGTGGATGACGTCATGGTTTGGTGGGCAGGCTAGGCAGGCAGGCAGGCAGGCTCGCTCTCTACTACGGTACAGTTCGTGGTACGAGTACTGTTCTTCACCGCATGCATCAGGCGTCAGGCGATATGTCTGTCGTCATCGACGACACTCTTGTTGAATGAGCGTCGACACAGCCCAATGCAAACACAACAACTGTCCACCGTCAAGCAACAAGCAACCGCACTTGGTTGTTGTTTCCTTGTTCCGTGTTCCGTGTTCCGATAGAGTAGACTACTGGTAGTTTACTTGGAAGAATCATCATATACGCGTACTCTTGTTTCCAACCATCCCTATAATTCCATATCAAGATGTTTCCTTCCACGCCAATACGTTGTGCAACGCGGCGTTGTCGCCAAGCATTTGCATCGACACAAATCACCGGGAAGAATAAGAACCACAGAGAATTGCTATTTGTCAGTTTGGGTCGTGTGGAATCATCCTCATCGTGTTCATCACTCGGGGGATGGTGGAAAGTGGATCAATCATCGCGCCGCTCGTTTTCGTCATCGGCTCAGTTTGCCGATCCCCCAGAGGTGTCATTATTATCATCCACGAATGAAAAATCATCTCAGCGTCAATTTTCGTCTTCCATTGTGCCACCCGAGGATGGTTCCTCTCCGACATCGGCTGCCGTCAGTCAAGTCGAACCGGATCGGGCTCACCAGCGAATATGGCTACCTCATTCACTCGAGGAGCCTCTCTTTTGGTCGGAGGACGTCGTACACGGTGCCGAGTCCAACCCTCATGACCTCGCCAAGCTGCTAGAACGGATTGAAACACAAGAAGTGGGGGGAGGAAGGATGCGATCGAAGCAGTATGGTGTGCTGCACGAAGATCCAGCTGTCGACATGCGGCTTTTGACGGAAAATTATACAGTGACAAGCTTGGCAGCTGCTTTGAGAGATCGAGAAGATGTGCTACAGCATTGTGCAGTGCTGGCGGAACAAAATGAAATGGAGGCCCTGAAAGATTATCTCAAGATGTTTCATCCCGACTTGGTACTGAATCGTCGGAACCAAAAAAGACAGCTAGATGTGACAAAGCCACTCACAGCAACATCACTAGAGACAATTCGAAAGGCGTTGATGCGAATGCCTCGTCGAGTTGTTCAAGCCCATTCCCGAAGGGCGGGTGTTGTCATTCCGATTGTCCATGTAGACGGGGTACCGTCGTTGTTGCTGGAAAAGCGATCACCCGACTTGCGAGCCCACCCTGACGAAGTATGCCTTCCCGGCGGCATGGTATGTTCTGTGGCCGATAGAACGATTGTGGAGACTTGCCTGAGGGAGTTCAAAGAAGAAATTGGGGGATTGGAATTTGACTATCACCAAAAAGGCGGTGGATCTCACGGTGTCAGCGTTTTAGGGGTTTTGCGCTGCAACTGGGGCGAAGTGCACCACATGTAAGTGTTTGCAACAGCACGGCGAATTATATTGTACGCGGTAGTAGCTGAGGACTATTCCTCACTTTGTCTTTGCAGGGTTGGTGTTGCTGTCACTCCCGTCGTTTGCTATTTCAGTCAAGATTTAGCCGAGGTCGATTTAAAACCGAACGCTGACGAAGTGGCTGAGGTGTTCACCATTCCTTTGGCGAGCCTTCTAGATCGCAGTCAGTGGGTATACAAAGAGGACCACGCTCCTATCTTCATTGGAGGCCCATACATCATTTGGGGTCTGACGGGGTTTTTGTTGGAAAGATTTTGGAAAGATGTACTGCTACCTTTTCAGCACTCTTCCACCACCGACCCACAATATTCTCACCACCATCTCTAGCTAGAGCCATCGCTAATCTCGAACAAATAGTCGTATTCGCTGTGCATTTTGATGTTCTTATTATTCATGTAATTTCGTGCAGGCCCTTTACTCTTCCTCGATAAACACAAGCAAGTCACCTCCGTCGATTTGATCTCCGGCGGTAACAACGACTCGATCAACAATTCCACTTACTGGAGCGCCGACCATTGTCTCCATCTTCATGGCTGAAAGAGATACCAATGGATCACCAACCTTGACCCTGTCTCCCTTTCGGACCTTTGTCTCGAGCACGACACCGGGCATGGGGGCTCCAATACTTCCAGCAACGCCGGCCAAAGCTTTGGGTCTCGCTGGAGCATCCTCAATACCAGCAGATTTATCCTTGACAGACACCGAACGAGGAGTTCCATTCATTTCAAATTGCAAGTTTACAAAGCCGTCCTTGTCAGCCTCGGATAGAGAAACAAGCTTAATCACAAGTCGCTTTCCGGGCTCGAGGGAAACCTCAACTTCCTCTCCAACCTTAATACCAGTCAGGAAAGTCCTGGTGTCCATGTGGTTGACGGCACCGAATTCGGTCTTGTGCTCCATGTATTCATCAAAGACACCAGGATAAAGGGCGTGTGACATGACGTCCACGTCACGGATATCTTCTCCTTTGCCGCCGTCGATTGCGCCCCACTTTGCTTCCAAAGTATTTCGGGCTTGCTCAAAATTGTAAGGGGCCATGTCAGCACCTGGGCGACCTTCGAAAGAAACCAGATTTGTTCCTTCAATTTTCTTGCCCTTCAAAACTCTCGATCGCAGTGGTTCTGGGAAGCCAAAAGGCGGAATACCGAGGAGTCCCTGAAAGTATTCGACAACACTCTTGGGGAAGCTCAAACTCTCAGCCTTTTCAATAATTTCAGCCTCCGTAAGCTTGTTTGCAACGATGAACTGAGCAAGATCACCGGTTACCTTGGATGAGGGGGTGACCTTGATAATATCTCCAAGCACGTGATTCGCCGTCGCGTAAGCCTCCTTGACCTTACTCCACTGACCTGTCAAACCGAGCTGCGTACTTTGAAAGAGAAGATTAGTGTATTGTCCACCGGGCATCTCGTGGTGGTAGACGTCAGCGGATCCAGTCTTCTGGCCGGACTCGAAAGGGGCGTAGATCCCACGGCATTCCTCCCAGTATTCATTCAACGCCTGAACACTCTTGAGACTCAAACCAGTGTCGAGGGCAGTACCTTGCGTACTTGCAACGATGGCTCCGAGAGATGGTTGCGATGTTGTGCCAGACATGGCATCCGAGGCGGCATCAACAGCGTCTGCTCCAGCCTTGGCAGCAGCAAGCATCGAAGCGACTCCAGTGCCAGCAGTGTCATGTGTGTGGACATGGATCGGCAAGTTGGGGAACTCTTTACGAATAGCGCCCACCAGCATGGTGGCTGCTTCAGGTTTCAACACGCCCGCCATATCCTTGATCGCGAGGACGTGAATACCAAGGGCTTCGAGCTCACGCACGAAATTCATGTAGTACTCGAGGTCATAAAGGCCACGCTTGGGATCCGAAACATCTCCGGTGTAGCACACAGTTCCTTCAATGATACCTCCGGCAGCCCCAACACAGTCGATTCCAAGTTTCATGTTTTCAATGTAATTGATAGAGTCAAAAACACGGAAGACGTCCATACCTGTATCTTTTGCCAACTTGCAGAACTCGTAGTTGACATTATCTGGGTAGCTAGTGTATCCAACAGCATTTGCACCACGAAGAAGCATTTGGAAAGGGATATCCGGGACGGCTTCGCGAAGATCAGCCAGACGATCCCATGGGCATTCCCGAAGGAATCGCATAGCAACATCGAAAGTTGCTCCACCCCAACATTCTAGAGAGTAGCAATTGGCCAGAGCGACCTTTGTCGCCGGAGCAATGTTCAGCATATCAATAGTGCGAAGACGAGTCGCCAACAAGGATTGATGCGCATCACGCCAAGTCGTATCGGTAATCAACAAGCCCTCGTTGCGACGGACAGCCTTGGCAAATGCTTCCGGGCCCTGTTTATCAAAAATTTCCTTCAATGACTTGGACTTGGGTCGTCCTGAGTCAGTGATCACGGGAATAATAGGATCAACAGTGGCCGGTGGAGGGCCAACAGCACCAAGTTCTTTGGGGGTACCGTTCACAATGATCTCTGCGATGTATTTGAGCATTTTTTGAGCACGATCTTTTTCGCGGAGGGGGGCCATCAAGTAAGGGTTCGAAGCGATGAATCCAGTATCAACGACACCATCTAGGAACTGTTCATTCTCGAGGACATTGAGCAAGAATGATTTGTTGGTAAGGACACCGCGCACTCTGAACTCGCGGAGGGCTCGAATCAACTTTGCGGCAGCCTCACGTCGAGTGCGGGCCTTGGAAGTAATCTTAACCAAAAGCGAGTCATAGTGGGGAGAAATCTTGGCACCTGGGAAACCTGGGCCATCATCCAAACGAATACCCATACCAGTGGGCAAACGGAAGACACTGATAGTACCAGTGTCGGGTCGGAAGTCATGAGAAGGATCCTCAGTAGTGACACGGCACTGCATCGCAAAGCCAGTAGGCTCAGGAATGTTCTCTTGGATCAAACCAAGTTCCGGAAGCGTTTTGCCAGAAGCAATCAAGATTTGTGATTGGACGATGTCAATACCGGTAACTTCCTCGGTGACAGTATGCTGAAAACAAAGAGGAAAAGCAATTATTTTCGTCAGTCAATATTTGGCCGAATATAATCCACCATGGACGCAACATCAAGAATCTATCACATACCTCCACTTGGACACGAGGGTTGACTTCCATGAAATAGTGCTTGCCATGCTTATCGACCAAAAATTCCACTGTACCTGCATTCAAATATTTTGCATTCTTCAAAAGATTGCAAGCGTCGTTCAAAATACTTTGTCGGAGACTAGGGTCGAGGCCTTGTGCCGGTGCTGTCTCAACGACTTTTTGGTGACGTCGTTGGACAGAGCAGTCGCGATCCCACAAGTGCACCACATTGCCCGTACCATCTCCCAAACATTGCACCTCAATGTGACGGGGAGTTTCCACGTATTTTTCCACGAAACAACGTCCATCACCAAAGGCGTTGAGCGCTTCATTGGAAGCTTGTGTGAACATTGGTTCCAAATCTTTTTGGGTTGGAACAACACGGATACCACGTCCACCACCTCCCATGAGGGCCTTGACGATGACGGGGTACGAGCAGTGGTTCTTGGGATCCTCGATCCATTGCTTGGCAGCTTCAACGGTGGCAAAGGCAGTCTCTGATCCTGGAACAACAGGAACCTTGGCGGCAATTGCGAGATTTCGGGCTGTGGCCTTGTTTCCAAAGGAATTCAAATTTTCGACGGTTGGACCAACAAATGTCACCCCTGCCTTTCGAAGGCCCTCGGCAAAGTGTTCATTCTCCGAGAGGAAACCATACCCAGGGTGGACCTATTGGAATTGGAGGAGAGAAGTACATAAAATCAATAAAGATTTTCATAAACGGCATTGGCACAATCATAACATATCCAAGAAGAAAAAAGTACGTACTGCTTCAACTCCGTTGGCGACACAAAGCTTGACAATTGTGTCGATGTCGAGATACTGGGCAACTGGCGATTTGCTTCCATCCAATTCGAAGGCTTGGTCAGCCTTGTAGCGATGCTGAGTGAAACGATCTGCATGTGTAGCAACAAAAAATCGGCAGGTAGCACAGTACAGTACAGTGAGATCCAATCTTTCAAAGAATAAAATCTTCGACCGCCGATCGACGACGAGTGACGATCGATGACGAGCCTCGTTTTCTTGACAGGGAGAAAAAGTTTGATGACTGACAACAGACAGACGAAAACAAACTCCGTAGAAAAGTCACGTAAAGATGTACTGGGGGATGAGAACCCTCCCCCGAACGCTTTCCCCGCTTGAACAACCAACGTTCCACGACATCGCGACATACTGTACCGGTACATCACGACCATGACCGTTTCTGATGACACGATCAACGCAACGATAGCAATGTGGATGCAATGACATACATACCTTCATGAGAGTAGATACCGACGGTCTGGATGCCTAGCTCGGCAGCACCGCGATTGATACGAGTGGCAATCTCTCCACGGTTAGCCGCCATGAGCTTCTTGAAAGGAGGCTCTGAAACCGTCACACTCTTGCCAGGGAGCATGCTTGGATGGGTGGATCCGACATGAGAGGAGACCGAGCGCCTCTGGTCATTCAAGAGGGAGTTTGTGGCCCAGGAAGAGGTGGTAGAAAGGGCTCGAGCACCAACTGCGAGCTTTCTGGGCCGAGCAGTGATGGCTCGGCGAGTTTGTCGCCGAACGGCTTGAAGGGCAACCTTGCGGAAGATCATTATTTTCTTGTGACAGCGATCAAGAGATTAAGATTCAACTGAGCGATTATTCGTAGTTGTAGAAATGTTTCTTTGTTTGTTTGTTTGTTTGTTTGTTTGTACAATTCCTTGTTTCGACGACAGGCGATGTCGTTTGTCGAGGAGCGTTGAATTGTGGTCGTCGGCACTGTTGATTGTTGGAACCTGTCGATCGGGGGAAAATACCGCATCTTTTCATTTCGCACCCACTACTACTACACGCCGGTTGGATCTTTCACCGGGTTCGCGTTCGCTTTTAGCTCGTTTTACCAGTTCTCTCAACCGGTGCGGCAAGTCGTAGGGTTCTTGACACCAAATATGTCGTTTGCATGTCTGATCCCTAAATAAAAACATTAATTTCTTTCCCCCAATGTCGAAAGTACGGGATAACGAGAAGAAACAAAAGCCGTCATATGTAGTTAGTTTCATTCTTTCCACAACTAACATATATTCTCCTCGATTCCATTCTCCCCGCCCGATTTTGAGATCTTTACTACTAGAGTATGGTGCTACAGTACTACGTAGTATGTACGTACTACTATGATACTACTCCCCACTGCCGCGGCGCAGAGCGCTCAAAAACACACCTCCCATGCATGTCATTATTCGTCATCACACTGCTGTGGTCATGCGCCATTTCGTTTGGTTGGTTTACACATCCACCATTCTCCTCCTCCTCCTCCGAATCTCATCTGCATTATTTCCTGTAAGGTCGACGTCTCGTTTCTACGATACGAGGAATAGTTTGAAGTTTCTGCAAGGCTCGTCCATGGTTCGACCCAACAAAAAGCGGACACCTCGAGAGGAGGGTGGTGACAACCGTAACAGCGACAGCCAAACAGGACGAAAGAAGAGAGCTGCCATGCATTCGCTTCGTGCTACGGCAAGTGCTCGGCAGGCTCAGTCGCTAACCGATGGATCGAACTTGCCAACGGTGTTATTCTTCCATGGGTTGGATACGGCACCTACAAACTTGGAAAAACGACCGCCCGAAAGTTGACACTAGAAGCCATGGTACAGGGATACCGTTGCATTGACACAGCGTTTATCTATGGAGGCGAGACAACAGAGACTCAGGTAGGCTTGGCCATTCAAGATGCCATGGAAAAGGGCATTCTAGAAAGAAAAGATTTGGTTGTCCAGACGAAACACTGGCGAAAATATCATGGATACGAACCGACTTTGAAGTGCCTCGAACTAAGTTTGAAACGACTACAACTGAATTATATTGATATTTGGTTGATGCATTGGCCTGGTCCAGCTTGGACAACCATGAACCGACGAAAGGATTTGATCACGCAGAACGGACCTTGGCACTACGCTGCTCATTCCAAGGAGGATTTGCCAACGCTCCGAAGTGATACCTGGCGTGCTATGGAAACGGCCTTGAAAGAAGGCAAGGTCAAAGCCATCGGAGTGTCTAATTTTTCAATCGCACACTTGGAACGCCTCAAAGAAACGGCCACTATTTGGCCGCCTGCTGTGAATCAAATCGAGTGCCATCCGCTCTATCCTCAAACAGAACTCTTGGAATACTGCGCCACGGAAGGAATTGTCGTCCAAGCATATGCATCTCTAGGTGGGCAAGATGCAGGCAAATCGTTCTGGAGGAAAGTATACCCACACACAAAAGGTGAAGAGCCTGTGACAAAGCTCTTGAACGCGCCTCCCGTTCTGGCTCTCTCGAAGGAAGTGGAAAGAACTCCAGCTCAGGTTTTGTTGCGATGGGCGATTGAAAAGAATTTGACCTTGGTTCCAAAGTCATCGTCTTCTGAACGTATGGTGGAAAATGCGACCATCTTTGATTTTTCGCTGAGTGTTGAGCAGATTCAAACTCTCGAGGCTGAACTTGAGCGAGCTATATCAGCGGCGGCAACCAATGAAGGCGAGTCCGTGACTGGCATGACACGTCTTTGCTGGAGGAACGATCCTCTGCGGCTTCTTGATTTTGACTGATTAGGTTTGCGAATAATTCTTGTGAAACAAAATATGTCGAATCGCCAGCTACGTACGGACGCGAAGTAGCTCGCGAATGTTGCCGGCTCCATTGTCATAAACCTGCAATATTTCCACCTGGAATTCATCTTGTGGCTTGGAATGCGCTTTTATGCCTTCTCGAAAAGCATCAGATCCACCCCCAATTCCAAAGTAGTAGCGTTTTGTAGCTATATACGCAACTCCAGTACCCCTTCTCAAGTGTTTCGTGATGAAACGAGCAGTATCCATGGCGGCAGCCAGTGAGTATGTGGTCTCTGCCGCCAAGATACAATCAAACATGCCGTCGGAAGGAACGCCGGGTGGAAGAGACGATGGAACTTTCTTGGATGATGATGCATCCTCTAAGAGACGTGAGAGAGAATTCCAGTCTCCGGCACCTAATGGGGCATGCTGTGAGAGCCAGAGCGTCAATTGTTCTTCGGCCGCCCCATCCATTTCAAGCGACTTGACATTAAGTGCAATGTTGGATATGGTCGCATTCAGTACGAACTCATTGAAATCGGTGAAACACACGAAGGTTGAATCATCATCTCCAAGCCTTTTCGTTTCTCGTAATACCCAACACCCCGGCAAGCCATGGCCACATCCAAGCTCCAGTACAAATCCTTTGATTTGGACTTGATTTTGGCTGAGATACCGACAGAGATCGACGCTACACTCCCAGACTACATCACCACCTTCGTAGATGCCTGGGATCAAGTCAGTCCCTTGGATGCTCGATGTGGTTGATCGTTCGCGTACCCTTGCAAGGGAATCGGAAGTTCTGCCATCCTCGTCAGTGAGTGTGACCCAATCATGCGGAGGTGGAAACGAAGAAATGTTCCGTTGAAATTCGGCTAGGAGGTTTTGACACCAGACGAATGATTTGATTTCGGAGGAGGCTGAATTTTCTCCATCTACAGGGGAAATCGAAACACCGCTGCCGCCGGGTAGAGGGGTTTCATGAAGCGATCCATCATTCTGGCCCTCCGACGGTAGGAAATTGAAAGAAAAGGACATGTTGTATGTTGTTGCCTCCAGTATCTTTTAAAGCTACTCCGTAAGAGCTAAACCTCTGTTCAAGTGTGACGCCATAGGTGCGATCCACTCTTTAGGTCACGGAAGACAATGATCGTTCACTTGCTGCTGTCAATGCTCGATGTTCAATGTTCAATGTTGTGTGTTGTGTGCTGTTGTGTCAGATTTGTGGTGCTGCTATGGCGCTGCAGTTGCTGGTCTCGGGCTGTGCGGTCCCAAGGATCATGTGCGCGTGATGGGTGATGTTCGGATGAATCAAAAAGGGCAGACGGGCGGTATCACGTACGAGTATGTACTGTACCGGGGGTACCAGGTACCACAGTAACAGTCTACCGCAGCGCTGACTGTTCGTACTGTAAAAGTTGAACGTACAAGTACCAGGTCTGTAAAAGTACAAGTACAAGTATCCATACTGTACAAGTACAAGTACAGTACTGTACAAGTACAGTACCAGTACTGTACCAGGTAGAGTACCGCCCGACGAGTATTGTACTATGTTCGGGCCCTTGGATCTTCCAGCTCTCTTTTAGAGTCGTCTCTCCAGAGATAGTATCTACCCGTAGCAACGCTTCAAAGTCTCTCTACTAGAGAATAAAAGTACAGAGGAAGTGGACAAGACGTTGGTACGGGCATGCCTGTACACTGCCTGCCACTGTACTCGTACCGTAGCTGTACCAGTGCGGCAATGCTTCATGGGGATAAAGTTTGGACGATGAACCAGGAATGGACGAACGGGAGGTCCTAGTGCTATAAAGGACCGGAGTCATCAACACGACGATATAGAAGTTTGTTTTGCTCTGGCTCTCGCTATCAACGCTAGACTCACTAGAACGACAACAACACAACGAACCCCACCTGACATACGAGTCACATACAGTGGTTTTTCGACGTAGAGATCACTGAGTGGACTTGAAACGCCTTCTATCATTACGCCTGAGAAGTTTCTTGTCTCTGATTTGAAATGCCCTCGAATAAACTTCTTTCGACACGTACAGCTCAGGTACAAGACACCCCCAAAAAGTCGAGCCAATCCCAAGTTCGGGCTCGTCGGCCAGAAATGAATTCCCTCGACATGCACGGAGCTCCCAATTTATTCTTCTTCTGCGGTTTCCTCTTCCTTCTTAGCGGGCTCTTCTTCATCACCCATGAACGAGGCGATGACTTTTCGTGTCAATTCAATGTCTTCCTCCTTGCTTTTGGCAGGTTTGGTAGCTTTTGCGTTCAAAGACGACACGAAGGCACGCGGTTGAGCAGGAACGAAGGCAGCCGCCACAGCAGGCAGTACCAAAAGAGTAGCAACAGACAGCTTCATTTTCAAATGCAAAGGGAGAGAAGTGGATTATGACTTGGGAACGATGCGAGCAAAACGGGCTGCCCTTGCTGTCGTCTTCTCATTCGGAGACACCGCGCCGCCGATAGAGTTGGATATCCATCCCCCATCGTTGAATTGCGATAACCGATCTTGAAACACGCACGCGTGCGTTTTGTCGTAATTACTAACAGTACCAGTAGTACCGGTACGAGTATGGTACCAGTACTGTACGAACTACCAGCGCTGCTACGCGCGGTACAAGTAACGACGTCTGCGCTCGCTACTCGTACGTGTACAGTACCGGTACTCGTACTATTTCAGTAATAGAGCAAGGTTCAGTGACGTTGGCGAATTCGCGTGCGAAGAAACGCTAAGTAAGTACCATGAGAAATCGAGGGACTACGAGTACCATCATCATCATCTTCGTCTTGTTCTTGAAGCTTGCTTGAAGGTCGATTACTACAGTCGAGTCTCTCTGCTCTACCATACTACTACTAGCTAAGCTAGTAGTAGTAGTAGAGCAAGCTACTTGAGGATGGATCGGATAGAAGTAGTCGTTTGTCTTCACCTCCTCCTCTATCTACTAGTCTACTACCCTCCACCAGCACTGCTGCTTTGTTGCTTGCTTCTTTCTTTTTGTTCTCTCGCTGTCAGCTAGCTCTTGAGTAGTTTTATTCCTTTTTCTTTCAAGAGTAGCTAGCAGTTTTACCAGAGTACTGGCTACCCCGGCACAGTGAGTGGACCAGTCGTCGTACTGCTCTACCGGGGCATTGTACGTCCTCTTCCACAGCTATTCCTAGAACTGAGGATACCACATAATACATTCACTCGACAGCTTGGAACTTAGAATCCTCACAGATAATACTTTGCTATGCTGCATCACTTTACATCTATAAATCTATTGTCTAGAATTTTATTGTAGGACGAGTCGTGAAAACCCGACTGTGTCATCATATGTTGCCATGGGCTTCATGGAGAGAAGCAAAATCACCGTGGAAGACACGCAGTACAGCAATCACCCGATTCAACACACATACCGCAGTTTGCATAAATCTGAATCCCTTTTCCGCACATTTCACTGGGAATGCTGGCATTGTCGTCGAAACCATTTCCGAAGACCGAGAAGAATTGCAGATTTTCGAGATTGCCCACCGCACTTGGTATTGTGCCAATGATTTGATTGTAGTCCACCTGATAGAAAACCAGCTGAGACATCGTTCCGATTTTCGTGGAGATACCACCGGTAAGAATGTTATGGTCAAGGTCGATAAATCGAAGGGAGGTCGAATTGTACAACTCCTCGGGAATGGGCCCCGAAAAGACGTTCCTGTCGAGGTCTAGTTTTTCTAGATTCTTCATGGAACCAAGCCAACTTGGGATCCATCCAGTTAATGTATTTCCGTCCAAATCCATTTCTTTCAAGTACTCGAGATTATAAAGCTCGTTTGGTATCGATCCTCTCAAGTTGGATTCATCTGGAGTCAAAAGAACAAGAGTGTGAAATACATGGCGGAGATAAGCAACTATGGTCTGTCTCAGGGGGAGGGGGGGGCTTACCTAAGTTGAGCTTTTGAACTTGCTGGAGATCGTCACAGGTGACACCTCCCCATTCGCACTCATGAGAATCGCTCAAAAAACTGTTTCTGCTGCATGGCATCGAAGCATCCCTGCTGCACTTTGTCCACCCGTCACCACCTGTGGTGAAATAGAGAAGAGCAAGAATGTATCGTTGCAGTAGATTTTCGTCATCAGGACAGAGGTGCATGTCATCATCGTCCACAATCCAGTTATAGGCCCGATATGCTGGGTGTTCAACATCGTCGAATCTTTCGGCAGCCAAACCAGACAGCGCTACTACTGTCGCACCAATTTGGAGCTTGCGAGCTTCGTACAGCATACCGCTACACGGCAAGGTTGGAGCCATGCTTTCACTGGGATGGTTTGAAGGAGCGTTGGTTAGTCCGATGGATGTCCCCATGCTTGGTGTGGCGGTTGGTCCGGTGGATGGTCCCATGCTTGACGCAGCTGTTGCTCGAGCCGTTGGTCCCGTGGTTGGAGAAGTGGTTGGCTCAGTCGTTGGTCTGGTCGTGGGAGCGGCACTCAACTCCATAGTTGGTCCAGTCGTTGGTTCCGTGGTAGGCCCGGCACTTGCTCCAATAGTTTCTTCTGGTGTAGGTCCAGCTGTTGGCTCCGATTTAGGTCCAGCGGTGGGTCCGGTGGAAGGTAAGGGGCTTGGACCAGTGGCTGGACTGCTAGACGAGGTCGTCGAGGCATCCGAAGGCACCAACGAAGGCGAATCAGACGGGAAGGAGGACATTATAGTTTCACTTGGGAAACTTTCCGAAAATTCTACTGGTAGCTGGGTCGGCACCAACGATGGTGAAATCGATTTCGAAGGGGGCTTGGTAATTGGTGCGAGACTTGGCTCGGGAGCTGGATGTGCGATAGGACTATCAACTCTAGAAGGCATTCCAAATGCAGGTGGGAGTGAAGGGGGAATCAGGCTGGGCGCATCTGAAGGAATCAGACTTGGTGTATCCGAAGGAATGAATGACGGGGCATCTGATGGTATGAATGAAGGGGCATCTGATGGAATGAATGACGGGGCATCTGAAGGAATCAATGACGGAGCATCTGAAGGAATCAATGACGGGGCATCTGACGGAATGAATGACGGGGCATCTGATGGTATGAATGAAGGGGCATCTGATGGAATGAATGACGGGGCATCTGAAGGAATCAATGACGGGGCATCTGAAGGAATCAATGATGGTGAATCGGATGGTATTGACGAAGAGATATCTGAAGGAGTTTCTGTAGGCACTCCTGTAAGTTGACTTGATGGCGTCAATGTTGGGCTTGAAGAAAAGGCGGTTGGAGATGCAGTCAGAAAAAATTTTGAAGGGGCCTGGGTAATAGGTGCCAGACTTGGCTCAGGAAGTGGGTCAACTTTGTCGAAATCAGGTACCAAAGTAGGAGCAATCGAAGCGACTGAAGGAACATTTGTAGGCTCTTTCGTAGGTTCTCTCATTGGATCCACAGTCGGGATAAAAGTGGGATTCGAAAAAAAGACATCGGTCGGGAGTGCCGAAAGCTCCATTGATGGGTCTGGTGATGGAGAAATTGAAGGAATGTCCGACTCCCGAAGGGATGGCTCACTAGTTTGCATTCCAGTGGGACCAGTCGATGCGACATCTGTAGGAGAGTCAGTAGGCCCTCCTGTAGGCTCCCTCGATGGCACCACTGTCGGGCTAGAAGACGGCGCAACTGGAAAGGCGGTTGGAGAAGCAGTCAACGAATATCTCGAAGGGGTCCTGTTAGTTGGTGCAAGGCTTGGCTCTGGAGCTCGGACCGTAACAGGAAAATCATTTCTATCCTGGTTTGGGGATACAGTTAAGGATGGTACTGAAGGAGTCCCGGTTATTGGCGCAAGACTTGGCTCGGGAACTCGGACCGTGACAGGAGATCCTTCAACTCTGTCCTGGCTTGGGAATAGAGTGAAGGAAAATACTGAAGGAGTCTCGGTTGTTGGTGCAAGACTCGGCTCTGGAGCTCGGACCGTTACAGGAAAATCAACTCTGTCATGGCTTGGGGATGGAGTGAAAGGAAATACTGAAGGAGTCTCGGTTATTGGTACAAGACTTGGCTCTGGAGCTCGGACCGTAACAGGAGACTTTTCAACGCTGTCCTGGCTTGGGGAAGCAGTTAGAGAATATCTCGAAGGGGTCCGGGAAATTGGTGACAGACTCGGCTCTGGAGCTCGGACCGTGACCGGGAAATCCACTCTGTCTTCACCCTCAGAAGAATCCACGTTATTCGACCCATCAAGATGTCCGCAATCAAATGGAAGAGTGAAATCCGATTCAAGATCAACATCCTGAGAATCGGAATAACTGAATTGACACGGATCTCTGGACTTTGAAGCATGAACTACGCTGTGGGAAGCGAGGAGAACAATGGAAGACAACTTCAACCACAACATCTTCTGGCAATGAATCGTTTGCGAATCCTTGAAGTGATCGAAGCGTTAACCAAGTTCAGTAATGATTTCTTGCCGGGGCTGAGAGATGGTACCCGTATGGACCTTGGTGGATGTAAAGTATTTTTTCTCTACAGTGTGGTTGATACTCGTACCGGTACGGTATGGAAAGTCGGCGGCAGGAAAAAAAACAGCAAAATGTGGGACGCTACTGGGCAATCCAACGACCAGGAAACCTTTATACTTTTATTCATCTATGCTTAGTTGCATTTCGCTCCCGCCAAACGGAAGTACATTCTCTCTAAGTATAAAAGTCGTATGTGACATTTTCTGGGATATGGCACTTGCTCATGAATATAAGTACGGTAGAATGCGGTACAAGTACGAGTACTGTAAAATCCGAGTGCGAACGGCACGGCGGGATCAGTTAGGGTCGACAGCCTCGTGTTGTCGCCGGCCGAGCCCGAGACTTGTTCGTAGCCCGGTACCGGTATGTACCTGGTATACCTGGTATCCCAGTTGCGAACTTGAGGGGAAGGACGTCTGCCAGTCACCCCGAATGGCAAACGGCCGAACCGACAGCAAGAAAGCATCAACAAACCTCCACGCGCAAGCGCTCCCCCTCGTCAGACACCTCGCTGCGACTATGCTTCGCCACGGTGACTTTGCCCTAGCAGCTGGCGCACCGCCAGCTGCCAATGCAAATGCCGGCATCCCCCAAAACGAGGCCTAACAATCCCACCCGGCGCCATCGGGCACCTCGCCCACCCTTGCTGGCTGGGCCAAAATGGAGCGAATCAAGTGAATAGGATGGAAGAGGCAGGGATCCTTACAACAGTAAATCCCCCTTTTTGCCACACACCGGATTTGCAATACAAGACCTGGTCCAATTCAACAAGCAACGTAGGTGGCGGAACGTAGTGCAGCCATCCCAGTTGCGAACTTGAGGGGAAGGTCAGATGGAGATTGAATTGTATGGAGGTTCGGATGTCTGCCAGTCACCCCAAATGGCAAACGGCCGAACGGACAGCAAGAAAGCATCAACAAGGAAGGTAACATGACGATGACAGTTTCTTTGTTTCATCCGGATTGATATCGTTCGATCCCTGCTATGGTGCAGTAGCGACGTTTAGATAGTTAAAAATGCTGACCCACCTGCCCGCTCCCGTCAGACCCTCGCGAATCAAGCGAATCGGATGGAAGGGGCAGGGATCCTTACAACAGTAAATCCCCCTTTTTGCCACACACCGGATTCGCCCAACACTACAGGACTACACGTACTGTAGACCTGATCCAATTCTACAAGCAACGTACAGTAGGTCGGCGGAACGTACTGCAGCCACTGCACTGTACCAGTACAGTACTGTACCGGTACGTAACTGGTACTGATATCCATACTTGTAAACTAAAGAATGAAGCCAATCTACCGGTACGCTATGCATGAAGTACAAGTACTGTACAGCAACAGGTCGAAAGAGAACAAGAGACCTCCAACTACCCGTATCTGCACACCAAATCAGCCAAATCAGCAAGTCTCTACCAGTAGTAGGAATACGCACACTCGAGCTATAGAGAAAGACTACTACCGGCACGAAAAAGCCAGGAGATTCCAGATTGTCTTCCGAGGAGGGAAAAGTAAAACCCAAAACGCGCAGTCTCTCTACTACGTAGAAAGAGCACAGCCTCGCCGTATTTTAAAAAATAAAGAATCCATTCTTCATGCACTCTACAAGTACTACTACTAGAGCCTTCTTGACTTGGCACAGCTCCAACTCTTCATATTCTCATAATGGAACATGATAAAAGATGGCAAAGGTTTTGCTACAGTACGCGTACGCCCCCTTTGCCAAGACTACGAGTACCCCCCCCCCCCCCCCCCTCGAACTTTTACCACGTGAGCAGAGTTGTGGCGGATGCCAACACCATTGCGCACAGCCCGAGAGAAGCAACAGCTTTGTTCTGGAAACGCCGTCCTGCAGAAATACTCGGATCCAGACTGTTATGAATCAAAGGAGGGAAAACGAATGCTAAAGGACATCCAAGCAAACTTCCCATCAGACTAACCACCTTGTCGAGACTGTTCATCGTAGAGATCGCTACCACTGCAAGGAGACAAACCAGAACAGATGCAATCAAGTTTCGACTCTGCAGTTTTGATGTAGACTTTCCGCAACATGCTTGCATCGCGCCAGAGATAGATCGACACGCAATTTCCAAGGAAGGAAAGTTTTGCAAAGGAAATGTAAAGATCACTGCAACACTATACGCTAGCTGGACTGTTGTTGCAATGTTCCCTTCTGGGAGAGATGTGGTCATTACCGTCTTAACATCTTTTCCAAATGACATCCAACAGAAAATTCCAAAGAAAGTGTAGAAGGTAATAATCCCCAGAATGACCCGACGGTAAACCGACGGAAACTTTTTTCGATCTTCCTCGCGATAGACGGCTTCTTGCAGTGGAACCAAAAGAGTTATAGAGCCTTCAAACAACAAGACCTGAAAGGATGATCATGGTGAGCTAGGGACAACAACCAGTTCACAGGCCTTGGATATCGTCCAACACTTACACTTGTCCCAATGAACAAAAACCAGCCCGAATTAAAAGGCTCAAGACGATTGAATTTATAAGCAATTTCTGCCAGAGGCCCACGTCCCTCCTCGGATTGAAGGGCATTGGCGAGCGCAAAGCCAAGACACGTTATCAACCCGTACAGAATGAGAATATTGGCAAGTAAGTTTGTGATTGTAAGCTTACGAATATCTCGGATCCAACTCATTGGAATCTGGAACACCAGCATGACAGACATGAAGTAGGTGGGAGGAATGTCAACTTTGAACAATTGCAGGGTACTTGCGGAAAGATTTTGTGGCACAAAGATCAAATATGTCAAGCAGACACCACTTTGCATCGCGGCAATGCCAACCTTGACAATTGTTTCGCCAGCAGCACCGAGCGCTCTGTAGGCGAGTTCTGGGTAGGACAATATCGTCCGCCTGGCTCTTTTGCGACCAGCTTCCAAAGCTGTCAGTTCAAAAGCTCTTTGACTCTCGAGCTTCCAGCTGTCCAGCAAACAAGCACTGCTGGACAGGAATAAAACAGTTGAAAAAAGCAAAATAGGAACCGCACAAACATATCCAGCATTTGCGAATCCATGTGGCAAGTATAAAATGGCCGGACCGACCATTCCTTTGATTATGCCAAGGACAGCACTAGTCAAATCGCCGCCCATACTATGCGCATGTGGATCCTGTTCTTCTTCAACCCCGTCTTCCTTCCAACTTGGACGACGACCGAGAAGTTGGCGTCTTTCATCGTCGTCGTCGTCAAGTTCACCATGAGAGGTATAAATACTTCTCATCCGAATGTCCTCGAAGCCTGGGTCTAGAAGGCGTTCATATACGAATTTATTGAGCATGGAGAGAGGAACAGGGACTCGCTCTCGAACATTTTGACGCGTTTGACGTTGACGAGCAAGACCGAATTCCTTCGCCATTTCGGCTAGACGACTAGAATCTTCCCCGGCCGTATAAGTTTGCATGTGCGACGACTGATTGTAGCCGCTAGTTGCTCCATATTTCTTGTTTTCGAGGGGGAGAAGTGTATCTTCGCCTTCTTTTCCCATGCTTGCTTTCGAATCTTGATCCCGACAAAGAAATCAATGTAGACAACTCGTACCAGGATAGATCTTCCTTGTCTCTTGCTTGAGCGGACCTTCGTCGTTGTTGTCATCCAGCAACCAGCGCAATGAACCAGAGGGATGCATCCCTCTTTTGTTCTTCTTCGCATCAACAAACCAAAACCCATTCGCATTCCTACATACGTGCTACGTGCGACATCTCGTACCGGTATTGTACGTACTACCTAGTAGGTAGGTTCGGCGGCACCCGTGGACACGCTAGATTTGAAGGATGACGAGCATGCATGCAGCGAGTTTGGCTCGACATCCCACTCTTTAGCTATCGGCTAACGTACAGACCGGGGGTACCTTTGGGGGATCTTTATGGGGAACCTATTGGAACAGATTTGTTTCTGAGAATTGTGAGCCTATTTTTATTGTCTACTTTGCTACTCTTGATTTTCCAGGAAAACTTCCAGTAGTAATTGCAATTGCATTTTCCAGTAGTAAATCCACAGGATTCTACTGTCTTTCATCTTGCCATATCATTGGCACTGACTCAGGATGTGCATCTCTTCATTCCCACTGTGCCACACACCACCTGTTCTAGTCTAGACATGACGCACCAGCGATGCCACGCAGGTGGCGGTAGCCATTGAAGTGACGGAGAGGGAAGGAAGGTCAGACGTCCGCGACGAACGGAGAACAGACGAAACTTCCGGAGCCTCTCATCGGAGAGGCTCCAAGCAGCAGCAAGGAAGTCGATTCTGTTGTTCTTGTGTTTACTCTTTTGTATTGCTTGTAACCATCCTGTCGAGGATAGTCACAAGCAATACTATAGTTCGTTCTAGGCTATCGAGCCTAGCGTTTCGAATGTTAAACCACCACCGCCCCAGCCACCTTCGCAATCACGGAGGTGTGCGACAGGCGGGACTCCTACTAGTCCCGAATTATGCCACACACCACCTGTTCTAGTCTAGACATGACGCACCAGCGATGCCACGCAGGTGGCGGTAGCCATGGAGGTGCCCGGGGGTGCAAGTGGCAAAAGGGACCCGGAGGATTCCTACACGTACATTTCTACGTTTCTGGTGATGTCTGTCCGTCAATACATGGTCCGCGGCCAACCATGCATGGGAGCGCTCTACGTACCCCGACTCTTATTTACCCCGGATCATTATTCTACGGGCAACCTGCTCTCTCTATCTACCGCCGGTACGAACAAAACACTGTACGAGTACTTTGGTAGCATACGATAGGCCCCTGTAGAGAACGCTTCGCTGGACTTCCTTATTCTCCTTTTACTATATGTTCTTGTGAGACAATAAATTCGAAGCCTTATTTATGGTGTACATCTGCGAATTCAAGTGCCCTGCCTAGCCTGGTGTTGTTCTGGCGAACAACACGTGAACCGGGGAATCGAATGTTCAAAACATTGCCGCTACCAAAGTAATAGCCACACAATTCTACAGTAATGTTCTTCGCCTTCCACACGAACGAGTACGTTGCCTTAAAATACATGCCCGTTTCCATCTGCTGCCGTTGGTTCTGTCAATGCTTGACATTGCTGGTGAAGTTCTCTGCCAGTTCGACATTTTGATTGGCTGGAGGGATGTCTCACTTGCGTACGTTTCCCTAATTGGAAAACCACCAGCAGCCTGAGTCGAATTTGTACCAATCAAACTGAGGCCAGGAAGCGAAGTTGAAGACCATTGGCCGCCTTGTTCCTCCGATCTTGGCCTTCTGCACCCCGGCAATGGCCAAAGTCGTACCGGGCAAAGACATCAAAATCTGAAAAAGAGACGGCAAACAGCTGCCTGGCCGAGGCTCGAGGGAAAAACAAAAGCCTCACCATCACTGTTTTCTCTTTCGCGACCGGCAGTGGCGGGGGAAGGAAGAAATAATTCTTCATCTTTGATGCGATCAGAAAAATATTACAAAAAGTAGACTATCCACCTTCCTCCCAAAGAACGAGACCGAGCTACCCAAGCGAAAGCACACAAAGAAGAAGAAACCTATTATCAAATCGTTTTCAGCAAACAACAACGAAAGAAACAACAATGGCACCGATTGACTACAACACAGATGATGGGACACCCAGAATGCAATCCATCGACTACTCGGAGAGCGATCAACATGATCAAGATGAATACGACAAGTCCATCGCTAAGGGCGGAGTGACCACCCCTTTTCCTTGGAAGCTCCATGATATGCTGGATGATATGGATCGTCAAGGCACCCATTCCGTGGTGACTTGGCAGCCACACGGACGGGCTTTTATGGTACACAAGCCGAAGGACTTTGTTGACAAGATCATGAAACATTACTTCAACCAAACCAAAGTGAGTATCCGTGCCTTTCGTTGTTGGAATGTTGTTATCAAACGTGGTCTAACCCCCCCCCCCCTCCTTCCTCGCAGTATGCTTCATTCCAGCGCCAACTAAACCTCTACGGCTTTTCCAGGCTAAGCCATGGAAAGGACAAGGGAGCGTATTACCACATGTGCTTTGTCCGAGGCGAGCGAGGATTGTGCCGCAGCATGATCCGACAAAAGATCAAAGGAACCAAAGTCCGAAGAACTCTCGCGCCGGAAGAGGAACCCAATTTCTACTTACCGCAATGGGGCAAGACAAAGATCGTAGAAATGACCGGCGTGTCCCTTCATCCTACACCAGTCAAGTCGACAACCGCCTCCTCCAAGCCAAAACCCCGCACTCCGTCTTCACAAACCAAAGCTGCGAAGAATACAAAGAAATCATCTCCGGCAGTCAACAACTCGCTGGTCTCGATGATCAGAGAAGCACCAACACAAGCCGGAAAGACTCTCCTCCCTCCTCCGCCTGTCATCAAGCAACTGCAACCAAGCGGCCCAATATCTTCCGAGGTTGAACCTCAGCCTCCGTCCTATGATCCTGCAAGGGGAGGGGACTTGCTTTTCTTCGAGGGTCGTCCTTTTCGATACCTGGAACACATTGAACAGATCCCGCCACTCCAGTCGCAAGGACCTCGGCAGTCCTACAAGGAGAGGCTTCACAACATGATCAACTCCATTGTCATGGAATCTCCCAGCTGGCAAGACGCCGGTCAACACAATCAAATGTGCAGCGTGTAGCGCACAACGTGTCATGGGAAACGGATCCAGTCATTCTTTGATCTACGAGTACGGGGAACGGACGGGAGAAAACAAGCTATAAATGAGTATTCATGAAAGATACACATACCGTTCCAACTGTAGCAGCCAGGCGGCTCTTGATATGTAAAACAAGTATACATAGCAACACTTTCATCTGTAAACGTACGTACCTCTCTTCTTTCTGTGGCACGTGATTGATACTAGCCATCACGTCGTTGATTGTTGACTTTCAGAAAGTGATGCTTCGGCTCCTCGGGTGCATCGCTATAAGACAGAAGCGTAA
>OY101115.1:4420119-4741679 GCA_956465555.1 Nitzschia sp. pyKryTriq1
TGACAGAGAGAGAGAAGAAAATCTGCGACACGGCAGTACTCCAAACATCAGGTCGCTCGGTTAGAACGTCCATGTCCCATTGTCCGATGTAAGCCTTGATTCCTTCCGAGGCACCTTCCAAAGTACAGGCCTTGATCAAGAAGACGAACAAAAGTATGATTGGAAGACCCATGCTGATGTAGGCAATGCGCCCAGTCCACTTGAGGCCGAATGCGAGGCAAGCCCAAATACAAATCCAAACAAGGGCGGAGTAGCCGACGTTGACGCCCAAGACGCGAGTGGGGCGAAGATCCGGACCCAATGTACTCATGCCAATAATTGTCTGTAAAAGAAGGCAGTGGTAAGAAATATATGCGCGAGTTGACAGTGTTGATTCCGGTTGATTCAATGTTGATTCTCTGTTCTTGTACTTACATCCATGAAGTAACCCACAGCTTCTTCTCCCGTGATACCTTCCTCAGTCCAGGGAGCTTCTGAAGACCAGGACTCAAAAAAGGCGCGCGATACCCAGGCGAGCAACATGCTGTAGTAGACCACAAGCATGTACGCACAGGCCACA
This sequence comes from Nitzschia sp. pyKryTriq1, assembly GCA_956465555.1. Taxonomy (NCBI): domain Eukaryota; phylum Bacillariophyta; class Bacillariophyceae; order Bacillariales; family Bacillariaceae; genus Nitzschia; species Nitzschia sp. pyKryTriq1. Next base: position 4,420,679 of record OY101115.1, read on the forward strand.
CTCGACACACCGACGCCGCGGAACCTGGCATGGAAAGTTCCAAAGACGCCGACGTTTCCAGTCTGATAGAATTGACCAAGAGAAATCTCAAGGATCAAAACAGGAAGGCCGACAAAGAAGAGGGCCATTAAATAAGGAATGAAGAAGGCGCCCCCTCCATAATCCTTGGCGAGGGCGGGAAAACGCCAAACGTTTCCAAAACCGACGGCGCTTCCGACGGCCGCCAAATAAAAGGCCGTTCTTGACGGCCAGCGATCTCGGCCACCTTCGGAGGAATCATCTGATACCTCCGTGCCAAAGGTGGCATGGCGCTTCACTACTGGTTGCGGCTCTGCTTCCCCGGACATGCTGATTTTGTCGTTAGCTGAAATATCTGAGGAGAATGAGTGAAAAAGGCAATGGTAGTGAGCGACAACGAGGATAAAATCAAAGATTTGCAACAAAGGAACCAAACATTAACCTTGCGTATTAATTAACTGACTTTCTCACCACTCTGCGAGGAAAACGGTTGACTGAGTTTGTCTTTTGGAAATGTGAGATTCCAAAATTATGTTCCTATCTGATCGGTTTTCAGTTTGTTCAGACAGGGAAAAGAATGAGGAGAGAGATCGGACAGGGCTTCTCGTTGGTGTCAAGACAACATGACAAAGTAGTAGTGAAGGCATCACGGTGGTGCAGATCTTGTCGACAGATTTTATAGTCGGGGGGGGGGGGGGGGGGGTTCGCGAATTCTTCATACCGTACACGTATACGTGGTACGTACGTGTACCGTTACGTGCGTTGTGTTGCGGAAATGGGCCGGCCGGCGGCGGAAGAAGAACAATCGCGTATACCGTCGTAGGGCTCCGTAGGAAAAGTCAACTTCAATCTTCCAAAGAATTCATCGACTAATATCTAAAATATGCCCTTGTGAAGTCAATAATGCGGTACCGGTAGTGCAGTAGAATGCGCGATGAGTCGGACATCAAATGAGACAGAAGATACAAAGAGTTCGTATCAAACGGTACAAGCTACTAGCATAAACCGCTTTGCGCACGAGCGGGGCCACAAAAATATTTTTCACCTTTTTCCGCTTTCTCCGCGCACTTGCGTGTTGAGCGTTTTACCGAGAGATGAAAATCGCGGTTTTGGTTTCACCGCGCAAATGCGCGTTGAAAGCGGAAAAAGGTGAAAAATATTTTTGTGGCCCCGCTCTCGCGCAAAGCGGTTTATACCGGTACTCTGCCGGTACGTTATCCGGTATGATACCAGTACTATCAGTTGAGGACCCCTATACCAGCATAGAAAGAATGTGCCATACGCACATGTACAACGACCACCGTATCTCAATGGTACGTATTATATTAAGTTACATAATAGAACATGCAGAACATTCACATTTCTCTTTGGATCCTTCGTTGTCGTCCACGTAGGGGGACAAACGAGGAGGTTCAGTTCCCAATGCCATTGTCATTTTCACATCCACACAACCCCAACTGGCCGCCCGTTCTCCTACCTCAACTTCTTCTCGACTCTGCTGGTCCACGCTGCTCCCACTTCTACTCGTTTCTTCGGCCCCTGCCTCCGTTTCCTCGTCTACCAACGGCGGCGTGGAGATGACAGGTGCTGGTTCCGCCGCTGGAAAGTCTCTAATCGAGCTTTCCTCTTCGGGCTCCACTTTCGAAGCAAATACCTGCCTTGGGTTCTCTTCATGGAGTTCGTCGTCCATCTCATTCTTTTCTTCTTCGTCGGCCGAATGAGGCGTCGTGAGGGACTGTTCCGGCGATGCGGGGTTCAAAGCCTCTTCTCCCTCGGTTGTTTCATCCGACGATATCGATAGGTCTACCATACCACTAGGAGGCGACTCCTCGTCCCAAGGCTCTAGCTCTTCTGATGACAAATCACCAGCAGCATCGACACCAGCTGTTTCTAAAGAATACTTTGCCGGAAGCTGATTCGTCAGGAAGTCCTGCTCTTCTTCTGCACGTTTCCATGCATTGGATTCTGTCATGATGCGTGGTTGAAACGGTGACTCATCAAACGGCCGTGCATCGTGTGGGGGCGGCGACTCGAGAGAATTTGCTTCAGGAGCATTCGAAGAAGTAGTAGAAGGCCGATTGCCAGGACTTTTCCTTGTAGGTGACGTCTCAACTGCAATTTTATCTGACTCTTCTTCCTCGAGCGGAGGAGCATCAGCATCAGAATCAGTGACGTGTGGATCCTCGTATTCATCGGTGGGAGATTCAAGGGTTATGGCGTCTTGTTGATCGTCTTCGATAGTTCTTGATGGAAGAGAAACGTCGGCTACAGCCTCTTCCGTCCTCTTGCCAGCCTCGAAAAGCATCAGGCCGGATGCCGGTGGCCCATCATTAGCAGAATCATCCACGACGGCATCTTCCGTTTCGAGCACTGATGGAATTGCTGCTGGGGTGGTGACATCCAAAGACATTAAGGAGGAAGCTGAGTCCTCGGCGTTCTTAATAATGGTGGCGCTCTCGTCTTCGTCGTTGAGGACGGGGGTATTGGAGCCAACTATTTCTTTCTCCTCTTCAGTGATGGCGATGATGCTACTACCATTTCGGTCAGCACGTTTGGAAGCCAGACGATCCTTCCATTTCTGAACACGTTTGGTGGTTTTGCCTTTTCCGCTCTTTTTGGTGGAGGATCCTGAAGTCTTCTCATACGTCTCGTCCACCACTTCCGCTAGTTCGGTCTTGTTGGAGGATGATTCTTGTTCTACGTTCAACAATAATTCATCTCCTCTGTTAGCATTGTCATGGTCGTCGTCACCACCACCACCACCACCACCACCAAAATCATCATCACCATCATCATCGTCGTGGGTATCATCATTATCACCTTGACGTTGGCTGCGCTTTTGCTCCAATCGATCCTTCCACTTTTTGACCCTCTTTTTAGATCCCGTCGATTCTTTTTCCGATGGAACCCCTCCTACTACTAGTAGTTGTAGAGGCACTGGTAGTTCTTGATTCTCCTTGTCGTGCTGGGTTTCTGTCGTCGTCGCTACTACCTCCTGTACTGTCACGAAGTCAGTAGTAGCTTCACCATCCTCTTCCTCCTCCATGCTACCACTACTAGTAGCACTGCTTTCCGTACTGCATTGTAAGTGCTGTTGCTGATCTTGCTCTTCTTCTTCCGCATTGGCACCCAGCAATGCTTTGCTCCTAGCCTCGTGTTGCTGCTGCTGCTGTTGTTGCTCTCGTTCTTCCTCTAGTACGGCTTGTTCCAATCGAATTTGCGCCGTGCGTTTTCGTTCTGCTTGCACTTGAAGTCGCGCCATTTCCAAGGCTCGAATCTGAGCTGCGGGATCATAATCATCGATTTTATCATTATTATTGTGGACTGATGTGTCTGCTGGTGGTGGTGGTGCTGTTGTTGTTGACTTTTGGGGTGTATCAACCTCGTCAAAAGGGGCTGCTGTAGTACTGGTGTTACTGGTACTGTTGGTATGGTTGTTGCTTGTACTAGTTTTGGGGCGAATGGGAGCAGAGTGCGTTACCACGGCATTCCATACTCCTTGCAGAGAGGAGGCGACTTTTTGACGTTTGGCCGCATCCTGAGCTTCAATCTCGTTGGCAATCCTATCCAAATCCCCACATCGATAATCGTAGCGTTGCCAAAAATCTTCAAAACTGACGGTAGCAGCAGCAGTAGTAGTACTAGCAGTAGTACTGGCAGAAGCACCACAACATAATTGTTGATAATAAAGGTCCACCATGGGATAAGTTTGTCGTTGTTGTTTGTAATATTCTTGTCGTGTCGGAGTATAAACGGAACGATAAAAGGTTTGGAGGAATTCTTTCATGTCGGAAGTGCGACTCAGTGGTGTCGTGTACGTAGATTCGCGACGTCTTCGATCTTCCACTTCCTGTTGCACACGGATCCGTAACAATGGATTCTTCCAAGGACTACCGCTACTACTACTACTAGTAGTAGTCCTAGCAGCAGCATGATGGAAAGGCGATGAGGAAGTTGAGGATGTGTTCCTCGCGGGCGAAGAATAAGCTGCGGTCGACATGATGTTGCGTTCTTGTGAGTTCTTATGAGGACAATACCAGGTAGACAACGTTCGTACAGTAGTCTTATTTAGTGTAGTACAAGATCAAGAACAAGATCAAGAACAAGAGCAGTAACAGAGTAGCCAGTATTTAGTGTATTAGACGTCCACCTTCTTCTACCGGTCGACCATCATCATCTTCAGAACTTCTGTTGTTTGTTTATTTCAAAAAATGAAGGCCGGCGTGATTTACTGGCCGGCCCGGTACACGTACTGTATATTTGTAGGTACACGTACTGTACACGTACTGTATTTGTAAGGTGAAAAAAGTCGCATCATTACTATATCTACAGATATGAGGATACGTATGAATCATCATCTTCTTTCATTGAGCATGTTTGACGGACACGACTGAAATTCTGAATGAACGAACGAATGCATGACTGACGCGGACTGACTCATTCGAATAATACCTGCCGGTACAGTAATATCACCGCGTTGATGATCCGGGACTCGCGATGATAAAAAATGATGATGATGATGATGATGATTCATTTTCAACGCTTCCTCGTTTTTGGCCCGCGGGCGGGGGGGGAAAAGCAAAGCGGAGATGCGCGATGATGACAAAACACAGCACAGTGCCTGTAATACTACTCTCTCATCTCTCGATCTCATCGTCCCTCTGCTTCCATCTTGCATCAACTCCAAGAATGAAACCATTATTTCCATTCCTTCCCCTCTACTACTACTACTACTACTACTACTACTAGATCTACTACTAGATAAAGAGACTATTACTTTCAAGATATTCCTAGCTACGAGAGTACACGTACTGTACAAGTACCGTGTCTCCCTCTCCATCATCGGGCCTCCTGCAGCTGCTGACCACTATATTATTCCTATTACTGTAATATGATGATACGAACAGCATTATTTTTGGAATAAGAAGAAGAAGAAGAAGAAGAACACCACAAGAACATCATTCTGCGATAGTTGTACATCATAATACCTACCGGTACCAACGACCGTGTATTATATTACCGGTATAATATCAGTCAAAAGAACAATGGTGTGGCGGCGACGAGGACGCCTGCTCTGTGGGAACTGGTACTGGTACTGGTACTCCGGGATTATTCTGGTAGTTGGGTATTATGATACTGCTGCTGCTGTTTCTGCTGCTGCTGCTGCTGCTACAAGTACTACCATTTCTGCCTCTGCCAAAGAATCAAGCTTTTCGTCGTCGTCGTTACCTCGATTATCCATGCAAAGAATGCAACGATTCGATTTAAAGCCTACCGGTGCCCTTGCCAAAGAACGGTATCGAAGACTACTAATGCTGCGACGACGACGACGACGCCTCGAGAAAGAGAAAGACAAAGCGGGTGATTCCATTCAAGAATATGAAGAAGAAGAAGATGATGATGCTGATGATCATGATCATGATCATGATGATGATTCTTGGTTTCATCCTCAGGTCCGGGCGGTATATGCAACATTACATCCAATCACGTCGTCTTCTCCCAATAGCAACAGCAATACAGATGATGATGATGATGCAGATGATGATGATCATGATACAGGAGACTTTCACCGCCACTACCATGAGTTTGTCAAGCATCGACATTTGTCTCGCTATGAACGACAACTCCGCACGGAGCTACAGCACGATGCTCATCCCCTTTGGAAGGGAAATTATTCGGAATTTTCAGTGCCCGCCGTGATGACGACGACTCCTACTCCTACTCCTATTCCGAATACCACCCTTTCCAACGCTACGCTATTAGCACCGATCCAAAACGAGCAAAGAAGAAGAAGAAGAAGAAGACGACTCTTCTCCCAACAAATCATACGACCCGGTGCCCCTGACGGCGACGATCGCAATAGTGTTTCCTCATCGGTGATTTCGGGAGGACAATTTAACCACTATCAAGGAATTCCATTGTCACAAGGTTATGGGACGCATTATGTTCATTTATGGGTCGGATCGCCTATTCCTCAACGACAATCGGTCATTGTCGATACGGGATCGCATTTTACCGCCTTTCCTTGTACGGGATGTCGGGATTGTGGACAAGATCATCATACCGATCCCTATTTTGATCCCACCCAATCGCAAACCTTTCATTCTCTCACCTGTCCCAAGGAATGTCAAGAACATGCCACGTGTGAAACTACTACTACTACTACTAGTACTACTACTACAAATGACGGTGTGGAAGAACAACAAGGACCGAATCAGCGAACAATGAATCGACAGCCACAGCAACCACCACCACCACCACATACTATAATGGGAAATGTGCGATACAACCATCCATCTACACAATATCATTCTGAAAATATGGACGACGACGACGACAACAACAACAAAAGCAGCAACAACAGCAACAACAAAAATATAAAAAAGAAAGGCGATCCAGCAACAGCATCACCACGGTGTCAATTTACTCAATCGTATACCGAAGGAAGTTCGTGGACGGCCTATCAAGCCCGAGATGTGGTCTATGCGGGTGGGCCAGATGTTCTGGAAGCCGCAAATCCTCTCGATCGACAGTATTCCCTCCCATTCATGTTTGGATGTTTGCAACAGTCTTCAGGTCTCTTTATTACACAACTCGCCGACGGCATTATGGGCATGTCGGCTCATGAAGCGACATTGCCCAAACAACTATACAATCACGGAAAATTGGAATACAACATGTTTGCCATGTGCTTTCGAAAAGAATTGGGAACCTCCCGACGAGGCGTCACGGCGGGAAGCATGACCTTGGGCGGCGTCTCATCGACCCTTGATACGTCTCCCATGGTCTTTGCCCGCAACACTCAACCCTACGGATGGTTCACGGTCTATGTCGAAAACATCTATATTGCCAAAAATGGGGGCAGTCAATTTCTATTGGACGACTCAGCCTCCCAGAAGCTACTGGACAGCATTTCCAAAGTCCCAATCAATGTCGAAAAGGTCAATTCTGGTAAAGGCGTTATTGTGGATAGTGGAACGACCGACACCTATTTGAATATCAATGCCATGCCGGCCTTTATCAAGGTCTGGAAACAAGTGACGGGTGGAATGGAATATACCCATGCTCCCGTCTTTTTGACGAAATCTCAACTGGAACGTCTTCCCACTGTATTGATTCAATGCCAAGCGGCGCCCAGTAGCAGTATTATCAATAGTGGCGGCGGTGCCGCTACTACTAGCAAGGAACCAACAACAACCAGTACGACAGATCCAACCACGAGGACGAGGACCAAGGCTACTACTGCTACCACGACTACCACTACCACGACGGCAGCACCACCACCTCTAGTCGATGCTCCGTTGGTAGTAGGACAAGTTGGTCGATTGGATCCCAAACGGCCGCAGGATTTCTTATGGGCCATTCCGGCCGAACATTACATGGAATATTCTCCCACTCTCAAAATGTATACATCGCGACTGTACTTTACCGAAACGCGGGGTGGGGTATTGGGAGCCAATGCCATGCAGGGTCATAATGTGTTGTTTGATTGGCAGCACGGGCGGATCGGATTTTCGCAATCGAGTTGTGAATACGATTTGTTGGAACAACAAGACAACAGAGATTATGCCAAGGAGACCTATCCGAGTGGCAATTGTGTCTTGGGTTCTCCTATTTTGACGACATCGTGTATCGAGTCAGTGGATGTGTCGATCTGTGAAGCCTCGGATCGGCCGGACAATGTCCAAGTTTTGGGTACCGAAGTGTGGACCCGCGTGGTAGAAACACCGGGGAGTGATCCGGAATCGTGTCAGCAAGTTGCGGCCAACGAGTTGTTGTCGAGTACTAGTGGTGGTGGTGGTGGTGGTGGTGATCGTGCTTATTTGGATGCCGAATGGGACGAGTCGGTCGTGGAATGTTCCTGGAAAGGACTATGTACCGAATTTCGGCCGTGTCAAATCCCATGTCTGGAGGCCATGGAGCATTACAAGTCGAGTCAGACCAAGAAGATGATCCTTACGAGCGAAACCGCTTCAGACCCCAAGGGCGAAAAGGACAACGTTCAATGTGGAGATACCTTTTGGAGTGCCTGTGACTTTGATTGCGAACAATCGCGACTGGTCTCGGTACTGACGGAGGATGGAGTCTGTAAAGAGTCGTCGAGGGCCTCTCGAGAATGTCACGTGGATGCGTGTGGAAGGACCGACCCCTGTCTCGTTCCCTTTTTGGTGCATGCAATTCTGGTATTAGAGACACCGAACCAAGACGAATGGACCTTGAGCTCCTTGGAACGCTTCCAAGAAGAATTTACGCGAGTAGCTCATCTGCCCGAGTTTTCCAGTATTGCGGCTCGACGGCCGCTTTTTCGTCAAGGAGATGTCGATGTTTTGGTTGTACGACCATGGCAAGACGAAGAAGGAGGAACAGAGGGCACAGTGTTCAAGGAACGTCAACACCAGGGGATCCAGTTGATACTTCAAGTATCTATTTTCAACCCGAACGTCCTAAAGATTTCTTATCGCAGCAAGGATCGAAGATTGACAGAAGACTCGGGTAATGCCAAGCGCCAGTTGCTTCAAGAGGTGGGTGTCCTGTGGCAAAACTTGACGCAGCCGTTTCGGGTTCCCAAACAGACCTTCACTTGCAATCCCTCCGACCTCTATCCTTTGGCCAAAGATGCCGTCGAAATGGCCAACGGCATCCTCGAACATCCGCAGTTCGGAACACGTTTACTGGAACATATGCCATCCTACTACACCAAGGCCCGGGTCGTATCATCCTGGACCATTGGGACACAAGTTTACGACGCGAATGTCAACTATTACGGGCCCATCGCCATGACGCCCTACCTATTGATTTTTCGTATTCTCTACGAAACGTCACTAGTCTTTTTCTTTTTGTCGTTGTGCTCCTGCATCCTTCAGTGCTGTCATACCTATCGACACTTTTGGAGTGCACTCCGGCGTCGGTGGTGTGGCAAACCCGCGCGATATTATCAAGCCATCGAGACGGACGATCCCGACGAGGAGAGATTGACCGAGCAGAAATCACCGGGAAGTAGCAGTAGCAGCAGCAACAGTCGCGGGAACTCTCCAAGGGACGTGCAAATGGAACTCGAGTTGTCCTATGTGCGGACTTTTTCAGATAGCCACAACAAGAGTGCCACGAAGGCTACGAAACGGCACAACTCCTTGTCCCATCCCAGATCACTAGAGAGTCCGAAGGTAGATTCATTCTAGCGGAAGCGAAAGAATCAGATAGAATCAGCATCGCCATACTGTCAGTATGCAAAGATAGATAATCAAAAATTGAGCTATGTACGAGTACTCTTGTGACATACTGAAACTCCTAAAGAGGCCTCCAATTGATTCCACTTTCGTTTGGCTCGAAAACCAAGACAGCTCGGAGATCGTCCACCAACTCGCGACTCACGCCACATATCACGGACTTGCCATACAAATCAAACTCAACGTTAGGCTTTTGATGGATTGTTTCCATGACGCATCCAGTTTCTTCACAAATCACTAGTCCAGCAGCATAGTCCCACGGCTTCCATCCTTCACTGACAATACCCGAGTATACTATATCTAGTCGTCCCGTCGCCACGTAACACAAGTCCAAGACTCCACTCCCCAATTGACGTATGGCTCTGCATCCATTTTGAAGAATTTTCGAAACGGCTCCCAGCATGGCGTCAATCTCATCCTGCTTTCGAGAATAGCCAAACTCGCAACATACCACCGCCGTTTCCAGGGACGTCTTTGGATTCCGTTGTCGAATAATCTGGGCTCCATTCCGAAAGGCACCGTATCCCTTTACTGCAACATACCATTCTTCCATTGCCGGGGCGTATACCACACCCATGACCGGTCTCCCATTCACACAAAATCCAATACTGATACAAGTCATGAAAAGACCTTGCGAAAAGTTGGTTGTTCCATCGATAGGGTCAATAATCCATGTGGGCGTATCCTTTTTCAGTGGGGGGATTCTTCCTGTCCCGACAGTCTCTTCTCCAATGATGTCATGGGATGGAAACATCGATTGTATCCCTTTCATAATGTAATGCTCATTCTCTACATCCACTTTGGTACAAAAATCGACACTGTTGGATTTGGTTTCTAAAATGCCCAAATCAAAATTGGATTCTTCGACAGTTCCTTTGGCATGGAGAAATCCCTTCATATTCGATCCTGCCTGGCATGCCAAACGGATGGCCAACTCCAATTCTTGGGCGTGCGGAGATTGCAAAAGGGGTTCGGGGATGCATGGTGGACCGGGATCGGATGATGATACTGATGACTCCTTATTATTAGCAGCATTCTTCTTCCGAACAGGATCCAAAAGGTAGGAAGAGGCTATCGTCGCTGCTACAACAGCAGCAGCACTTGCGGTTGCCGCAATGGCAATCATCATGGACGAGGAAGAATTTCCGGACGTCATCGTCTAGCTGCACTTTTTCAAAAAATAAATAAATAGTAACAACCTCTCTGCCCGAAATCAATTCAATCAATACATGGATCGGTCGCGATGAAGAGGAGAGTGACGATGATGAAGAGTGCGAGAAAAGTCGTCGGTTGATGTCTCGAAAATGATGTAAAAAGTGACCGACCATCACGCACCGATGACCGCACTGACGTTTTGATGGGTGTCAATCGACAGGATGAGTGCCAGACATCCGGGGACACAGCCAAACGCACAGAAAATCACATGTTGCTGACGTCGACACTCTTTTTGACACCTTTCCGTTGGATGAAAGATCCAAATCCGGCGGGTGCCCTCAAAGATACCGTCGCCAAAACCCATCATCGCACGTTGGAACAGTGTGTGGAGCAGGCGGAAATCCAGAACAAGAAAGAAGACGATGCTTTATGCGATCGTAATAGGGTTACAATTCCACCTTTCTGCTGTACGTTGCTAATACTCCAAAGATCGAAGTCGCAATCGAAAACCACCACCATGAAGTTCTTTTCTTTCGCCTTGATTGCCTCCAGCGTGCTTGGATTTGCCGCTTCGTTCACCCCACCATCATCCCTTCGAAACAGCAATGTCGCTTCGTCAGCGACGAGGGTATACGGCTTCGGTAAGTATAGGGTGGTAGTTTCTCAAGTGAATAGATAATGCTGCCATGTCACTGCCGACGAATTCACTGATACGCATGATCCTCCCATTAATTTACTCCTCTTCTCTTCTTCAGACCCCGATGCCCTTCAACACATGACACAGCAGGGCATTGAGGCCGCTCGAGTGCTCTTTCTCGACTGTGACAATGGAGAATGTTCCATGATTGAAGGAACGCACGCTACTGATGGTGGTTGGCACCTTGAAAACAAGCTAGGAGGAGTTTACGAAAGCAGAAATACTGGCCACTCCTCTCAACTCCTCATGATGGAAATGGAAGATACCGAGTAGTAGAGCGACACCAAAAATCCTCGATGAGGATGATGGGGAGGGCACCATGCCGGGAATCCTCTTCTACTACTAGTACATAGCAGTACTAGTTTTCGAAGCACTATTTAGGAACAGGATACCGGGAATCCTCTTCTACTACTAGCAGTACTACTTTTCGAAGCACTATTTAGGAACAGGAACGAATGATAGATTTACCGCACCTCTACTCTAGTGAACAATTGTGTTCTCTACTGGTACGATAGACTACTACTACTGCTGCTACTGCTGCTTCAACTTCTTATCATATTTCTTCTTGCTGCGACCATCATTTGAGGATTGTGGACGACTAGCTAGTAGTATTTTTTGCCATCTATCTATTGCAATAAACCACCTCTACTAGCGTATGCTATCGTTACGTTAATCATCAACAGCCACCATGGCCGCTCCTCTCGTTGTGGAAACTCTCTGCTCGGTTGTTAGTAGTAGTAGAAGTAGTGATGCAGCAGTGGTACTCTTCATCGCACCCGAGCAGTACCTGCCTGGTACTACTACTTGCAGCAGCTCACTGAAAAAAGCCGAAGAAGGTTGGATTATCGGGCAGACTATTGCTCAAGCTTGTTGACCTACAACTCTCTAGTAGACTGTCGCTTTATGTTTTGATGATGTTGGTTTGGATAGATTTACGACTACTACTAGCTAGTAGAAGGAATATGGAATTCACCACAGTTCTCTTCGTAGCTAGGTACTTGTATTGTTGCACCAAAGTAAGCGATCGATGCAGATGCCGCGAGGATGGGGCGGATCTGCCGACTACTAGTACTAGTAGAAGGTACCTACCGGTATCGTAAAGCAGCGAAAAAGTGCAGTCTAGTTAGCTAGTACTCTAGAGTAATTTAGTTATTACCTTGACGGTCGAGGAGAGCAAGATGAATCTCTCTTGCGCGCGCCCCTGGGGCCTACTATGTACTATTGATAGCTTAGTATTCGTACATACTAGTATGGTACCAGGTACAGTACCAGTACCAGTACTGTACCATGACGAGAAGAAGTGTACTACAAGTAGTTCATCAGGTAGTGTCAAACAAGAAACAAGGCATCATGTCTTAGTTTGAAGATGCGAGAACAGGACGACGAAATTCGCGGAGGGGCTGTTCTTCGCACTTCAATGCTAGAATTAATGGGAACCGTGCGAATGATGTTATTTTTTGTTCTCCTTCTTCTTGGGCGACAACTAACTCTACTAGACCACATTCCAGTACCGGTACTCGATCGCTCTCCTTTTTCAGAAGCCAAATTGTTCTGAAAACCACGGTTATTGCCCTCATCTCTCGTGGAACATTGAAGTTCAAAAGGCCCCAAATTACATCCGAGGCGCGCGGTTGCTATTGGGGTACTCGTACCAAATACGTGTACAGTCGCACGTAAAGTGTCACCACTTGAAGCAGGAAATTTCATCGCCATCGCATGCATATGCATGCATGTTCACTATTTTAGACTGTGCCATAATATCATCTCACAAAAGATCAATGAATATTCTCAAGGTCAATTTTGTTGAATCGAGACTCATCGTTCCATCTCGTCAGTTACCAACAATGCATTCCTTTCCTTCGACGTTTCTAAGTCTCCTTTTGACAGAGAAGGGTGTCGCTCCGGTGGAAACAATAATCGTCCAAGACAATGCGAAGCAGTTGTATCGCCCAAAGCGATCGCAAGTCCGCATCCGTTCCTCCTCTGCTCTTTCTCTTGACGGCCGACCTTGTCGGTGGAGCCGAACAGACAGTGATCTATCTTTGAGGGCTCCGTCTCGAGCTGGATTGCAACATCGCCCCGCGCACGCAGCACGAGTGCGTGTGGCCAGTGATATTTCCTTATTCCTGTCATCCAAATCTCGATCAAGCCAGCATGAGAACTTCATGCCTGTGCGCTCATGCATATCGGACAAGAGAAGCGGAAACGCCGCTTGGGACAAATTTGATTTCACTCAGCAATCCAAAAGTTCAGGTACCACGGCATTAATGAAAGAAGAACTTCGCACCATCAAACGACACACAAGTTGAGTTCTGGCTTCCCCCCTATCACCGAGTAAAAAGTGTGGCTGATCCTGATTATGCCTTGGCGGACCTCAGCAGAGCAGGGAATTGCTTGCCCAATCGCCTCCTATGAGGAAACGATGGGTGCTTCAATGTGTGGTGCGCTGCTGAGGGGCAAAGCTATCAGCACCATTGGTTCATTCTTGTATGATCGTGACGAAGAGGACGACTTCTAACGACTAGTGTCGTCAGCGTTCTTGCTGTAAAGTACTACCCGAAGCTTGATAGTTGTAAACCTTTAATCGCATTATGTACTCGTATATGTTTCTTTTCTTCATTCTTTATCATATCTCCAAGTACTTGTTGTATGCGCGTAGGAGTATTTAGTGTTTTGAACTATCAATGACCCCCTATATTTTTGGATTAAGCTCTCTCTCTCTCTTTCAGTAGAACGCTACTTTTTGACGGTAAGTTGACCTTCTTTAGATAAGGAACAGGTTCCAAGATACATTATACGTAGTAGGTACTAGAGATTGCCTGTCACTGCTGTACTTTTAGCCCCGATCTCTAGACTGTTCTCCTTCTTGTTGGGGTCGCAAACCCGAGTAAATGCAGAGCGAGGAGCAACTTGATTCATCCGATATCATACTCTTCTAGTCTTGAAGCGAAATTATTGGTCATCTACACTTGGCTGCATAATATACCGATTATCAGGCGTAATACTACCGGACTACGACTCCTCGTTCCGCTCATCGACAAGAATCCATTCCAATCCCTTACTCGAATAAAATACCACTTCCAAAGACAGCATCAGTCCCAATGGACGCTTATGAATAGAGTTGATTTGTTGGAACCTGCCATTCTTTGGATCCTGTGGAAATCATTGTCGAGATTTGTTTCAGCCCTCCCTCGCGCTACTAGAGTATGTGTGAGTGATTGTGAACACCTCTATCGGTAGCTCGAAAGAGAACGTCATTCCAGGGTGTAGAGATCCGTCAATAGAACCGACACGAATTGTACTGTAGTTGTCCCGTAGATGTACGCCTTTTGATGAACAGATAATGGCCTCAACCTCTGAAGTAAGGACTACAACGCACTTTTAGAGCTCATTCTTGGCCTTGTTGAACGTTTTGATGGCTTCCATCATGGCTTCCGCCAAGGTATCGTCGGGAAAGGCATCCCCCGCCGGGTCGTCTTCTCTTTCTGCGACCCGAACGATTTGCACCACGCCATCGACTACATAAAGAGCAAATCGTTTGCACCGATTGATCAATCCCACCTCCTTGGGTCCCGAATGTACCAATTCCATCTCCAACTTTTCCGTGAGCTCCCCATACGGATCTCCCATGAGTTTGACGATGGAATCTTCCGGTACGCCCTGGGACTCGGCCCAAGCAGACATGACTGATGCAGTAGTATAAAAGTATAACAGTATTCCAGCAGTAGCAGCAGCAGCAGCAGCAGCAGAAAAGATTAGACGTTTTTTCGTCTGAACAAATCAATCATCTACAACAAGAAGGCACGCATAACAATAATAATAAGGAGAGGATCCACTTACCCGCACCGTCATTGACACAGTAAATCAATACTTCGTCAATTCCCAAATCTTTCATAGCGTCCAAATTTGCCAGATACCCAGGTACCTATGATATTTCGAAGTAAAAAGTTATTGCGATACCAATGAAAACATGTAAAAAGAAACCATGGTTAGATTCTGTACCAAAAACTGCCATTCAAGTACACATGATGCACCGCAAGAAGAAACAGTCCTCGTTCACTGTTACTGTTGGAATATATCATACTGTACCAAGCAACTGTTGGGCATGCGATGATTCTTCATTTTCTCACCTGGCGCGTCGATCAAGTCGGCGTAAATGCCCCTGGCAAACCCAACAGAATGACGTTCTTTCCAGCCACTCGCTCCTTGATATTGATTTTCTCCGGAGGGAAACCAAAGTGCAAATTGGCCTGATCGGGAATCGCATCCCCGACTTTAATGGCGTTGGTTACTGCGACCGATGATAATGATGTTGATGCCGAGAGCAGCACGAAAAAGTTCAGCAATAGCTTCATTCTCGCTGTCTGTCCTGGAGAAAAAAGGAGGTCTTTTGATCGAACAACTGGAGCCTGATCGAGTTTCGTACAATAGTAACGATGGGAGATATGGGAGTCATCAGCATCAGGTAACAAAAGAGAGAGGCGGAGGAGGGGGGGATCCTATCTTCGAAACTCCTTTCGCGACGCGGCGCAGCAATAACGCTTTCGCAGAAAAGATATTATTATTTGACGAAAGAAAATGCGCGGCTCTGGCATTCAGAAGTCTTTCGTTCGACCGGATCCAACCAATTGATCCAACGGACAGAAGGTCAGGTTCTTCAGGCTTACACGCAGTACGTTACGAAACGACGCGGCAGCGCGCATACCGGTACGCAGTACAATATGATAACGCTGATGATGCCGACAAATTTTCGGGCTGTGCGCATACACTAATACATACAGTACCGGTACTAATAGGCAACAAAAAAAAGGAGCGCGCGCTCGAAAAGACAACGTACTGAGGGGAAAGGTGCTCTCCTATCCATCTCACATGACCTTCAACTTTGCTTACTACGAAAGCTTTCTGCCAATCCATCCAGAACCACAGCATCACATTTTGGCCATTCGCCAATCTCATATGGAGGGCGACTTGGATCGATTGCATCACTTTTTGCAAACAGGACTCGTATTAGAAGAACAATATAACGAGAAAGCCATCGTGAAAGGACACAACATCAGCAACAAAAATACTAGTGCAAATAGATTGGAAAAGCACAACCAGGCAAAACGGGTCTACAACACCACTGTTATCTCCAAAAAAGGATATGCCAATGCATGCAGGATTTTATGCCTCGAGATTCAATCCTACAAACGCTTCTTGTTGCGTGCTGAAAATCTGAATGATCGCATGGTCCAGGAAAGTCTACAAGAGCTTCAAGCAATCTGTTCTGAGGAGCCAACTGAGATCCGAGACTGCCTGCAATCACGATGATGAAGCCTGGGACGACTTTTAGAGGACTGGTGTACTAGCTAGTAGTACGATCGGATGAGCGGAGAAGGAATCCGGTCTTGCGGGAGTACATGTTCAACCGGATGACACTAAACATCCCAGTCCTTGTTGCTCCTTACATAGAGCTGAAGGATATCAAGAACCAGATCCACCATAGTCGATTGTCCAAACCATTCAGCGCGCCAATGCCACGTGGGCGGACAAAAGGCCGATGGATTGGAACAAATCTTCGTCGAAGTGACTCCGGGTGCAGCAACGATGGAGGCAACGGAGATGACATGGGTTCATTCACCGATCACACCTCGGCGGTGTACACCTTTGCCCAGGTCATGTTGGTAATAGACACCGCAGCAGGAAACAGCTTGGACTCTTGCTTAATAGGCAACCAGGCGCGGACATCCCCTCCCGGCAGACACGAGGCGCGGTACAGCGTTCCTTGGATGGATGTCATCCAGTGGATGGTAAACTATCTCCACGCAATTGCACGGCCAATGCTGCATGCGTTGAACATCAACACCACCAAGTTTCCCGCTTCGTCCACGTGCGAAGTATGTACCGGTATATAGTCGTACATGGCAGCGCTATTCAACGAACGGATCTGGAACGCGCATCACTCTGCAACATAATATTATTACTTCACTTTCCAAGATGATAGAGAGAGAATGAAATCAAAAGGATGGGAGTTGTATTAAAGTTATATTTATACGCGAACTCTGGAGAGCGAAACGATGAGCGTCATCACCCATATAGACTACTACTCGACACGGCGAGAGAGAGAGAGAGAGCTGCGACGCTCTGCTCACGTTTCCTCTTTCCAAACAACAAAAATGATGATTCCCCTCAAAACAGCAATACTACGATACTGATACTGCATGACCCCCCATCAGTCAAAGCAGCATATACCGTACGAGTACGGAACAGACTGGACCCTTCCAGCTGTATTCCCATTTTTTAGTGCAAAACTGGTGGCGAAGGCCAGTCATGTTCGAGTGTCGAAGTCGAGGATTCCAACACCTTTTGGACGGAACCGTCCATTTGGATCTTGGCAGGCCTAGACCCGGAACCTCCACTCGAGGTGTGAACCTTGATGTAATGATCGCGCTCGCTATCGGACAATGAATCGCGATCAATTATGTCCGTGTCAGCGGTTCGGTGCGATACTCCAAGTTCGTCCCCCTTTCCTCGATGATGAGTAGGGCTCGCAAGCATGTCATGATCGTCCGGGCTGTCAATAACAGAATTGGTAAGCTCAGAAGCATCGCAGTGATGAATGTGATCTTCTTCGGATCGCTCCGAGAGTGGCTCCATGGGGTGAGGGGCCGAGAGCATCAGATTGGGCGCCATGGATTTCAGAAGAGCTTCGTCCCCAACCCAGTAAGTCTTCATCTTGCCCTTGCCCTTGACTTTGATCATTCCTCGCAATTTCATTGGAATATCGGGTGCTTGTTGTGCCAACAACTGGGCAGAGGCAAACGAACAGTGGATCTTGCTCGGCATGGAATTGGATTCCATTCGAGAGGCCGTATTGACAGTGTCTCCAAAGAGACCATAGCGAGGATTCATGGATCCGATAACGTTCGAGACAACAGGTCCAGAGTGGAATCCGACTCGAATCTGGACATATCCCATGGCCGGATCCTCTTCATCGATTGGAATCGCGGCAGCAGCTCGAATAGCATCTTGGGCAAACTCGGCAACCTGCTTGACATGAGTTTCATACTCGTTGCCTTCGAGATTGGTGACTCCCATATAGGCGTCGCCAATAGTTTCGACCTTGAAGATGTGATGCTTTCGGGCAAGTTCGTCGAAAGCATTGTAGAGACGATCAAGCATCTTGGATATCTTCATGGGCGAGTATTGCTCCGAGATGGTTGTGAATCCCACGATATCGGAGAAGAAGACCGTTACAACGTCGTGGGATTCCGCTTCGACCTTCTTTCCGGCCTGGAGAGCATCGGCAACATGCTTCGGGAAGACATCGTACAGAGACGTCGGCTTTTGCTTCAACTGCTTGTGAAGCTTGTCGGCGGCCGTTTCCAATGGCTCTGTATCCTGGGAATTCAATTCTACTAACGCAAAGTCCAAATCCTTCGCCGTCGGGCGGAAGAAGGCGTTGGGGCTCCAACACTTCTTCATAAGTTCTACCATCTTGGGTGGCATACTCTCTGGAATCACTGGTCTCCTGTTGAGACGAGGATGGCAGACCTTGGGCAAAATCTTGCGTGGATCGTCGCCTTCGAATGGAGCGGCCCGGGCGTAGATCTCGTACATGATCATGGCCACCGAATACATATCGCACGCGGCAGTGTATTCACTTCGACGGCGCAAATATTCTGGGGCCATGTAAAAGGGAGTGCCTTGGAGAACATTACGTTGCTTCTTGGTCTTGACATGAGAGAAACCAAAGTCGGAGACTTTGGCTCGGAAGCGAGAGTCCACGAGGATATTCTTGGCCTTGAGGTCTCCATGAAGAATAGGGGGCTTGGAAGCATGCAAGAACTGAATCCCTTGGACGATATCACGGATGACTTGCAGGATGATCTCTCCACCTGGAGTCATGGTCTCATTGTGGAGGAGATCATAGAGAGAACCATATTCCATGTATTCCATCACAAGCATCGGGTCGACCCTGTTGGTCACAACAGCTCCCATGACGGTTGTAATGCATGGATGACGGAGCCTTGAGAGCATCCTCATCTCGTTGACGAACTCGGCGACGCGTTTGGAGTGCTCGTCGAATCGAAGCCCCATGGGGAGCCAGCGTAAGAAGAAGCTCTGCGCTTGAGAAGCAGATCCGTGATACACGTTTCCACTTCCATGGTCTGACGAGGTCGCAGACTCCAGAATCCTGAGAATGTCATTGTCCGAATGTTTCATTGCCATGAGACGTTCCCAATCCTTGTTAGATCCGCTCATGCTACCATTGAATTGCATACTACCACTCTTGGAGGTGGTTTGTTGCGACTCAATGTCACCAGAATCCTCACCGAATTTGACGTTTCTGGAGCCCTTGTTTGACTTCTTGACTGTTCCCTTGGATTCAACCGAGGTAGCGGCGGCCATAATATCTCCGCTTGTTGTTCCGCCAAGGTTGTGTCCCGAAGAAGTGAGCGATGTACTGCCAATCTTGACCTTGGCCGGAGGTAGAACACGCTTGACAGCCACCTTCGTCCCTCGGTACTCCCCAAGAATGACAACACCGAAGCCCCCTTGTCCGATAATCTCCGGAGGCTCGTTAAAGTGAAGTTCTTCAACGTTGATATGCCAGACAGAGTCACTTTGTTTCTTCTTGTATCCCAAATAGAAGAAGACCATAACTCCCACGACAATAAATACGGCGGCAAAGATGATAAGGAAGAAATATGTCGACTCCATGCATTTTGAGCCCATCTCAAACGTGTCGCCAGCACAGACGCACTCGCCCATCTCGTCGGGCACGCGATGACTTCCTTGGCCGTATACTGCTTCACATTCTTTGAAAAAAACAAGAGCAAAAGAAGTTGTTAGTTCCGCGAGTGACGTAAACCCCATTCCATAATGACAGCAGAAATACTTACTTTTGTCCTCAACGATTACGCGAATGGGAGATTGTGAGATGGGTTTCCCGTTGACTTTGATGTCGATAACTTGAACTTGAACTTGGTCGTCAGACAAGGTGAACTCGTAGGCATAGGTGCCATTGAGATTCGTCACTTTCAGATTGGTTGTATAGTCTCCGGCGTGTGAAACTACCTCGACTTCGACATCCTCCCGTTCCAAGTTGTCATAGATGCGAAGTGTAATACTTTCGCCTTGCTCGATGGTACCACAGATACTCATTTTCTCGCATCCAGGAAGAGCATCGCCATAAAACAAGATGAGGTGGGGATCCTCCTCGTCTTCTTCAACATGATACACATCAACCTCGAAAGCCTTGACGCAAGGTTTGCAAAAGCAGTCATAGCCTTCCCCGTCATCGCAGTCTAATCCAATCTCACCGCACCCGCCAAAGAATTCTTTTTGGTGCCTCTTGAAGTACCCTTCGGGACATGTAATGCCTTCCCAAAGATTGGAAGGGCGGGTACAGTACCAATCGTTTTTTTCATCCTGGACCAAGAACCCAGCTTCTTCCTGCATGGTCCGAAGCTCAAAGTACGAGCGCGCAGGGCGAAAGCCTGCAATATGGCTGATTTCCGCCCCCTCTGCTGCCAATAGCGCAAGGACATTATTTGCACCACACGGAGCGTTGGGTATCATGTCACGGATCGACAGGGAGTCACACGATTGAGTCTCATTAGTGGCAAGGCAATCGTCGAGCAAGCCACCCATCTCCGCATGTTGGCCAAATTCCATCAAGGCGTCTTGAACAGCAAGCTGTACAGCACCGGGGACGGAAGGGAGGGCAGCAAAGGGCCACTCCGGGAAGATGTCAGTCGAGTGGAGGAAGGGGAAGAGTTCACCCGAGTCCATCACGAAGATCTTCGGATCGATAATCTTGAAGAGGTCGGGATCCACGTAGTCACCGTTCTCGTCCGTGGTAAGTTCGATTTGGTCTGTACGAATGAATCCAACATCAAAGCGTCCACTGAGAACGCCGTGCACGACATCGTTTTCATCGTTGGTGAAGATGAACTGTTTGGGGTCGTTGACATAGGACATGCCCGCCCTTTCCATCTCGTAGATTTGCATTTGACCTCCCATAAGATCAGTGATGCCTCCAGCTCCGATGATCTTGTCCTTGAGGTCAGCGATTGTGTTAATATCGTCGTTGTCATGGCGGACAGCGATGACACCGCCATACACATCAAGATCGAAGGTACGACCTCGGGTCTCGAGGCGACTGACGACCGTCGCGAGAGCAGTGGCTCCGACTTGAGTACCGATACAGGAGTAAACTCCAGGATTGGCATAGAGAAAGTCCAGTTCATCATTCTCGATAGCCTCGAATATTCCATCGAAGTAGTAAGGTACCACTTTGAAGTCAATCGGAGGGTCGAATTTCTGGCCGGCCGTTGCCGTTAGAAAGTCAGCAAAAACTTTATAGTTATTATCATATACAACTTCCAAAGCCATCGTCCCATGAATGCCAACTGTGTAGGAAGTTTTCTTCTGAACGAACGAGTCGAGCTTGATTTTGCTGAAACCGCACGCATCCACATTGGACGAGGACGACACTTCTCCGTCTTGTTGGGCAACGGCGATTCGCAAGAGAACCAGCAACAACGGCACATGGATCATGTTGAGAGACTTCATTTTGAAAATATGAGATTGCTACAATACAATGCAGCTCTCGAATGGTGTCTGGTGTCGGAATTGAAATAATTTTGTGGGCTGAAGAAGATGATGTTTTCCGAGAAACGAAAGAAGGTTGACGCTAAAGTGCCAAATCGCCCAGAGTCAATTAAAAAATATTAATGCCCTTTTCCACTGACGTTGCAAGTATATTATTGCCCACCAAAGGATTCCTCTGACGTTGACATTTTCTTTCCTTTTCACAAACATAAATGACATTTTAACTTCAATTCAGGGCTATATATAAGTGTCTGTGCCATCTGTTCCAGGCTTGGAGAATGGACAGAGTGTCCCCCCCTACCTAGCCTGCCTGCCTTTTGATGGGGAGAAGAACGACAAGTTTTAGTTGCACCACTAACACACTATTTTCTGGCCGGAAGAACCCCATCAACGACCAGGCCGCCGGCCTGCTGAAAATGTCCACATGGGAATTTGGCTTCCAAAAATGACCGTGGAAGCAATAGACGGAAACATCAAGAAGGGCCATTCTTTATTCGGTCGCGGGTTGAGGAATCTCTACTTCACTACCGGTACGTACCGGTACCGGTAAAGGTACTGTACTGTAGTCCCTCTCTAATGCTACTACGCACGGAGAGAGCCAGTAGAGTAGAGATGTTTGTTGGGCGGGATATTTGGTCTCGATCTACTCTCTACGAGTAGTACAGTACGGTACGAGTACTGTACTGCTAGTAGCAACTAGTACGAAGAGGGTGTTAGAGAGAGAAGGGCCCTACCGGTACCGCCGGTACGAATACGAGAATACTCGTGCTGTTGAAGCTTAAAAAGATCGTGGATATCATGCATAGCGATATTTCTTCGTTACTGTAGACTACGTACTAGAGCGTAGTCTCATCACTTCGTCGTACGAGAACATCAAGCAAACGACGTGATCTCTATCAAAAAGATCCCTTCGAAAGAAAACTACACCGACCCATTCACTAAAGGTCTCACTTCAACCAAACACAGCAGCCACTTAACACTGTCATTTTGTGAACAAATCTTCGTCGCCAAAGACTGAAAGAAATTGTTCCGTTGCATTGTGCACATCAGAGGCGCAGAATCGGCAGGATTGGCAGGATGTCCCCGATATTATTTAAGATTTTCTCTGGCGAATGCTCCTGCAATCCTGGCTGGCGGAGATCAATTTTGCAGCATTTCACCCCGGCCTACCAGGATTGCCTACATTTTTTTCATGTAGAAAATATACCTTTGACGTGCGTCGACACAAAATTGAGACAAACGGCCGACGGACGAGCGTTGAATTACCATTCATGGATGAGATTTTATGACGCAGGAGTTAAAGTTGGATATGGCTTTGTTGGGTGGGAGAATTTTTTGTAGTCGGTCATCGTGGTACCACTTTTTGAGGCTAGATGGATGAGTTGATGATCCATAGTTATCACGGATATCCTCTAGAATAAATAATGTCGCGCGCCATGGATGGCCAGCGCGTTTGGCACAAATCGCGTACCAATCGTGCGCGTTTGTCACTGATTTTCTTGCGAGTACGGAAAACGGTGTACGAGAGTACAAGTACCGCTGTAGATTGGCGAAGCCCAAAAGATCTCAACTGCCACGCGCGCGGCCCGCATCATTGAAACACCACAGCGCAGCGATCGCCGATCGAGGCGAGAACCCCGCCAACATATCTTACATCTTACCTGAAAGATTGATAGCGTAGTGTATCATATTATTGATTCTCTCCATCCCCGACCCTCAGCTTTGACTTGTCTTACTGTAGTATCATATTATTTGCTTTTTTACAATGGTTGGCTCTCGACCTAATCTAATTTCCATGGAAGGCATGATTTGGAATGGTAAGAAGAAGAAGACGAAACAGAAAATCCACACCACATAATGGTGACATAAATACCCCTTCCGGTTCTCATAAGGCGACGATGACCCATTTTTGTTGTCACTAAATTGCTTTCCTTTCCTTTCCTTTCCTTTCTTCCAACACCTGCACTGCACATCCCACGAGTATAGCCAACCATGTGATGACGTACGCCTTGGATCCTGGACTTCGTGGTATTCCCAAGGGATATTTCATGTCCTGCGCGGGAGTGGTCATTCTCCATTCCGTCCAGGCCGGATTCATGTTCTCGGGAAGTGTAGGTACGGGAATCTTCCTCCGACGCGGTCTGGATGGAAAGTGGAGCAACCCCGTAGCTTGCGGTGTGGCAAGTATTGGCGCCGGATTTCAGATCGGGGCCGCCATGAAAGATGTCATCATTTTCTTGCCCGACGATGAATCGGTCCAAACGTTATTCAGCAAGGGTGTCACGGTGGGCGCCCACTCGGATGTGACGATTGGAGTGGGAAGAGAGTTTGAAGGAGGCATGGGCGCTTCGGGAGCAGGTATGTCTGCGATTATTAGTATGGCTTATACCAAGGGAGCCTTTATGGGTGCCTCCATGGAGGGAGCCTTTGTTTCCCCTCGTCGCGGGGCCAACGAGGCCTTCTATGGTCCAGGCAACGGTAATCCAAAAGATATCATTGAAGGAAAGGTCCTATTTCCTTCCCACAAGGTTACCATGATGGAAGAACTGACAGATAAACTCGAAAAAGCGTGCCAAGGTATCAGTGAGAAGATTGGCGATGCGGAAGCGAAGAAGGCGGAGCAAGCTGCCGCCGAAGCCGAAAAGGCAGCGGCAACTGTCAAAACGACTGCATCGGATATTGTCGAATTCGATGCCAAAGAAGCAGCCTCCGAACAGGCCTAACTACAAAATAGATATAGTCCATCGGATATGGTCGTGGAAATACTATATATCCTCGTTCGAAATGCTACCAGTATACTAATTGATTACTGATAGTAGGACGAAGTATTACTGCACGAACTTCGTACTCTCGTTAGCTAGCTCTAGAGCTAGCTCTAGCTAGAGAGAGAGAGAGAGAGCTTACTAGTACTCGCTACTAGAATAGCACTCGATAAGCGGCGCCCCGCTGTAATTTCTTTTCGTTGGTCGTTCTTGGCACTTCTTGGAAGAAGTGGTGGATCCCCCCAAGAACAATACCCCAAGAACAATAGTCTCCAAGAAGAACGACAAAAAGTAGAATGCTGCAGTGCGCCGAGGACCACAACAAGAAGGAGGGATTTTTTACTCCAGTACTATGCCTGAGGTTCTTGGAGGATGAAATAGATAACCTTGAGATAGTAGTACCAAGAACCAGCAGCACGACATGAAACTTATCAGAATGATAGTACTACTGCTCGTCCTACTTGGTAGTAGTAGTTACTACTGTACGTACGAGTACACTACGGCCGGCCAGTAGTACTATGAGATCTACCGTAACTAGTAGTAGAGAGTCTAGCTAGTAGAGAACAGAACTGGCGACTGCTTTCATGGAGTACCAGGTACAAGTACTGTGTCCCATTGTAGTCTACTGCTCTGCCCCTGGCTATTATTAGTCCTGTAGCTGGGCTGCACCACCGTATGTTGACTGATGATGACGGGAGTGACGTTGTCTGTTCTCCCCCTTTTCTCGGAAGTACAATAATCACATCTTGATCTCCCCGTCCACCCCCCGTTTTTGACTTTATTGTACACCCCCCTTACTGTACCGGTACAGTAAACGTACCGCGGTGCCAAAATACCGGTACAGTATCTACCCGAAGCGCGTGCTAACGGTAATATCCAGAACCCATAGAACATGTAGAGAAGACATCGCGACAGTTCACGCATGTCACATGGCACGCAATGCTACTTGTAGATCAACAAAACTATTCATATATTTCAGTCAATACAACCATCTCTTCAAGCTGTAGATCGTTGAATCTCAAGAGCATGTCGAATGTGATTGAAAACGTCATCGTTCAAGTGAGTGTTTTGGCAGGCAAAGATTTGGTCGCCAAGGATAAAAATTTACTCTGGCGCAAAACGACATCGAACCCGTATGTCGAAATTCGAAAGGGAACTACCGTTGGTGGTGCTTCTAGCGTTTCCAGCAAGATTTTTGGAACGACGAAGACTCAATACAAGACTCTCGATCCTACGTGGGGGGCGGCGGGCAACACCAACAATGAAACATTCGTTGTGGAGTTTTTCGATGAAGAATGTTTCCAGGAACCCTGTCTGGAGTTGAAAGTCTGGAGTAAACAGGATACCAAAAAGGAGGGGGGTCATGCTGCCATGGGTACCATCCAGATTCCCATCACGGTGGACAAGAGTCAAAAACAAATCACGACGACCGAGTGGTATGATATTCCACCCGACTCGGCCAAGGATGCCAAGGGACAACTTCACGTCCAGCTCGATATTTCCTTGGTCTATGCCAAAAGTTTGATTCGAGGAAATCAATTTCCATTGCAGGGAGATTACATTCAAGTAGGATTGGCGTGGGACATGTTGCCAGGACGTACGGCAGTCGATCTCGATGTATCCTGTGTCGCCATATCCAAAACGGGAGGTCAGGTCATTATGGGAGATACCGTGTATTATGGAAACGTCGCGAATTCCAATGAATCCGTCTTGCACAGCGGCGACGAACAAGTGGGAGACGAAGATGGCGATGATGAAAAGATTATTTTCGAATTGCATCGCGTTCCAGATCGAGTATTGTGCATGTATGTGGTTTTGACCGTGGCGACGCCGAATATGCGGATCGGCGACATTGAATCGACGACGCTACGTGTCTATGATACCAAAAAAGGTACCACGCTCTGTAAATTCACCCCAGCGTCTGCAGCCATGAGTAAGAGTCATGACTCGACCGCCATGTTCATGGTACGAATCGCACGACAAAAGGGATCGAGTAAAAAGTGGATCTTGGCGACTATTGAAGATACGCATCCGACGGCTAGAGACTTTGGATCACTCATCCCCTACATGAAAAGTTATACGCGTGACTTGATTCCCGACATTAATGTGGATCCATCCGAACGAGTGGCGATTATGCGAAAGGGAGGAAACGTTCGATTGTCAGATTATACCAAGGGGGGGACCCTTCCCGATCGATTGACGTTTGGGCTAGCCTGGGATGTCACCGATGGTGTCAATATCGACCTGGATGCCTCCGCTGTTTGTTTCGATTCGGATTTGAATGTGACTGATATTGTCTGTGGAAAACAAACGCGCAGGGGTACGAATACTAATATCATCATGGCCGCAACACTACAGTCGGCCGATGGAGCCATTGTACATCAAGGGGATGAGCAAGAAGGAGATGAAGTTGGTGACGATGAAATGATCAACATTTCACTCAGCAAGGTCGATTCGAACATTCAATACATTGCCTTTGTCATCAATTCCTACAGTGGACAAGAGCTGGATGATGTAGATCGAGCTGCATGCCATTTATTTGATCCAGAAACAGCCGCCGACATTGCCACGTATGCCATGACAAACTCGGCGTCTTTAGACGGTTTCACGGCCCTTCTGGTTGGGTGCTTGTATCGAGCTGGAACCACCAAGGGTGGACAAGAGTGGTGTTTGTGCATCATTTCCAATGCAGCCATGGGCATGGTGGTTCAGGATTGCATTCCCGACTTAAAGGACTTCCTAAAAGCATCACCACCGCAGACTCCACCTAAAGGCGAAAGCAATCCAGAGATCAACACGGTCATGGAACGTCAAATGCCGGTGGTCGTTCCGATAGCCGAAGACGAGGAATGAGTAGAGCACGGCCGCTCAACCACTAGATCGAGGCCGAAGAATTGAAATGTATCCATCCTTTTTCACTTTTGAAAACAATTATTAGAACTATCAAAACATGATCCTTGGCGGCAACGAACTCAAGTAGACTCATTTGCTACAGTATCCCCACCTGCAGCCGGGAAATTGCTTGCTGCAATATCCCCATCGGCAGATATGTCTCCAGATGCAGATATATCTCCAGTTACAGAAATGCCTCCAGAAGCCGATATGGCGGCCGCAGAGATAGCTCCAGTCGCAGTCATGCCTCCAGACGCAACTATATCTCCAGTCGCTGTTATGTCGTTCGCAGATACATCTCCACTCGCAGATACGTCGTTCGCAGATATGTCTCCAGCTACGGAAACTTTTCCACCTACTTCAAGGTCTGAACGAACGAAAGCACCGCCGTCATTTCCGGCTTCAAATGCCGTCACAGTTTGAAGCGATTCATTGGTGTATTCAAGCTTGATAAATTGGCTCGCCGTTAGGCTTTTCACCTTGATGTCCTGTCCATTGATAGCATTCAAAATGTCTTGGGCGCTCACATCGACCGAAAGCGGCGATTCTGTCGTGAGGCTTCCCACAGACAAAGACGCCCCGCTTAGAGCAGTCTGTACTGACGTGGTATCCAAGGGACCACTCAAACCCGACGTGGCGGTCACCGTGCCAGCCGTCAAGCTAGCGACCGAGAGGGTCGCACCAGCAAGAGCATTGACGACGCTATCACGATCAATGGTGCCCGGTGTCGTGCTGCCGCTCGTTTCGAGACCGATGATGTCGGTCGCATTCACCGGAGAGACCGATCCACCCGTGCTTACGATGTCTCCGCTCGCTTTTAGCGTTGCTACCTCGAGATTGGAGCCAGCGAGCGCATTCACCACGGCATCAGGGACCAAGGACGTGGCATTTACCGTACCAGCCGTCAAGCTAGCGACCGAGAGGGTTGCACCAGCAAGAGCATTCACGATGCTATCACGATCAATGGTGCCCGGTGTCGTGCTGCCGCTCGTTTCGAGACCGATGATGTCGATCGCATTCACCGGAGAGACCGATCCACCCGTGCTTACGATGTCTCCGCTCGCCTTTAGAGTTGCTACCTCGAGGTTGGAGCCAGCGAGCGCATTCACCACGGCATCAGGGACCAAGGACGTGGCATTTACCGTACCAGCCGTCAAGCTAGCGACCGAGAGGGTCGCACCAGCAAGAGCATTGACGACGCTATCACGATCAATGGTGCCCGGTGTCGTGCTGCCGCTCGTTTCGAGACCGATGATGTCGG
Organism: Nitzschia sp. pyKryTriq1; assembly: GCA_956465555.1. Taxonomy (NCBI): domain Eukaryota; phylum Bacillariophyta; class Bacillariophyceae; order Bacillariales; family Bacillariaceae; genus Nitzschia; species Nitzschia sp. pyKryTriq1. Next base: position 4,449,290 of record OY101115.1, read on the forward strand.
TCGCATTCACCGGAGACACCGATCCACCCGTGCTTAGAATGTCTCCGCTCGCTTTTAGCGTTGCTACCTCGAGGTTGGAGCCAGCGAGCGCATTCACCACGGCATCAGGGACCAAGGACGTGGCATTTACCGTACCAGCCGTCAAGCTAGCGACCGATAGATCGGTACCGTCAAGCGCAGCGATGACACTCGCCACGATACTAGCTGTATCGATAGCCACGGTTCCTGGCACGCTGGTGCTCGTATCCAGGCCGATCACGCCACTTTCGCTTGTTATATTCCCTCCGGCGGTAACGGTAGTGCCGGCGATGATGGCGCTCTGGGTTGTGATGTTGTCTGTTGCACTGATGGATGACGTGGAGACAAGACTTTTGACCGTGACGTCTTGACCACTCAAATCGAACCCATTTGAACCAAGGACGGTAGGGGTCCCGGCTTGATTTTCGATAGTAACGAGAGGAGTTTCAATGCCGTTTGCAGTGATAGTAGTTCCGTTGGTGGCTTGGAGTGCTCTTGAGTCGTCTTTGGCGTCATTGGTTCTTCTTCTGGTTGTTTGCGCTGGAACCAAATGTATGGTGCCTGCTACCACCAATCCTGCGAGCTCAAGCGTTTGGCCTGCGAGTGCTGCTGGGTTAAAAGAAGGAGAAATAGTCCCACCGGCAACGATATTACCACCAACGTACACGTTTTGGGTCGTGTTGATGTTCCCACCTGCTTCGATTGAGCCACCAGTGACTATTCCATCTCCGGTGATAGTCGTTGTCGTGGTTGTCTGGAGGGCTCTTTCTTCTTCAGCAGCTCTTCGCCTTGTAGATCCCCCCGTTGCGACTAGGGTCTCTGCTGTAATAGTTCCTTCAGCATCAATATCTCCACTCGACTTGAGTGAGGTTGCCTTGAGATGCCCACGGACGGTAACCTGATTAGAAGACACCGGCGAAATCGTATTGACTTGAACTTCTCCATGGTCCAAAATAAGGTCCGATTCTCCAATGATATCCCCCTCCTGCGCAAAAATAACGGAATTCAATGGAAGGCGTTAGTGAGGCATCGTTCAAATACCAAAGTTCCAGTGACTGGGGGTCTCTAGTCGAAGAAAACAGCACACGCACCACAAATAGTTCAGGAATGGGGGGACGATGGTAGCAACCCCTTTCGCTTCCCTTTCCACCACCAGAACATGATTTTTGTTTGATGTGTACATCTTCGTAGAAGTAGGTCTCGGTATCAATGATCATTTCGAGACGTTGCTTAAATTCAACATCGACGCGATCTTTGATGGTGAATCTAATCTTTCCACTGCGCCCGGGACCATCAATAGTGACTGAGCAAATGTCAAAAAAGGGATGAGAACAGGATGCTATTGCACTGCACGATCAAGGGAATGTAGCGAATCAAAGCACCTACCATCGTCGTAAAAAGTCACTGTGCAGGGAAAAGGGAAGATGGGAACAATAAGATACAGTTATCGAATGATCACGCCAGGGTCTGAAACATAACCTGCTTACCGGTATCATGAAAGAACACATCCGCCGTGTCCTGGTACGTAACTGAAAGAAAGAGACAAACATATGTTAGATATGAGATAGACAAGAGGCCAAAGCAAAGAATCCCTTTCAAGATGAGCATACGAAAACTCACCATCATCGTAAAAGTCCACTTCCTCGTGGAACTCAACGTCTTCATTGAAGCGAGTAAACCTTTCAAATGTTGTCCTATTGTTGAACACCACGGGCCCATCGAATTTGGTTCCAGTGTTTCCCGAGAAGGTCACAACATTTGCTCCTCGTCCTGAAAAATCCACAGAATTGCGGAATGATGCCGTATGATTAAAGATCGTATCATTCTTGAACAGCACAGTATTGTTAAATATCGTCTCGTTCTTGAAGATCACACCTTCCTCAAACGTAGCATTTCCAAGCACATCAAGTCCATGATCTGTCAAAAGCAAAGCGGCGATCACACGCAGCCATAGTGAGACTACAATAAAAACAAGCAGAACAAAGTACGCGACACATCAGGTTCTTGACGGGTAATCAATTTGCTTACCAGCCGTGAGATGATAGTTGACGCGGCAGGTTGGGGTTCCTGTTTCGTTGAAGAAGGTCAAATAGCATTCCTCGTCCGTGGCAAGGATTCGATTTGTACTAGCTACGCGAGTCTCGAGGCTCTCAATGAGCTCCTGTTGCCGTTCCACCTTGGTTTCAAGAGCTTCCATGCGTTTCAACAGGGCAGTGATATCATCGTCATGATTCTCAGGATGGCGGAAGGTCGATCCCAAGACGCCGCCCACGGGGCCGAAACTCAAGATGAGAAGCGCTAGCAGTAGTATGTTCCAAACAATCATGATGATGAAATATCTGATTTCGCAATTGCCAGAAGGGATGCAGGCTGCTCTAACAACAGTTCCAGTACCGCAGTTTTGTAGGCACACCAAGAGCCGATGACAATAATCTAGGTGCACCTGTGGCAGCAGCAGCAGTTGTTAACTTGTTTTGGAGACTTTTGAAGATATCAATGTCGGTGTAGTTTTCGTTGTATTTGTAACCGTAGGCGAGTGTAGATGTCGTTGTAGGTGCAAATGCAAATGGAGTAGACTTCTCTTTCGAAATATCGTTAGTCCTCACCGACCGACGAAGCATGTGTTTGTACCTGTGTGATTCTGGAATTTTCTTTTCGCGGCAACAACATGAAAATGGCGTGTGGCTGCATAACTTTGATCAAGCTTTGATGAATCTTGTGGATTTTGAGATCTTGCCTCCGATACCTTATCCTGAACGTCGACTTTTAACCTTTGATAACGTTCCATTTTCAAAATGAAATTGCCCCGGACATGAATGTCACGCTCTGTCTGTCTAATTAGTGAGTCGTGACGATGTGTCAATATCTATGCCATGTTCAGCGTTATGTATAAAAATCATTATACCGCTACATGACGCTGAACTCAACATCCATGATCTTATGCCGAATTACTGATTCCGAGCCCCGTGTAAGTTGCGTTCAACCATACTGTACATGGTACCGCGGTACCAGGTACTTGTACAGCAGTCAAGGCAGGTCGAAGAAAGTTCCTTCAGTTTGTTTCGCACGACAAGCGCGTTGTTCGCAAGTGCTGGTGCTTTATTATGTCCTCGGTCTGGGTTTTCCACCACATCAAGTCGCTAGTACCAGACCACCGTGATGATGATCGCCAACGAAGCAGCACGCACTTACTACTACTAGTAGTAGACTACTTTGTTGAGGCATCATTCAAAAAGGAATGCGCCGAGGATCATGTACCGGTAGTAGTAGTACCGGTAGGGACCAGCACCACCACCAGCCAGCAGCACGCTTTCGGTAGATCCCTGAACGGATCGTGCTGCGATACCGATGAAGTTTGAATCTTGTTGTTCTTCGTCTGCTGTTGATCGTTCTCGTCTCAGGCAGCACTCTCCTCCTCGTCCTCCTCTCCTCCAGTCTCTACTACCAGCACTACACCAATACGTAGTAGGAGGAGAGGAGAGTACGTATACTAATGTACTATGAGTATGTACTAGTAGGTAGTAGTAGTACCAGATCATAATAATATCATTAGTACCTGGTACTATCGATTTGACTAGACAGATAGAAACAACAACAACAACAACAACAACCTCTACTTGCACCGTATACCGTAGTAGTAGGACTCTACCTCTAGAGTACTACAGAGTAGTAGAGTACTATGTTGTGTTATTATCAAGAACCGCAGCGCCCACAAGAAGACTGAACAGCATGCATGAATCAATCCATCATCACCATCATCATCATCATCATCATCGAACGAGTGGGGACGGCCACGCCTGAATATTGACCACTTCGACTACTGACAGTCTGATCGTTGATAGACGGATGGAGGACAGGCGAGACCATCATCCATCAAGCAATCATCAATTATTATCACTGCACTGCTGGCGCGCGGAACCGCCGGCCTCGCTCGCATTCCATCCGTTGAGATCTTTTCACGTAGAACTTGTACTGTACTCGTACCGTATGTAGCAACACAGCAACGACCGACCGGAGCAGGTGACAATGGCGGTACTGTAATTGTAGTCCGGAGGCAGACCGGAAGCAACGCGCAGCTTTGGAGTAGTATACTCGTACTCGTACTCGTACCTGGAACTTGTACATTGTTGCTGTCCTTGTTGCTCTTGCTCTTGCTCTTGGTATTGTTGTCGACTCTTGTCTCTCCAAAGCAAAACTACAACAACCACAACCACGGCCACAGCAACGACATCCATCCATCCATCCATCCATCATGGCAGACGCCAACAACAACAACAACAATGCCAACAATCCCTTTGATTTTGATGTCGACTTTGACAAAGTCCAACGACGTCGCGATCAATATTTGGCCAAAAAGCAAGAAGCGGAACGCAAGAAGGAACTCTTGTTGAGTGGAATGGACGCAGATGACGATATTTACAACAACAACAACAACAACAACAATAGTCATCTATATGCTCAACAGCAAAGAGGATTTCAAGGACTCAAGAACAACTGGTTTGGAGCCAATGCTCGAAATAATCAACAAGTAGGTGCCAACGGAGAACCCTTGGAGATTTTATATGGTGGCAAACGAGTCACGCAATGGCCATACGATGATTTCCATACCGTGCAACAACAATTCTATGTGCAACTCCACGATTTGGAAATGAAAAAACAACAGCAGCAGCAGCAGCAGCAGCAAAGCAATAGTAGTAGTCGTGGTGGTGGTAGTAGTAGTAATGAACGAAAGGACGATCATTATGAGGATGACAGCACTGCGGCTAACTCACGAGCAGCAACTACAGCAGCAGCAGCAGCCACGCAGCAGTTGCAACGACCTCCGGATCCACCGGATATTCCTACCGCGGTCCGGAATTTGGCCTTGACGGATTTTGAACGCAAAGCCGAAGAACGTGCGATTGGAATCGTCGGAACTTGGTTGTTTGATTGTGGATTGATTGATGAATTGTTGGTTCATGGTGGCATGACTAGCATGACTAACAATCTTGCGACTTCTACTAGAAAGAAGAACCATGGCGATGATGATGATGATGATGACGACACGGAAGATGTCGTCACGATTGCCACCGTCTCGCAAGAAGGGATTGAAATTGGACCCATGGCAGGATTTCCCATTGAAGGACCATCCAAAATGGACAAGGAAATGGCCAAACTCAAGGCGACCAGTCAACGCACCTTGGCCTTGATCAATGCGAGATTGAACGATGGTGTCGCGGCATCCGGTGCCGAAGTCCAAGAATTGGTCAATGCCGTCAATTCGACCAAGGATGATCTAGGACGGTTGCGAGAACTCTCGACCTACATCTCCAACATTAGTCATAACAACAGCAATAATAATAATAATGCTGGTGGTATTGGTGAAGATGGAGGCGCCTTCGCTTCGTCTTCTGGAGAACGACGTCAAAAATTCATGCTCACCCGGTATCCCAAATTGAAAAAGGCGATCAATGCTCGACGCAATTTGGCACGTTGTTTTCGAGAACTCGACTTTTATAGTCAAATTCCCATCACATGCGATCGATTGCGAGATGATTTGCACAGCGCCGAATGGACCGAAGAGGAATGGAATTCCTTGCGAGATGTGTCACGAGAACATGTCGAATTGGAAATTTTCTTGGTCGAAGCCGAAGCGGGAATGAAAAAACGAATCGATGAAGAAGCCAAAGATAACAACAGAACCAATGAACCACGTTCCAGAAATGAAGCAGCAGGAGCAGTGGAACCTTCCAAATCACGATCATCCTACATGCCCAGTGCCGGCAAATTGCCACACAACTACGAAGAAGTCGATCACTTTCTTCATGAACATGTCAAGAATGTATGGGAATTGGGAGATGAAATTCGTTTGAGGATTCGAAGTGGCATTGGAACTGCCTTTGAATTGGCCATGAATAATCCTGCCGCCATGGTGGCACTCGTCGAAGCGGTCGAAGTATATGAGACCGCGGCGGAAGAATACAAGACGGTCCATGGAGAAGAAGCTGGGGGACATTCGTCCAATTCACTCAGGTTTACGGATATGAGAGCGTCGGCGTTGAAACAAATTTATCAAGATTTTGAATTGCGAGGATTGGAAGTCTTTCGGGAAGTTCATGAAAGTGTAAGTAGTTGACTAACTGGTCGTGGTGTCACTGACTGACTGACTGTGTGTTTGGAGGATGCGATTGTATCACCTGTATTGTATTCAACCCAACACATGGACGACAACTTACTCACTCATTCGCTCGCCCAATGCACTATATCCCACATGCTCGCGCATCGTATTATTGTTATTTTTATATAGGCTGGACTCGACGAAGAAGAAGACGAAGAGGCTGCGGCCAATGCCCACTTCTCGGCCGTCTTGAGGGCGTGTAATCATTTGACATCGGAAATTTCCTTTGTGCAAAATCAAATGAGTCCGTGCTTTCCATCCCATTGGGCTCTGGAAATGTTGTGGAGTACTTGTGTCGCTCATATTTCGAGCAAACAAATCTTGGAGCAAATTGGAGGCACCGAAGGACACAAGCTTCCAGATCTTACAGTCACGCAATTGTTGGATTTGGTCGCTTGGGTGGAAAACTTTCGAGAAACGATTGAAGAATCCTTTCCGAATATTGGACAACATACGTCCCAAAAGACGTACTTTGATGAAAAGCCGGATTTGTTGCAAGAAGATAACAAACAAATCGATATGGATGTAGCCAAGGATTCCTTGGCGTGGGCCAATAATATGCTGTGGGAAGTCCATGATTTGGCCAAGGATGAATTCTTGTTTCGCACCAAGGAACAAACGGATGAGTGGTTGGATAATGTGTACATGTACGTCGATCGATTCTTTTTGTTGTTGGTGACTGGATCTTGTTTGCGGGATGCATCTTGTTTGCGGGATGCATGATCTGCGTGGAATGGATGCTGTCATTGATGGTATTGCGTTGTATTGTACCCAAACACCCACTCACTCACTCTCTGACTCACTGACTCACCCGCTCTTGTTCTTCTACTCGTTTCGAAATGTCATAACGGTACAGTGCCGAGCATACCAAGAGTCAAACTTCCGAGGGACGTCTCATCACCTCCTTGTGCGAAGACGTATATTCGTTGGCAGGTGTGCAACTTCGTACCATTCGTGAACGTTTGACGCGTCGTTCGGAAGCTTTGGTTCAAGCTGTGGGTGTCATTTTCAAGAATCTCTACGAAAAGCAAATCAACTGTCGCAATACGTTCTTGCACGACTTTGAAACCTGCTGCGCTGCGGCCAATGACTTTATTCGCATGAGTGAAAAGTGCGAAGAGATCTTGTCGGATCTAGTGACGGAATGCAATCTCACTCCGGAAGCATCGGACGTACTCGATGAGCAATCGGCCGTTCTTTTGGGTCTCTACAGCAACGATGCAGTCTTTGCGGCGCAAAAGGTGCATCTCTACATCTTTGAACCCATTGAAGAAGCCATTGGCGAGGAATTATTTGGGGAAGAATGGCTGAATGAGCTGACCAACAATGAATTGGCCTTGACTTTAGTCCGCACAATGGAAGATTTCATGGGCGATTTGGAGATATTCTTGGATGAACTCATGGTGGGAAAGACACTCGACGCCTTGGTCACTGCGACGGTGAACTTTTATCTCAAAACCATGTTGCTCCGAAGTCACAGCTTCAACAGTAACAAGAAGCCGTTCTGGTCCAACAACCAGCGGGCCTTGGATCGCATTCGTGGCGATATCAATGTCATGAAGGAGTACTTTGAAAGTTTGGCTCCCTCGTATCCGTCTTTGGGACGTTGTATCGAAAGCGAATTTGAAGTCCTCGATACCATCCATGAGCTCTTGTCGATTGCCGCGGAGGTCTCTCGATCGACGGATCGGGACTTTGTTATTTTCTTGCAAAAGCGAGTGAAAAATCTTGCCATTACCAAACTGGTGGTGGGAGATTTGTGGCACTTGGTCAAGCCTCAAGATGAAAAGGCAATTTACGAGCTGGTCGAGTCCATGGAAGAAGAAATGGCCGCCGTGGCTCCGAACGACGAGACAGCCGTCGATGTCGCACTTGCTCGGCAAACGGTTCCTGGTTTGCGTTTGGATCAAGAATTGGCCAAGTTGTGCGACATGAGCAAGCGCAGCCGTCCGGGCCTCAAGAGGAGTGCCATGGACCAAGGAGAGGCAGTATTGAGTCGATGGCGACAAACATTCGGCAATCTGGTCGAGGAAGTCAGAGGGGAGCAGTAGATACAAAAATTACTCATAAAAGCTAACCCCAGCATTAATTTATGTCCCGAAATCTACATCCACTACCAGAAGAACAGACTGGCAAGACCGAACGAAAGTAGGATCGAGGAAACGTTGGGGCTACCTGCTGCCGAACTTTTGGGTACCGGTTTGGGGGGATCCACACAATTGTAATCGAAACCGATCAAGCCCTCGGTGAACATGACCTTCTCAATGTTGCCATTCAAGGCACCGCATCCGCTACAAATGAGGCGGCGCCTGCGTTAGCAGCTTGGGCACCTTCAGCCGTCTCGAAGACATTGAAAAAGAAGATCTTGTCCGTTCCTGTGACAATGCTACCGCCATACTCCAGGAATCCATCTTTACTCTGGATGATGGGAGTGTAGCCATTCTCGAACTCGTCGGCAACAACCCGGATAGTGAAGTTCGAGTCGTCTGTAAGTTTCCACAAACGAGTCGTCGACAGATAGTTGCCTACATTGAAGCATTCACACACGGTAGTGTGCGCGGGGATTTTGCGCGATAATAATTTCAGCCGTACTCGTATGTTAGGGAGTTCGCGACTGCCGTGCGCCATATTTTTATGGCCGCATCTTTCGCCCCGCCGCTTCCCACAATCTACAATGATATGTTCCGTCATTGTTCTCATTCTTGAGATGCTCTACTGTACTTATATTGCCTTCTACCGGTACAAAATACGAAACCTGGTATCATTGTCGGTTACTACTAAAGCTATGAGAGATAGTGAGGATGATGCATGAGGTGTCGGCGTTACTGTCTATGCACCCACCGTCCCCACATTCATCAGTATTTGTGATGAATTCGCTGAGTGGTGGCACACGACGACTGGCGAAGTCCTTGACCGTACGCACGTTCTTCCTATCCTGCATGCTCTGCGGGGTCATCCGGAAGCTGAACGCTTGCGGGAGATCCATATTACCATAATCCTTGCGACGGTTAGCTGGTACTGTATTAGTGGAAGAAAAGTATACACGCCGAGACAATCATTTTCAGACCATGAAATCCTATTGCATTATATAATTTTATACATCAGTAAACAATCGTACAGTAATATTCGTGGGAATATTGATCAAACCTTCGGAGACAACAAATGTTCCTGTTCCTCTTCTTCCTCCTCTGACGCACGTCCGGATTCCTTTACCATGGGCATGGATAGTTCCAATCCGCTCAATCGACGAGACGACTGCATGGCCAAGGCCGACAGCCTGCGCTGATTGGGCGTGGGAACAAACTCTTTCTTTTCCTGGGGTTTTTCCTCCAACAAGCCCAATTCCTGCATGGTTAGGGCAATGGATGAGCGACGACGAGTGATCAATTCGTTCGTCTCGTCGTACGAAGTACGCTTGTTCATTTCTTCTTTGGTCATTTCCACCAAATCAATATCGATACCTTCCTTTGCAATCTTTTCTTCGTCGACCGGGAAGTCGTCGGGCATGCGGAAAATAGCCAACAACAACAAGAACGTCGGCACGAGAGAGAACATGATCGCCTTGAAGGCCCACCAGGGCAGACCTCGAACTACCGCGGGGGGATACAAAAAGACATTGCCAGTAGTGTCTTGGGTATCCAGGGGCGGCTCAAGTCCGGCCGTCAAAGGAGTGATCATGGTCACAATAAAGAACATCATAAAGCACCACCATGGATTGGCGAGGGGCTCATTGACACCCTCCATGGACTTCCAGACCAGTTGCGGAGTCAGAGAATGTTGTCCGAACCGAGAAAGTTTGGGGACGTCCCAAGAAGGACGACCGGCGTATAGGAGCTCCATCTCGGTAGAATCGTCCACCTTCTTCTTTGGGGCAAGGTCGCGAGTGGCCTCGGCTCCCACCACCAGACGGCGAATGCCTTCCAAGAGCCCCATTACGACGAATTGTAGAATGAATCCCGTGACACCCGAATCGACGGGCAGCGAGTCGGGAGTGGGCTTGACGTATCCAAAATAGAAGGAAAAACAGTAGATGGTCGCGACGAAAGCACCACCGACAATACACCAGGGATGAATGTCAGTCTTTTTGTTGTAGGCAAAGAGTCCCGTCAAAAAGGCGGGAACGGCTTGGGCCGACAGGGCAAACTGAATCGCTCCTAGATCAGTGATGCCTTGATCCCAAAAGATACCCACCAACAAAGCGATAATCACGGAGAAGAGCGAAACGGCCTTTCCGATAATGGTCACTTCTGTGGTGCTAGCCGAAGGACGCAAGGGATAAATGATCTCGACGGTTATCAATTGCGAAAGTGCAATGATGAGAGAGTCGGCCGTACTCATGATAGCGGCGAGCGAGGCCGTGACGGCAATGACTCCAGCACCTAGGGCAAAGCCTCCCAAGCTCATCATTTCTTCCAAAATGGCGGCAAACGGATTGGCAGGGCTGGTGGCATTGCCAGCCGAATCAGCCAACATCGCTACTCCGACAGTACCCATAAAAATACCCACAAAGGAAGTGAACCACGGGCCAGCGGTCATCACAGCTGTACGTAATTCAAATCCGGATTACATTGAATTACAATATAAAATCAGATACAAGAAATAAGCATGAGTACATCATACATAATGGCCCATCACAAACATCAAGCGCTTTAGCAAAAATACTTACCATATCCCCACTTGAGGGATTTGAGGTCCTTGGCAGCATAGGTCCTTTGCACTAGATGGGGAAGAGTAAAGAAGGAAAAGTTGACGACCGAGAACTGCCAAAACTTCCACTGACTCTCCTTGGACGGGGTTTGGTAAAATTGGGGCTTGGGAAACGTTTCAGGATCCAAGTCCGACCACCCGCCAAAATTGCGGACGATGACCGAAGGTACGATGATAAACGATAGTACCATCACAACAGCTTGAATCGCATCGGTTAGAGCAACACTGTTGAGTCCTCCGAGCCACTCAAAGACGAGGATCAAAAACATAATGATAATGACCGGGTAGGTCGTGTCCGGATCCAATTCAAAGATGGAATTGAACGTTCCCTTGATGGCGATGACTTGCGCCGCCAGGTAGACGAGGGTGGGAAGGACTTGCAAGAAGAGAATGGTGTACCGCAAGAGCTGCGACTGGTAACGATCAGTGATAAAGTCGACTGGCGACTGGTGGTTCCGGATCAGAGAAGCTTTGCGAAGACGCATTCCGGTGCCGAAGTATCCAGTGACGATCGCCATAAGGGTGGGGATCCACCGAATCGAAACCCATCCCAGTGCGTAGGCTTCGTTCGGGACACCGACCACCGTGTAGCCGGAAAAGAGAGAGGCAAACAGCGTCCCCGCAGTCAACAGAGGCCCAAAATCGCGGCCTCCTAAATAGTGCGCTGCGAGTTTGTCGCTGACTCCTTGATGCTTCATGTTTTCCATGCGCTTGTACGCCCAGTACGTGGCGCCTGCCAACAACAAAAAGTAGATGGGGACAGCCACATAGAGTCCTGGAAGGATGGAACGAAGGAAGGAAGGTGCGAGTGCGCCGTGTGTGAGTTCGCTGTTCAGCAGGAAGGACGAGTTTGCTGGTCATACTGAAGAATATTCTTCAGACACATCTTCGGCGCCGCCCTCTTCTTCTTTCATTTCAATTCACTTACCGGTTCGGTTTTCGGCGGATACCATGGTTGCTGTTGCTTATGTTGATCTCTGAAATAATAATGATGATGATGCTTGTTATTTCGCTTGACTTGTGCTGGTGCTGGGCCGAAAATGAAGTGGCTGATTGCAGGAAGGGCTGAAGGCAGTGGGGGTGGTGGGAATGCGGAGATTAGATACACTGGCTCAGGCATGTGTTGCAAGTTGTTGCAAGGCGATGTATCAAGTTCGTACTACTTGTACGAGTATGGCCGAGAAGCGTGATGTTGGATTTTGGATACCTGCCAGGTGTCTAAGAACTCTGCTGGCTTCTGATGTCTTGGTTCGGCGGCGCTGCAGTTCGAATGCTGCATGCAATAAATAATACTGCAGGAATCTTTAGGACGTATTATATATGCCCCCTCCGCGAGATTGGAGCACTCTCTACCTATCGGCTGACGTACAGACTGATAAAGGGTTCCTTTCGGGAATTGGATGATGATTCTATGGATCTAGAGGGCGTAGATGTGGGTTTTCACGGAAGAAGTTTCTCCAGTGCTGTAGTTTGCGCTTTTTGTCCTCGTGGTGCTGTTTGGCATAGATAGGCAACCACACATTGTAGGTTGCCCAATACCTACCTCAGGACGCGGAGGGTACTAACCTCTCGTCGTGAGAAACATACCGGGACGCCCAATACCGACCTTGGGGCAAAAGGGGAGACCCTCTGCCACGAGAAACATACCGGGCCATCACGGGTCTACATCAGACCCCAAGTCCTGGAGTGGACAAACCTCATGTCCATGATCGACATGGCCCGGACTAGAAGCTTCCGGGACCTCAATTCAGGAACGCGACGGAAACCTCCACGGCCCGATTCCAGCTCCCTTAATCTCATTGGCAGACTGTAACTTGGCCGGAGCACCAGCAATTAAGCAGCTAAGCACATGATTGAATACGTCATGCTTTTACGAATTGAACGATGTGATTGGCACTCGCAAGGATGACATCTACAAGCGTCTTTTGAGTTTCTAAAAGTCTTGAGTGATGACTACCATGTTGCTGTTTTGTGTGTTGCAGAAGATCTGATATGAACTTGTAGAGTGGAGTGAAGACGAAGATTTTAGTGTAGAAGAAGATTTTAGTAATGAGTAAAGAGAAATTTGCCACCGACAACCAACACCCCACAGACTCCCTAGGTACCGGACTAGACGTCTGTCCTCCCATCAGCATTCAGAAATAATCGGGCAAAGAAACTTCCGGAAACTTCCACCGGAGAACCTGCGGAGAACATCCTTGCAAGAAACTTCAGAACCCTACGGTAGTCTGAAGGGGTTGATTGTGTGTGTCGAAAGTACAGTACGTAAGATTGGGTCGTTTTTGTTGTCCGAAAACCAGTAAAACACTGGTAGGCAACGGGGCAAGTCTAACAGGACGCGGCGAGAGGGAGCAGCCAAACAGAGGTCGGAGCTTCAGCGTCGTCCATCCATCCATCCATCCATCCATCATCCTCATCAGATAGTAGGTTTCGCACTCTCTCTATCTATCTACCCATATTGTTGGGTCCACCTCATTATTCGCCTTTTGCATGTAGTCTACTAGTGTCTCAATACGCACAGACTGTATGACGACTGTATTACGTTTCGAAAGATAAACGCAATGTCCGACGATGCTTCTGATTCTGCTGTAAGCAACGACGACTTTATGTGCCCGAAATGTCAAAGCTATCTTTCCATCACGTCGTCCCCGCCGTCCACCGAGCCGAAACAAGGCCCCGCTGATAATCCTAATAGTAATGATAAATCAGCCAAAACTACAACGCCGATCTGCAGTGTTTGCCTGGGGTTATGGGACCCGACACTCTCCACCCAGTGGTTACAAGGTGCTTTACAACGAGCCTGTGAACCCTATGGTGGAATTGCAGCGAATCGCTTTTGCACGCTTGCCAATCATGGACCCACCTTGTCCATTTGTGGGGACGTCTATCTACGCTATCGAAATAAGCAACAACAACAACAACAACAACGACAAACCACGTCGTCATCTTCGTCATCGTCCACTCTCTACTCGATATATTTGCATGATCTCAAACAAGCATTGTATCAACGCATTCAAGAAATCATAAAGAATGATGCCGCAGAATCATCATCATCGTCATCATCATCCAAACCTCCAATTCTTTCCAACTCGGAACAACAAGGCTATCTATCGATACATATTTCCTGTATTCCACCCAAGGGTCAATCGATTCTCGATCAGGCAGTAGCACACTCCTCGCACTACAACAGCAACAATAAGAAACGAAAGAGATCTCGACACAAAGGGCCCTTTACCACACAAGGAGGAGACCCGCGTGTGAGTCTGGAACGTCGTCTACAAGCGCAAGGATATCAATGGTGGACGCTGGCTGAAGCCGAAGAACAGTCATCCTCGATTTTAGCACCGGCCAATAATCATCTTCTTGGGATGATCATCACTTCGCCACTCATGATGGAATGCCATGTGGCCGTCTTTCGTAGACCCATTTTCTTATACGGGTATTATACTAAATCACGAAGAGATGTGTCACAAACTCCCTTTGTCGTAATGGACAAAAAGGAGGATGGAAGAGGAGAAGGCGCAACGACAAACAAAGCCAATGCCAATGGCGCTGCAATTGACAATAATGACAACGACAATACCAACAAGAACTCTACTACTACGGTCATGACGACATTGGGCGTCACATCCGTCGAAGAAGAAATTTGCAATCCCATTATTCAACTCTTGGGAGTATCGACCGAAAACAATCTTCCCGCATCATCCTCGTCTGAGTCCTCATCCAGTGCTGCTGCTGGTAGCGTTCAATACGGCATGTGTAAATTCCATGCCTCGGGACGAGAAGACATGGATGTGCGCATGCTCTTACGACCCAGTATTATGTCTGCGACCAATCGGGGTCGTCCCTTTTGTGTTCAAATTGTGGATTCCTTGCGACCACTCCAATCGGCACATCAACTCAAAGAAATTGTCCGCCGAATCAATCATGAGAATGATAGTGATCAAGATCAAGATCAAGATGGACCTGGTGGTGGTGGTGCTGCTGCTGCTGCTTCCAGCAGTCCTCTTTGGTATGGAAGTAATCCCATGGGAGTGGGAGTTGCTAGCTTGCAACTTGTATCCGCTTCTGCCTTTTCGGGCTTGCAAGCCGATACGGAAAGCAAGGTAAAACATTATGGCTGTCATTGCTGGTCCGAACAAGAGCTACCCGACGATTGGACGTTTGATCTTGCTCATCATCATCCACAACTACAATCATCGCAACCACTTCCACTTCCACTTCCACTTCCACTGACCATTCAACAACGTACTCCCTTGCGAGTCTTGCATCGCCGCGCCAATCTAGTCAGGGAGCGGCAAATTTTGGCAGCACAGGCACGACGAGTCGATGCTCATCATTTCCGACTGGAATT
This sequence comes from Nitzschia sp. pyKryTriq1, assembly GCA_956465555.1. NCBI lineage: Eukaryota > Bacillariophyta > Bacillariophyceae > Bacillariales > Bacillariaceae > Nitzschia > Nitzschia sp. pyKryTriq1. The sequence goes on from OY101115.1 coordinate 4,464,526, forward strand.
GACCACCCAAGCTGGAACCTACGTCAAGGAATTTGTGCATGGCGACTTGAGACGAACGACACCAAGCATGGCTACCTTGTTGGGTACAAAGACGAATATACTACTGTTGGATTGTGAGGGAATCGAAATCGATGAGGAATCCATTTCGCAAAAGAGTGAATCAGAGTCCTAGCTGGTACTGTACTAGTGGAAGAAAAGTATAAACGCCGAGACGACCATTTTCGGACAATGAAATCATATTGCATTATATATATTGGTGATGAATTCCAACAAACCAGTAATCAATCGTACAGTAATATTCGTGGGAATATTGATCAAACCTTCGGAGACAACGAATGTTCCTGCTCCTTTTCTTTCTCCTCTGACGCACGTCCGGATTCCTTTACCATGGGCATGGATGGTTCCAATCCGCTCAATCGACGAGACGACTGCATGGCCAACGCCGACAGCCTGCGCTGATTGGGCGTGGGAACAAACTCTTTCTTTTCCTGGGGTTTTTCCTCCAACAAGCCCAATTCCTGCATGGTTAGGGCAATGGATGAGCGACGACGAGTGATCAATTCGTTCGTCTCGTCGTACGAAGTACGCTTGTTCATTTCTTCTTTGGTCATTTCCACCAAATCGATATCGATCCCTTCCTTTGCAATCTTTTCTTCATCGACCGGGAAGTTGTCGGGCATGCGGAAAATAGCCAACAACAACAAGAACGTCGGCACGATAGACAACATGATTGTCTTGAAGGCCCACCAGGGCAGACCTCGAACTACCGCGGGGGGATACAAAAAGACATTACCAGTAGTGTCTTGGGTATCCAGGGGCGGCTCAAGGCCGGCCGTCAAAGGAGTGATCATGGTCACAATAAAGAACATCATAAAGCACCACCATGGATTGGCGAGGGGCTCATTGACACCCTCCATGGACTTCCAGACCAGTTGCGGAGTCAGAGAATGTTGTCCGAACCGAGAAAGTTTGGGGACGTCCCAAGAAGGACGACCGGCGTACAGGAGCTCCATCTCGGTAGAATCGTCCACCTTCTTCTTTGGGGCAAGGTCGCGAGTGGCCTCGGCTCCTACCACCAGACGGCGAATGCCTTCCAAGAGCCCCATCACAAAGAATTGAAGAATGAATCCCGTGACACCCGAATCGACGGGCAGCGAGTCGGGCGTGGGCTTGACATATCCAAAATAAAGGGAAAAAACGTAGATAGTCGCGACGAAAGCACCACCGACAATACACCAGGGATGAATGTCGGTCTTTTTGTTGTAGGCAAAAAGTCCCGTCAAAAAGGCGGGAACGGCTTGGGCCGACAGGGCAAACTGAATCTCTCCTAGATCACTGATGCCTTCGTCCCAAAAGATACCCACCAACAAAGCGATAATCACGGAGAAGAGCGAAACGGCCTTTCCGATAATGGTCACTTCTGTGGTGCTAGCCGAAGGACGCAAGGGATAAATGACCTCGACGGTAATCAATTGCGAAAGTGCAATGATGAGCGAGTCGGCCGTACTCATGATAGCGGCGAGCGAGGCCGTGACGGCAATGACTCCAGCACCTAGGGCAAAGCCTCCCAAGCTCATCATTTCTTCCAAAATGGCGGTAAACGGATTGGCAGGGCTGGTGGCATTTCCAGCCGAATCAGCCAACATAGTTACTCCGACAGTACCCATAAAAATACCCACAAAGGAAGTGAACCACGGGCCAGCGGTCATGACAGCTGTAATGCAAAACACAGATTACATTGAATTACAATGTCAAATCAGATACAAGAAATAAGCATGAGTACATCACACATAAGGGCCCATCACAAACATCAAGCGCTTTAGCAAAAATACTTACCGTATCCCCACTTGAGGGATTTGAGGTCCTTGGCAGCATAGGTCCTTTGCACTAGATGGGGAAGAGTAAAGAAGGAAAAGTTGAGGAGCGAAAACTGCCAAAACATCCACTGATTTTCCTTGGACAGGGTTTGGTAAAATTGGGGCTTGGGAAATGTTTCAGGATCCAAGTCCGACCACCCGCCAAAATTATGGACAATCACAGAAGGTATCATGATAAACGACAGTACCATCACAACAGCTTGAATCGAATCGGTTAGAGCAACACTGTTGAGTCCTCCGAGCCACTCAAAGACGAGGATCAGGAACATAATGATAATGACCGGGTAGGTCGAGTCCGGATCCAATTCAAAGATGGAATTAAACGTATCTTTGATGGCGATGACTTGCGCCGCCAGATAGATGAGGGTAGGAAGGACTTGCAAGAAGAGAATGGTGTACCGCAAGAGCTGCGACTGGTAACGATCAGTGATAAAGTCGACTGGCGACTGGTGGTTCCGGATCAGAGAAGCTTTGCGAAGACGCATTCCGGTGCCGAAGTATCCAGTGACGATCGCCATAAGATTGGGGATCCACCGAATCGAAACCCATCCCGTTGCGTAGGCTTCGTTCGGGACACCGACCACCGTGTAGCCGGAAAAGAGAGAGGCAAACAACGTCCCCGCAGTCAACAGAGGCCCAAAATCGCGGCCTCCCAAATAGTGCGCTGCGAGTTGGTCGCTGACTCCTCCTTGATGCTTCATATTTTCCATGCGCTTGTACGCCCAGTACGTGGCGCCTACCAACAACAAAAAGTAGATGGGGACCGCCACATAGAGTCCTGGAAGGATGGAACGAAGGAAGGAAGGTGCGAGTGCGCCGTGTGTGAGTTCGCTGTTCAGCAGGAAGGACGAGTCTGCTGGTCATACTGAAGAATATTCTTCAGAAACATCTTCGGCGCCGCGGCCGCCGCCCTCTTCTTCTTTCATTGCAATCACGTACCGGTTCGGTTTTCTGCGGATACCATGGTTGCTGTTGCTGATTATGATCTCTGAAATGATGATGATGATGATGATGCTTGTTATTTCGCTCGACTTGTGGTGGGCCGAAAGGGAAGTGAATTGCGCTGAAGTAGACGCCATTGTTGGAGTTGGGAATGCCAGGGGCATATGGGGAATTACGGGTTCGCTGCCGAAGATTTGTGAGCCCTAATTCTTTCCTGGCCCGTACGTCACTGGACCATTAAATAAAGTTTTCCGACGTCGACCAGTAGCGAAGAGTCGGATTTTTTGCTTGACCGACGTACCGTCCTGGTAGGTTTTTCTACAGAGGCATTTCTTGTTGGGGCATCGGGAAATCTCCGATTGGGGCGTACCAATACATAGTGCATCTACATATATCGTTTGGGCCTCCCCATTCGATGTGGCCAGTGGCCATCACCTGATCGGAGAAATGTAGCGAGAAGCGCGATGTTCGAAGAACTCTGCGGGCTTCTGATGCTCTCGGTTCGGCGGCAGCAGCGCTACTGAGCGCTGCAATAATTCGAATGCTGCATGCAATATCTTACTACGTATTTATGCCCCCTCCATGTGGAACGTAGTTACTTCGCCCCAGAGAACCATGGTTCGCTGATTCGCCCGACGTTTATTACCATGGGAGGAAATTTTTAAATGTTGTCGACCAAAAGGACCAAACAGGGAAAGCCAGGTGGCGCAGGCGCCAACTAACCCTCAACTCTCTCGGACACTGTAGACCGATGATCTCTAGTAGATTGTACAGTAGATAATTCGCTGGCCTATGTCCCTGCATAAGACTCGTCAGATTGACTTTGATGTTGCGGGGGTGGGAAAAAGTGTGATATTTCTTCGGGGGAGAATGGATTACCCCTTGCCTTCAACATGCGATCTTTTGGCGGTAGCATAGGAGTCAGCCCACATTTGTCGAGTTCCATGTACAGAGGCGATGATATGCAGAATAATAATGACTGTTGAATGTTTTGGATATTCGTAGGGGTCATTCTAGGTACAAAATGTCTGTAGCCTCTACGGTGGTACTGATCCTACTGTAAAGTCTAAGCCGGAGACCGTGGTTGGGCCCTCACTCCGGGCATTTCTGGCGCGCGCACTGTGGGCCCATCCCCAGCGCGCGCATGGTCGTGTGGGTCACTCCTCCGGAGCGGCACGACGGACCATTATCAAGCTGGCCGAGACTGGAGATTCTTGAGGAATGTACCTTGGCGATTTCGAAGCATGGGAATTCTAGGCGCGGGCACTGCAACTGTAGGTGCATCTAGGGGCCTGGCCACCGTCTTGTTTTTCACTGCCGTTAGAATCGCTTTATTGATAGAACCGGTCAACATTAATCTGCTGTTCGCTCTGCAAGTCCCAAAATGCAGAGGAAGGTAAAAGTGTTATCAGAGGACGACATCCCAAGAATGTCCCCGATGTAGGGCTGACCATTGGCAAGTGGTTTGAGAGAGTACCAGCATGCTTCGGCATCAACGATGGAGCGGAGAAAGGCAATGAAAGCCCCCTCAACTGTGTTGGTAGTTATATCTCCATCAGTTTTGGACTCTACCTGCCCATTCTTTCGCGCACTAATCCTTCGGGACGTCTTCATTGTAAGTGAATATCAAGTCTGATATAACACTTTTTTGAAAGGACGATGAGATACCAATCACTTTTGTATGAAACGAATGTGATTTTGTTGATCGTTGCAATGGCCGTCGGCGTGCAAAACTGCTGCCGAAAGCACATGGCCCCCGAGGATAATCTGACACACGAGCTACGGAGAGCTCGAAACTTTATCTTTTCTTGTGTTTTGATTGGCTCTTGGCGGTTTGTACCAGAGTCTACAGTAACCGTCTACGGTGTACGTGATCGAAGTGTCGTGAGTGATGTTCATGGTACATGGTATACCATCAGGTAGCGCGAGACAAAAGTCAAGTCTTGCTTTCAGCAAAAGCAAAACATCGTTCGGGTTTTTTCACTCATCAACTCGGAACACTCAATTTCATTTCATCCAACGGCCAAAAGTTCTTCCTCACAAAAACAAACCAAAAGCCAACATTCATCAAATCATCCTAAAAGGAAACTCTCGACACCATCATGTCAGATCATCCAGAACAAAATGAAACGAACACTGCAGCTGACGACGTCGTCGTCGACGACAAGCCCGGCTGTGGGCAGTGGTATACTTCGGAAATCATTTGCCAGTGCTGTACCGAACGCCCGACGGCCACTTGGTTCGGCGCAGTGGACGTCGTCAATGGAAAGACGATTGATTTCAATGCTAGCTTTCGGCTGGGTGCCTCGCGAATGGTGCTAGCCGTCAAATTTCTCTTGTGGGGATTTACGGTCGGCAGCTTTGCGTACGGATGGAGTGACTATCGTAAGTACTCGTACTGTACTGCCTGTAGTGATGACACAACCATGATCGACCAATGAATCACTTATGATACTTGCTCACTCACCCATCCTCTCTACAGAATACCCCTATTGGTTCATGGCGTACATTTCCTACTGGACTATGTTCTACTCGTGCGTCTACATGACTCTCAGCCTTGCGAGTAGCTATCTCGTCTGTCTACCCAACAATGAACCCAACTTTTTCATCAAGGCTACGTGGGTCATGTATCCCGTGGCGGTCGTTCATGGAATCTCGGTCGTCATTTTGTTTTGGGCTACCGAATACAATCCCGACACTTACAACATCAGCTATTTCATCGTTGTCAGTCACGGACTCTCCTTGGCGGCCTCATTGGTGGATGGTGTCCTCATCAACAAGGTTCCAGTCCGACTCGTCCACTATGCATTTTGTTTGACCTTTGGACTCTTGTTCATTGGATGGTCGATTATTCAAGGATTGATCCCGATCGATAATCCCAATAAAACAGATGGGGATGATGAATCTCTCTATTCCATTTTGGACTGGGCTGAAGATCCCTTGCAGGCGGCGATTGTGGTCGTCTTGGTCATGTTTGTCGCCTTTCCTATCTTTACACTTGTGTTTTGGGGATTGTCGCTATGGGGCCGACGATATGTTGTTGAAGAGAAGGATGCCAAAAGTGCTGGTGCTGTTGAGGGAAAGACAATCACTAGTGGTGGTGCGGAAGAAGGGAAGGACCCTGCTGGTGCGGCCATCGCTTCTTCGGAGTCCGAAGACGTGGAGGCTCCGGAAGAAATGACCGAGGCAAAAGCCTACTAAAAGAGACTGGGTCCAATAGCAGGACTGGTAGTCGTTCGGTCGTTTCATTGTCTGTGACTCGTCGATTAGATGATATATTGTCCATATAATGTACCGAATCCAGTTCTATTCACTGCATAATACTGTGATGCTTTCATTCGTTGCTCCATTGTAGTTCGGGTCCCCATCCCAAAAGACGATATAGTCGTTGATTATAAGGTTCCAAGATTTGTTGGAGGCGATCACGGGTCGTGTTGGCAAGAGGCGGAGCATGATAGGTGGTTACCATTTGAGAACGAAAATGTGTCGCGTTGTCGTTTTGTTGTTGGCCTCTCTTTCCGTGCTTCTTGATAACTGATGTGATCTTCTCGGCGGTGGATCGACTAGTGTCTCCCAATCCATCTCCCAACCATGCCAATATTTGATCGACGAGCCATTCGGGACGACTCTTCATGTCCTCGTTGCGGACTACCAATATTTGTTGCGTAGGATCACGACCCAAAGCACGCAACGCTCCGTACCATTCTTCCAACTGCAACACGTACAAGGAACGGCCTAGGATACTGGACGCCCCGCCGGTACGAGCCAGCGTTTGTTGAAATCGATGCCACGCCATTCGCTCCTCTTCTTGTAAGAATGGTGATGTATCATTATCACCATCATCATTCGAATGAAAATGCGAATAGGCTAAAAATACTCCACTCTTGTTCAACCGATCCCAATCTTCTTGTAGGACAGTCTCAAAGTCCAATGGTGGTGGTGGTGGTGGTGGTGGTGTTGCTTCCAATCCCTGTTTTGTTGCTAATCTGCTCATCATCATCCTCATCCTCATTTGTTGATCAAAGTTGTGATTGGAAATGGTTCGATCCAGAGGATTCCGTAGAATGACCAAAATCTTGACCCAAGGAAAGGTGCATAGAATAGGAATGCGACTCAATGTCGAAAACAACAAGTAGTCGGGTGTACCCTCGAACGTAATTTCTTGAGGATGAGTCTTCATCCATTCCGCCGAATAATAGGGAGGAACATCATGGATGGATGATTTTCTTCTTCTTCTTCCTGCTATTGGACCCTCATCACCATCCTCATGACCATCATTGGTGTTGGTGGTGTTTACATTCCACAAGACTTGACGAATCGAATCGACTTGGACTTTTTGGGTGGAGGAATTCTTCCAATATTGAGGAGGAAATCGTTTGGGCATGAAATACAACAGCTCTTTTTTGCTGGCGGGCACAATGCTGGTGGTGGCAGTCGCAGGAGTCTTGCCAGCATTAGCATATTTATTGCTTGTAGTACGAGCGGTAGCAGTAGTAGTAGCAGCAGCAGTAGTAGTCCATGATTGGTCACGGAGCCAACTCCACAAGGTGGTCGTTCCAGCCTTTTTGGCTCCAATGATCAAAAAGGAAGGAGTGCGTAGTTTCCAATTTGTTGCTTGTTGAGGCCACCAATCGGATGGATTCTTCATCTCACAGTGTTGCTCATAAAAGGCTCGAGCTTTGGGTGAGATGCTGCTGGTTGTTGTTGTTGGAGCTGTAGTACTAGTACGTGTAGTAGCATCAGCTGCCACGAAAATGAGCTCGTCCGTTGCCAATATTGTGAGAGCAATATTATCCTCCTGTGACCCAATAAAAATAATAATAATAATGGAGGCTATTATGGTTGCCAATGTCAAGAAAAAAAGAAAGGCGAGCAACACTGGGGGATACTTCCGGTAATAATAGGATGGCACCATCATCAGCAATAATACGCGCTGATGCTGACCCGCCGCCCTATTATTTGTGTTGGGCCGTTCCATGAATTTCATCGGCTCTACAGTATATACCAAAAAAAGTTTAATTGGCTCGAGCTCTATACAGATGCAATCCGCTAATCATTGTTGTTTGCTGCATCAGATGTTGCAGTCTCGGAGCTCGGAGTTAAATGGCAAATAAAAGCCGATAACAAATAATAATAGAGAGGGATCGTCAAAGGCGCCATCGTCGCGATATGCGATCGATATGTGAAGAAATATATTATGCATGCAGCAGTACACGCGTATGTATGCTTCTCGAGTGTGAGTGAGTCACGATCGATGAGTCACCCGCGGAGAGTTGTTGGTCAAACTGGTCCACTTGATCCGCATCATCTTTACCGACTGTGACTACAGTAGGTCCCCTTGTCTGCTAGCATTTCGACCATCGACCATTGCCACCAATCGGGAATGCCCTCTCTCTCTCTTTCTCTCTCTCTCTCTCTCTTATTGATGTTAGACACTACCATATTCGTACTTGGTAGAGATCACTATTTTGTAATCGATGATCCAGCATGTCGTGTACCACTACTACTAGTAAGAAAGAATAGGCAGCAAGTGGTGGTTGTGGTAGTGGTAGTAATTTTTCAGTCATTACTTCGTATTATGCATAGTATATAATAGTACAACGAATTACAGCCCCGCCCGACGGCAAACAAGAACAAGAAACCCTGTTCCGCAGTAGCTGCTCCTTGAACAAAAATGGCTACTATTCCATCCACTCCTTGTTAGGGTGGGGGAGGGCGGTGACCTTTTAGAGATCGTCCTCAACCTCAGTGGCGCTGCTGGAAGAGACAGATTGGCACTCCAAGAAGTCCTTCTTGCCAGTGGTAGCTGGCGAAAAGACAATAGTATTACTAGCACCGGCACCAGTTTCCTCTTCCACACCACCGGCATCACTTGATGGGGTCGTGGTACTGTAGCAATAGCGAGCAATCGCTAGAGTGATCAGGCCAAGGAGGGCCAAAGTCGAAACGAGAACCAAACCAATCTTGATGATAGAGGACATGCCTCCAGCAGTTTCATTGAGCATTTCGCCGTTCTCCAAACCATCTTTTTGTTCTGGTGTTGTCGAGAAGATGTTGTCTCCTTCTTGTGCCTCCATGTTCTTGCTATCGCCTTGAGATACCTCCTCGGTCGGCATGGGACAAGCCAATCCAAACTTGAGGCTCACAGTACCAAAATTGTCAGCGCTGGTGTCATCATGGAGAAAGATGACTTGATTGGCCCATTCGACAAAGGCGTGGCTAGTGCCATCACCACCATTGCTGTTCTTGTTGATGGAATCGGTCATGGTCAAAGTGCAGCACTGATCGAGACCAATGCACTGTTCAAATTCGACACCACCACCTTCTTCTTGACCAGCAGTCGTCGTGAAATCCGACTGCTGAAAGATAGTCGAACCATTGCACTCGATTTCGACAGAACTTTCTTCGGGATGGTCGTTGTCGGCTTGGAAGATAAGAAGGACGTTATCGCACTGGTCGTCGACTTCCTTGGCCGGGATGGGACAGTTGGGTCCAAAACAGTAGGCCTTTTCAAAAAACTCTTCGCCTTCTTCCGAGACAGCGACAGTAGTCGCTCCAAAGGTCAAATAGTAGTATCCTGGAAAAAGCAACCCGTCTCCATACAAGTCTTCGAAAGTGAAGTGACAAGTATAGTCCACGGGGAGGCAAGCTTGCTCCTTGATAAAGGGAGTCGTCGTCGACACTTGATGGATGTAGCCCATTCCGTTGGCATTACTGGTTTGCATGTGCCCAACGGGAACATGCCAAATGGTGCCTTCCCCTCCCTCGCATGTCAAAGACCATCCGTTTTCATCGGTCGAGTCTTCGTCCAAAAAGAACATGAACTCAAGATTCTCTTCTCCCGCATTACAATCCTCATTGGCCGCTACTACCACGCCAGAAGAAGATCCCAGCAGGAACCACCAGGCGGTGGTGGTGATGGTGGTCGCGGCCCAAGCAAGAGGAGAACAACGATTAGATAGTTTCATGTGGCAGACAGTAGATGATAAAGAAAGAACGACAAGGAAGTAGCAATTCTTTAAAAGCGTCGAATTCCGGTGCGGAAGAAGAATATGGCCAGAGAGGAGCGTGCTGTGCTATGTCTGGGCCGTAGTATGCAGAACAGTATCTTTTCGATCAAGCCGTTCTGCTTCACTTTTTTCGTGATGGCTTGACTTGGATCCACATCACATTTCATAGCAAGATGTACCTTCAACAGTCGAGGAGTCAAAATTTCAAGAAGAATTGGGTTAGCTCATCCGTTTGGGAGACGTGACATATAGCATAATGAACGCTTTCGATGAAAAAATGTGACTTCGCGCACCTCTACCGGTACATAGTACACGTGCCTGGCACAGTACTGTCGTCGAGGTCGGCACGAACTCTGAAAAACCTCGCCTCTGATGATTGCGCCCATTAGGCGCGCGTCTCCTGCCTCCAAAATTATCGCGCTCGACGTCATCTGAATCATCGTGACGACTGGCTCGTGATTCGATCGAATGGTCGTGTTGGTCAACTTTTCGCAGGATTCGGATTGGGATGATAGCGAAATAAGATAAAAAGCGAGATAGCGACGTCGAGAGATCGACGATGCGATCGCAAGCTCAAAAATACGTACACTGACCGCACACACCACACGCCGCACACGACCACACACCAATCACTTTGCTCGTACCGGTATTTTATTTTTGAAACAAACATATTCGTATTCCAATAATGAAGAGAGTGGTAGCATCACGCGTGGTTCCATCTCTGTGGAGACGAGGAAGAATTCTCGCAGTAGTCCAGGAGCATCAGCAACTTACGGAAATGAAAGAGGCGGTTTCTTCTTCTCCTCGCAATTTGATGCCTTTCGTGGCTGCGGTTCCTTTTGGTCCCAACCTGTCCCTCAATCAAAGTCAAAATAGATGGTTCTCGGACGATTCCAAATCGAAAACTCCAGCCGCAAATGGATCGAATGTCACACTGGAGGATAGAGACGTGGAAGATATGGAACCCAACGAGGAAGCTCACCCAGACTCCACTTTAAAAGGAAATCGAGATTTGTACACGGTTCCGGTAACGATCAAAATGCCAGATATGAGCGAAGGAGACGACAATATGGTCGGGGAATGGTTCAAGAAACCGGGAGATGTGATCAAATACAATGATGTATTGTGCGATATCACCACACAGGATTTTACCTTTGGTATGGTCACCGAAGATGAACACGATGCCATTATGGGCGACATTCTGGTCGAGGCGGGTCAGAAGGCTGCCGATGGAGCACCTATTTGTATTATTTATCATCCAGTGCAAGAAGAAAAGACAAAAGAAAAGGTTGAAGATTAGTTAGAGTTCTAATAACTTGGTAGACTGCAAATAATACTGTGTACTGTAGAAAAGAAAAAGCATACACTGCCACTTTTTGAGCTAGAGTAGAGAATATAGCTACTTTAGCTAGGACCATCTCAGATTCATCACGCTGCTTGTCACTGAATCCAAAGTCGATTTCCCATCCTTGTCTAGCTGCTGCATCGCTTGTTGCTGCTCCTGTGGAGTGAGACACAAGACTGTCCCAATCACAGGCAACAAGGTCTTCTTTTCGAGTTGCGACTTGGCATTCAAAAAGCTCAAAATCACATTCTTCAAGTACTCCAAATTCACTCGTTCCTCTTGGGGCGACTGTAACCGACTTAGTCGATCTAATTGCGATTGAACGTCCAGCAGATGCCGCCGCATTTCTTCCATGTCGTCAATGGCTTCTTGTTTCGAAGATTCCGAGTCGCCTACCAAAGCTGCCAGTCGAGCAATTTCGTTTCGAGCTTGAGTCAGTTCCGCTTGCTTTTCCATGGCGTAGAAGAGTGGCATACCACCCCCATTCGAGTCCGAATGATGGTGATGATTCCCACCGTTAGTTTGAGGAACCTGGTTTCGAGACTGCTCTTCGACAGTAGCTTTGAGAGTTTCCTTGAGTTCACGAATGGCTTGGTTGGCATCTTGAAGCTCCTGTTGGAGCATGGCAATGGTCGCTTCGGCCTCGACTGTGCGCTTGGCAGGAACCATTTCTGTGGAAGCTCCATTTTGGCTTTTTGCCGAAGGGGAGTCGCCTTGCTTCTTTTCGGCAGAAGCTCGCTTCAAGTCTTCTCTCAAGCGTTGTGCTTCTCGACGCAGTCGTTCGATTTCTTCCAACAACTCGTTGGACCGTTCATGCGCCTGCGATAGTTCCTTTCTCAAGTCCTCATTGGTAATTTGCTCGGCTTCGTATCGGCCTTGGAGACTCTGAAGTTCGCAACCAAGTTTCGCGCTTGACTCTTGAGCGGTGCTAGCATCGAATCGCACTCGTTCCAGTTCCGTCGTAGCCTCGTTGAGTTGTGACTTGATCTCATCCAACTTGGAGACTTCTTGTTTCATTTCCTCGACATAGGCCTTTGCCTCCGCCAAGGCTTCCTTGCCCATGCGTTGCGCTGCCTCGGCTTTTTGCATAGCCGAATCGGCCGTCGATCGCGCAGCACGAGCTTCCATTTCCGCTTCTTCCTTAGCCTGGACTGCCGATGCTGTACGAGCGTTTGCAATACTCAACGACTGCTGCGCTTTCTTTTTGTAAGCTGCCAAGGCATCGTCTCCCTTTTTACCTTCCATACCCATGGCATCTCGAGCTTCCTTCAACTCTTTCTCCATGTCCATCAATTGGCCTCGAAGAGAGCTCAATTCAGCTGTGGTTTCTTGACTCGACTTGTCCATATCCATCCCCTGCGCTTGCAAGTGCGTGATTTTGTCGGTCAGCGAATCATTCGAATCCTTCAACAAGACCACCTCCGATTGCAACGTTCGGCATTCGATACGCCGTTCCTTCAATTCTCCCGCCACCACTTTGACTCGATCTTTCAAGGTCGCATACTCATCACGAGATGCGTGTAACTCTCCCTTGACTTCCTCCAATTCTTTCTAAAAACAAAGTGGAGTGAAGTGAAGTGGAGTTGGTAATGAAAAAGCGTATCGAATAAGTGAGCTCAAAGAAAAATACGTACAACAAGCCTCGCCAGATCTTGCACCTTTCAATGGTTGGTTTCTTACCTCTTTTGTTTGCAGTTCTTTTCGCAATTCTTCATTGGCCTTTTCTTTTTGATTCATTTCTTTTTCCATCCCTCTCAACTGTTTCAAATGACTATCCTGTACTTTTCGTTCTTCTTTACTTCTTGCTTGCAACATTTCTTGTGTCCCCTCCAATTCATGTTTGAGCGAATCCAATTGCAAGGTCAATGATTCCTTTTGTCGATTCTTTTCCCCTTGCAACTTTTTGAATTCATGTTGCAGCATTTGCAATTTGGAGACTGCCGATTGTAGCTCTTGAGCATGTTGGTTTTGCAAGGCTTGTTGTTCCAATTGATGATTTTCCTCGAGTCGTTGGATTTGAGACGAGAACTGTTCCAATACATGTTCTGGAATATTAGTAGTAGTAGTAGAAGAAGAAGTATTGGGAAGTGTGGGTGGTTTGGCGGGAGTAATTCCAACTCGTTGCATCTGCTGAGGAGCTTGTTGTTGCTGGTGTAGTAATGTCTTGGACGTGGAAGTAGACGAGGCAGCGGTGGGTGTTTCGGGGGAGGAGAATGTTGTTTCCATGGCACTAATATTATTGCTCGTCGGATCCACTGCTTGGCGTGCACCAGTGTCAACAGTAGTAGAAGTTGCTTTCGGTATGGCATCGGCTGATAGTAAATCGACTGTGGGAATCGTCGTCGTCGTCTTTTCCTCGTCAGTATCGGCATTACTGGTGGTGGTGGTGGTGGTGGTGGGCATGGGCAATGATGTCATCGCCTCGGACGTGTCATTCGTGTATTCGATAGGTTCGGTAGTGGTGGTAGCCTCCGTGGTTTCATACGTGTAGTCATCCACCGCAGTAGAGTCTCCTCCTTCTTCTACTTCTACTACTTCTTCTTCCGATGAATTCGACACCTTGTCGTCTGGAACATCCTGAGTCTTTTCATCATCATGCACGGATGATGATGATGATGATGACAGTGCTGCTGCCGTAGAAGGCTTTTTGTTGTCCGATAATTGAGGCAGTGCTTGAAAGGCGCCCGAGGAGGATGTCGGACTACTATCGTTGTTGTTGTTGTTGTTGATGTTGTTGTTGTTGAATAAAGAAGAATTGATTTTGGAGTCCGAAAAAAAATCCGTCTGTTTGGGCGGTGGTAATGGAGTTTCAAACATCATGAGGTTATTGCCTCCCCCTCCCCCTCCTCCTCCTACTCTTGCCTTGTTATTAATGGTCGATTGAGAGGATGGTGAAGACGGCTGCGGCTGCTGCGGCGGCATTGCTTTGGATGCTTGAGGCACGACTAATTTTCCCTTGATACTATTGTCCGAGGGTGGTTTCGGAGGCGGATTTTGAGGAGGAGGATGATTCATTCCTTCTGTTTGCTGCTGCAACGCGTCCATGTTAAAAAAGGAAGCTCCTCCAAACGAACCCAAAGTGGATGGGGCCTTTTTATTATGAATAATAATAATAATGATATAGAAATTAAAACAGCGAGTGAGCGAGTGAGCGAGTGAGTGAGCGGTCAGTCAGTCAGTCATTCTACGTATTCATGTTTAGCATCACCATCATCATCACCATCATCATCATCACCATCACCATCATCACAACACGTACCTTCATGGAAGTCGCCGCCTGCTCTTGCAATTCTTGTGCCGCCTTGGCCAGATTCGAAAAGTCACCTAAATTACCCCACATGCTGGTATGATACCGTACTTCAAAAAAATTGGATGGATGGATGGATGGATCGATCGATCGATCGAGAGTTTGCTTGCTTGCTTCCGTGTTTGCTTGCTTGCTTGCTCTCTAGGGAAGTATTGCTGTACGTACTGTATGTGCAATATATCGAAGTATCCACTGAACGTAGGACGAGTGCAAACAACAACAAAAGGGGAGAAGTGATGATGCTGATTGATGATGGAAATGGAAGGAATATGACTACATAGTACTACATACCGCATGCATGATGCAGCGAAACGTGATGATGCGGGCGCGGGTCATTGTAACGCGACGAAGCGGTTTTCGTTCGTACGGCGGTAAGGCGTTTTACGCTTGTTGCCGTGTTGACCTTTGACGCATGCATTTTATTCCAAAACGCCTCGAATAATAAAAAAAGCAAAAAGAGAACAACACTCGGGATTCCAACGTGGTCCCCCACCGTAGTACTAACCGAGCCCGAGCATGCTTAACTTCACAGAGCGGACGGGATGTGGTGCTGTCATGCTGGTATGGTCGTTCCCAATACTGAAAGGCATCGTCAAAACTAAATAGTTGAAATAATTGAAATTATCTTCTACCAGTAGTAGGGTAGAGGTAAAAAAGAGGGGGACACAAAAGAATAGAACCTCTTACAAAAGAATACAACCTCTTCCTACCACGACACTATGTTTAAAATGAAACGACGCACAGGCAACACAGATCAATTGACGATCGTTCACCACGTCCATTCAGAACTTACCCTGTCCTGAGAGAATACTTCTCAATTTATGTCTGAGCAGTCATCCTACCTGTCCGAGACCGCCTCGAAGCCCATGCAACATGGGGGAACATTGACAACGACTCCGACATGATTGGACTCCTACAGCTGATTAGAACATCTCTTTATACTGGAGCAACAACAAGCCGACATACCATGCACTCCCTACAGGAGGCACAGGATAAGTTCATGTTGTTCCGACAAGGCCCACGTATGACTAACGCCGGGTACTTTGAAAAATTTAAAGGATTATTGCACAACTTGCCAAAGACAACGATACTCTACGAGCATTCTTACTTGTGGCAATCCGAGACGAGAGTTTTGATACAGTCAGGGATGACATCATTATGCCTGTGGCAGAATATCTTCACCTCAATTTCAGTTGGTGGGGGGAGGACGACTGCAGGGTTGGAATGAAACAGGGCCATTACTAGTAGGGCTTTATTGCTTGGAGCAGCAAAAGGCCATGTCTGGACTTCTGGAGGAGCAAGCAAGTGAGTCTAATCACATTAGTCAAATGGGCAAAAAAGCATGTGTACACATACAGTGGACATTCCATGACATTGTTTTAAAAAAAAATGGTTGGTAGGTATCATGGTAACAGCATAACGGTACGTAGGTACGCATAAATACCTGGGTAAGTTGATATACGTACGTATGTACGTACAAAGTAGGGATGGGCGGGCGGGCGGGAGATTTTAAACGCGTGTGCGGTCGGTGGAGTTTGAAAGAGCAGGACAGAAGGGATAGAAGATCGATCGCGATCTTTCGCGTGCAGCATTGTGAGCATTGTTCTAGCTCTCGCCGCACTCCGCACCTTGTACTTTTTGCACTTCTTTTTAATAAAAATAATAATATTCCATTCATTCAAGTACGGGAGTAGACTACCGTACATCAGTTCGTACATCAGTATTTGTATTTTGCGATCGACCATCATACCGGTACATAATATTATGCTGATGAGGGTCCCCTTCTTGTTGGCTTATTATGTTTTGAGCCTTTCGCTCATTCTACAGATTACTTATTCTGATGAGTCGTCATCATCATCATCGTTATCATCATCATCATCATCATTACCATCATCATCGTCATCGCCGCCTTTGGACATTGGGTTGACGGATATTTTTACACCCGCTCGATCATCATCCGGCGATACCAGTACTATTGACGACGACGATGATCATGATCATGATGATGATCATGATCATGATGATCATGCGTTATCATCATCACCATCATCATCATCATCGGATGTCGCAGCCACAGCCTCCGCCGCTCTTGAGCGAAGAATCATCGAAGACGCAGTCGTTGCCTCCTCCGAAACAAAAAGTCACCCCCCGCCAGATAATACTGCTGCTTCTACCGCTGCTGCTGCCGATGCTGCTGCTGCTAAAAAATCTCCTACTGGTACACTAGTATTACCAACACTCCGAAGTGGTGGGATTCTTCCGAGCTCAGCTACTTCCGGCAAAGTTACAAACGATGTGCCACGGGCAGCGTTGCAACCTTCGACAACGACGACGAGTACGACAACGACGACGACGACTCGTCTTTCACCCGCCTCCAGAATTCAAAGTAAAAGCGGCAGAGGCGGCGGTACAACAGGAGGGGTAGTAGGGAGGATCATGGGGCATTGCTATAATTCTTATTCGTATTGTTTCAAGACCCAATTTTGGACCTGGGGCGTTTTACAGGTCCACAACCACTACCTGAAACTATTTTGGGAAGTTACCAAGGGAGCCTTTAACGTCCTTGCTCCATTGACATTGCTGTTGACACTCGGAATGGCCTTGCGTCCGACGACGGAAACAACCGTATTAGTGAAAGAGTTTCTCGAGATGTGGTTGGTGCAACTCCAGGCTGGGATAAGCAGAGCTATTACTAAACTACTACTACTGCTTCCACTCGCTGAAGAATCATTGCCATCATCATTGCCATCATCATCATGGCTAGCCATTCTGACTTGGCCCATCCTAGAAGGCATTATCTTTCGATGGGCCCTCAAGATGATTTGGGACCAAAGCGCCAAACTCAAGGAATCGTTATCATCATCATCATCATCATATTCACCATCATCATCACAAAAGGCGGGTCTACGTTGGAGCATCTTGAGTAGCATCTTGTATGGTCTATTTCACGCGACGGACAAGTCCTTATTATTGCTACCGCCACCTAATAAGCGTTCAGAGCTCCTTCAAGCGGCAGTCGACAAAGCCGTCCAATCGGGTGAATTGACGGTTTTCGGAATGACCCTGTACCGTCAAAACTGGAACGCGGCTTTTGTCGATGCCTTACTCAGCACGCAACCCTTGTTGAAAGCATTGGGTCGCGGTGTGGTGCATGGAATGTTGTCTTGGGGCCTCCTCTGTCCCTTGTATCAACTCCACGGTCTTCTCGCGTCAATTGGTGCTCAAATAGCATGGCTTGTCTTTGGTCTTGCTCGTGTCGATACCCAAATCCTCATTCGGCTCTTTTGGCTTATTTTCATGCCATGGTCGACGTCATCGCCGACGACGAGCAACGACGGCAGATCTTCCGGTAGTAGTAGAGGTACGCGCTCATTTTGAGGGACGAATGGATAACATGCCAAAGAATATGATGATCATGTGTGGTATGACGATGAATACTGACGGCTCGTATCTCACTATTATAAGCTATTGCTGCGACGACGACGAAGACTACACATACTCGTACACGCACTCGTCGAAAGTCGTCGTCGATCCTTGCCGCATACTCTACTCCTACTCTTCCGATGGGACATCGAATTTCCTCCTTGGACGTGGCCGTCGCAAGCCTCGATATCATACTACTACTATCATCAAGGCATCATCATCATCCTCGCATCACTTCCACAACAGCAGCACCAGCACCAGAAGCGGCACCGCCAGCGGAGACTTTTAATAATAATGATACTATTATTATCCTCCCTTTCCGCCTGATGGACATGGAGTACATGCAAAAATATTCCATTCGACGACCCATCTGTGGATACTATCTCCCCAAGAGATGGCATGACTTTGTTGGGTATTGATGATCGCGAAGAACTACTATGTACTAGTACAGGAGCAGCAGCAGCACACTACTACTACTAATACTAATACTAATTAGACAGTGCACCACTTTTTCGCTGCTTTACGATATTTATACTACTGACTTGTACTAGTAGTAGTAGTTCGTCGTGGTGGTGGTCCAGTAGTACGCGTAGATAGCAAGAATAGCAATAGTACATCATAATATGAAAATCTACTGGTAGTAGTTTACGAAGTAGTAGTACTAGTAGTACTAGTAGTACTAGTAGTACTAGTAGTAGTAGTACTAGTAGTACTAGTAGTAGTAGGGGTAGTCCACACACCACAGGCCAATAGTAATAGAGACGCTGCCAGTCTCAGTGCGGACTATTCCACCGTACTCTACTACTACCGGTAGAGAAACTCTAATAGCTAGTAGAGTAGCATACCTGGTACGGTACTTGTACTTGTACTACTGTGTAGTAAAAGAGCGAGTGAGTGATGTTGAGAACACAACCGACCACGTACAGACATTCAGTCAGTACTTCGTACGCGTTTCCACCACAACACTCCACGTGTCATCACACAGGGCTCTCGGATTTTTCTAGGCCGGCCGGCCGGCTTTTTCGAACGGTCAGAAAAAAATCCAACACACAATAGCATACATGCGTGCGTCCTGCCGAATCTCGTCCGTTTTCTCTTTTCTCTCCTCATTGATCATCATATCATATCCAAAATAACTCTCTTCGTAGACAACTTACTTCTGTTGTCTCTTTGCTCTGTCGCATAATACTCGTATCGACGTACTGTATCAGTATTGTATTGTATTGTATTGTATTGTTCGATCAAAGATGGATTTATTGTGTTGTGGTCCTTCCGGTCGTCGTTCCTCTGGTGAGAATCAGCATCCAACCGATTCCGTAGTCATCACCACGGATGGTAATGCTGCGGCGGCATTTCTGGCCGCTCGTGCCAAAGCTCCCGACTTTTCCGTCAATCCTATTTATAAGGATTTCTTTACTCATCATGATGAAGAATACGTCCGCATCCATGTCCATCTAGTGGGACTTGTATCCACGCAAGAAGAAGAAGGAGGAGGAAGCGGAGGAAGCGGAGCCGCTCTTGGCAAACGTCGGAATCGATTCGGACGACCTCGTCTAGTCGATGCCATTGCCGATCCGTATGTGATTGTGGAAACTATCACTACAAGTACTGCTGGGGGTAGCAGCGCCAGTGGTAGTGGTGGTGGTAGTGGCAGTGAAGGATCAGCCGATTACTTTCCCATTGCGTCGCACAGGTTCCCAACCATCCACAATTGTCAAACTCCTATATGGGATTCCAAATGTGTCTTGTTGGTCAAGAAGCAAGCCATCGAACAGGGCGAAAATTTCATTCTTCGATTGACTCTGGTCGATGAAAATGTGAAACGTGACGACGAAACTCTCTTTTCGGTACAACTTTCCAAAGACGATCTCCCACAACCGACGCCACTTCGTGACAGCGTTTGGAAGCGCTATCAGTTGTCGTCGGCAACCAAAACATCAAGAACTGCAAAAGAGGAGGGTGATGATGGTTCTTCTGATTCTCGCATTCAACACGCAGCCATGGAATTTTCGCTCATGATCACGGAAGGTAGTGATCGTTTAGTGTCGAAAGAAGACTTGGAAGCTGCACTCGATACTACTACGAATGGTGGATACGAGTACGAAGAAGTCATCTTGGTCGATGAGTCGTCGGTGGAGGAGGAGGATGATAGGGTAGTCGGAGCAGACAATCATGCCGTCTTGCAATGTTGGACTCATCCAGATTCGACCAAGGCAGCCTTGTGGATCTTGGGACGCAATGATTGTTTCATGCATCCACACGTTGCCAAGGCCTTGTTTTGGAGTCAAGGATACGATCTTTATGTCTTGAATTACAAAATGAATGGAATTTGTCGCAAGCATGGATTTGTCAGTGATCCACACTTTAATTCTCACAATCCATCTGGGAATTTCAATACCTACATTCCGGATATCGAACAATCGTTGGAACGAATCAACAACAACAAAGAGTACGAACTTGTACTGGGATATGCGCATTCGACCGGTGGACCCGTCTTGTTGAACTATATTATGGAAAAGGGAGATGACGCCTTTGATGGATTCTTGTTCAACAGTCCCTTTTTGGATTGGGGCTATGTCGCTCTGTCGGTCGAACTTCTCTTGGAAAATACCAACATTTTGGAAAAGTTGGGCGCCATGAATCCCGATACTAAAATGGGCACAGCGACTACTCCAGAAGGAACGACTCCTCTCAAGTATCTCGGTCAAGAAATTGTGGTGAGCGATTGGAGTGCTCGATTGTGGTCACTTTATTACTTTGATTGGGCATCGCGTCCTCTCTACAAAGTGCCCATGACGGTAGGATTTGCCAAGGGCGTATCCGACGTGCATCGCAAGATGCAGGCCTTCAAGGCCAAGAAACGACCCATTACGATCAAACCCTTCTTGTGCATTACCAGTCGGGGAGATGACGTACTCGAGTCGCCCGAGACTTTAGGTCGAGCCGATTGGATCGGGCCTGGTCGGTGGGAAGTGGAGCTCAATGACAATGGCCATGATGTCTTTTTGAGCTACGACGCAAACGATACGGAAATGGCGATTCAAATGTGTCTGACATGGATGAAGAATCGAAAGTTTGCTTAGATCTCTAGCTAGTAGTACAGTAGAGACTACTAGTTTAGTATTTTTGTACTGCAGTAAAGACAGCAGTCAAGATATTTTTTATAGACAAGATAATATATATATATATACATATATAGCATCTATCTTCTAATACTATACCAGGATTATGCAGTAGTAACAGTATTACTACTCGTACTACTTGTTCCGTTCGTGCGGATGATTCTAATGCCGCATCCGCCACTTGATGGATGGTGCACTCGAATACAGTCATCATCCTCGGTCACTGACCATCTGTTCCTAGCTAGAGGACCTTGTTGTTGTTGTTGTTGATGTTGTTGACCCTACATGATATCTGCAACAAAGGCAGCAATTTCATTCCCAAAGGCATGATAAAGTCGTTGCAGCAGTATTAGGAAGGAATAGGAATCGTTGCTATTTGGAATGGCGAAATAAATCCCTTGATTGGTGTTGATCGTACTCGTACATGGCCGATCGTCGACTCCAAAAGAGAGACTACAAGTACAGTCACGACGGTCTCCTCACTGTATGATATGTCAACAGCAACGTGTCGTGGCAGATGCATTCTCGTGATGTCCCATATCGGTACACTTAGTTTGTGGCAGTACCAGTAATGTATGGCCGCAGTGTCACCACCTGCCCTGTTCGTGCGGATTCTTGTGCGGCATCTGCCACTTGTTGCACTCGAATACAATCGTCCTTGGTCACAGGCCATTTCTTCCTACGACCATCATCATCATCATCATCTTCTTCTTCTTCTTCTTTTCCCAACAAGATATCTGCAAAGGCATCCATTTCATTCCCAAAGGCTTGATGAAATCGTTGCGGGAAGGAATGTTGATATTTAGAATGACAAATCCCTTGATTCGTAGACACGACCGTCGATGTTTCATGAATATTCCCCACTTGAATGCGTCCCCCACGTCCAAAGAATTCGGCTCGTTGATCGTACCCATACGTGGCCGATCGACTTAGGAAGATCGTCACGACGGTTCCTCCACTGCAAGTCAGTAGTAATGTGGCATTGTCATGAACTCCGGCACGTTGCAAGGCGGTAGTCGAAGATGTTCCCGTCGCAAAGACAGATATGACCGATTGCTGCTTTCTCTTTTGTCGCTGGTTGCTATTGTTGTTATTCAAGGCTTGCAAGACGTAATCGACATCGTGGGCGGACAAATCCATAAAGATATCTCCTCCTCCTTGCAGCAAAAATTCCATGGGAGGAACAGGATGATCTCCAAAGAAAATGTTGGCGTATACCAATACCTCATCGTCATTCTCCGCATCCACAATAATATTGGGTAATTGCTCGAGTGCCGCCTGATACGAAGGATCAAACCGACGTTGAAAGCCGCAACATAATTCGACGTTGTGTTTCGACGCCAAGTCAAATAGAGCTTCAATCTTGGGTGCCGATTCTTCGACTGGTTTTTCCAAGAAAATATGAGAAATCGTAGGGTGATGTCGGATCGCTTGCTCGACAATGAGTCGATGGGTCGTCGTTGGACTGCAACAAATCAATCCCTTGATACTAGTATCATCATCATCATCATCATCATCATCATCAATAGCATTTTCTTCACGGCTCTTCTTCTTCTTCTTCTTCTTTTGTGTCGTCGTCGTCATTGTTGTCATTCTCGTTTTCTTGACTTCCTCGAGACTTTGAAAGGCAGGAACATGATAGGTTTGAGCCAAAGCTTGGGCGGCAGACAAGTCCGAATCGACAATTCCGACGAGTTGTAACTTTGGATTGGCATGGATCAATTGGATCCGAATACGTCCCATCCTTCCCGATCCCACAACGACCACTTTGGCCCGTTTTGCTCCGATGGCTGTAGTAGTAGTGCGCGCGCTGCTGCTGCTGCTGCTGCTGGATAGCGACATCGAGGACGACGACGACGATGATGATCCGCCAGCAGCATCGGCAGCACTACCAATGGCATTCGAAAGTAACATCCATAAAACGATCACGAGGAGAGATGTTGCTTGTTCTTGCCTCCTCCTCATCATCCTTTGCTACGAGTACTACAGTAGTAGAGTTCGGTATAAAGCCAAGAGATATTCGTACAATAGTCAGTCTGCTGTACTCGATATCTCTATTCGTCTCTGCGTTCTGCTGGTATATACTAGAGAGACTACGGTACTCGTACCGATCATCGATCTGCATCATCTGCCTGACACACCACCATGGTGATGGGTCATCATTGCCGCGATGAGATCGAACATCATATTCTCGAGATCCCCCCCCCGGATGGATGATCTAAAGCCATCATCGCGCACGGCGTGCGTGCATGGAATCTTTCGAATCATTATTATTTTTTGACCCACCATCTGTCTGTCCTTCGCTTCTCACAAGATCCAACGCTTTTCACGTCACATTATTTCCCCGCCAATAACGTATTTTTTAATAACGAGACACGAGCACACACTACACGACTGAGCGATGATGAGAACCATAACAAAAACTTTACGTGGCATTTTTTGCATTCCCATGGTTCCGCACAAATAATCTACTCCTACTTTTTGATCACTACACGTACTCTTTCGAATGATATACATAGTCTTCTCATCATGTCCAAATACGACGATGATGAATTGATGGAAGAGACTACTAGTAGTAGAGCAGTCGTCAGTGGCGGTGTGTTAACGTGCAATACAACAACATCCGAGACAACAGAAGCAGAAGTAGAAGCAGAAGTAGAAGCCGAAGCGACCTCATCCGAACAACAAACAACAGCAGCAGCAGCAGCAGCAACAGCAGCGACCGCCGGTAATACTGCAAAAAAGTCCAGAGAGTATAATTATTCTTTGTTCGAGGAAGAAAAAAAGGAGGAGGACTTTATAATGATCGATATGGATCCGCCTCCTCTTGTGGAAGAAGGTCATGATGGTGCTCCAGCAGCACCGGTGATGGCCAGTAGTAGTAATACTTCTACTAGTAGCTCCAATGGCGGCGGCGATGCACATCAGGACGCATCAGCCACTGCTACTAAGGCTGCTGTTGCTGCTGATGATGCCGATGCCGACGACGGCAACTTGAATCAGCCCAGCACCAGCACCAGCACCGAGCAAGTTGTGACTGAAAATGACAACAATACGAATACTACTACTACTAATGCCCCATCAGAAAATAATACCCCAACCAAGGATGGCGACACTGAAGAGGCGCTTTTGGAAGAGCCCGCCAAGAGTCTACCACTAGACAAAGAAGGAGAGATAACAACAACAAAACAATTCGACACGATGACGAAGAAGGACGATGACGACGACAAAACGGAAACCACGATACGTCTTTTGGATGCGGCAGGAGACGCTTTGGAAGAGTTGGAGCATCATTGTGGCGGGGTCGAGATTCATCCGCAGGATGACAACCACAAGAAAGATCCAGCATCTGCACCACCACTACCAACAGACCATGAAACCACGACCGAGGCGACGATACTACCGACCGATAGTCCCATCAGTACCCATGGAATGCAACAAACAACGCCCGAGGTAATAGAAGTGTCCCCCGAACGAAAGTTGGATTTCCGTAGCATGTTTGGAATATTTACTGCTCAGCAGCACAAAACCACCACCACATCACCATCTTCTACTACTACTAGAGGAAGTACCCCAGGAACGATGATGAGTCCAATATCTCCCAATACTACAGAAGAAGAATCGAATATGCCCTTGGTGGAAAAACCACTGGTATCGGAACAACCAGCGACGCTGAATCTGCCATCGTTAGTCACCGCCTCTACCATTTCTACTACTGCCAAGTTGGACACTCCTCAGGATGATGACAATCAAAGTCAGAGCAGTTCTGGGTCGAGTAAAGGCTCTTCTACTGCTGCTGGCTTTCTTCGAGGATCAAGCTTGTTGAGAGACTATACTAACAATAATGGGCCCGAACTGGCGCACAAATTCAAAGACCATACGTATCGAAAACCGACCAAGTGTGATATTTGTGAAGGTCTTTTGGTCGGTCTCTTCTCGCAAGGATTGCAGTGTGAATGCTGTGGGATGAACGTTCACCGTGGTCAAGGAAAAGGAGAACATGACGATTGTCGGGCCGAGGCCATTCTAGCATGCTGCAAAGGACCGGACGCCAAGCGCGGCAAGGAACACGAACAAGCTGTCCCATTGCAACAAGCACTCATGGAAGTCCGCGAGCTAGCCAAAAGTTCTCCCGGTTTCCTGAGAGAAGTGAGAGAACAAATGGACAGAGACTTGCGGTCGCATGCCAAAAAGATGGTCGTCAAGTCGGGAACCGAAGAACAACGATCCAAGAATCTACAGCGGCTACGAGAACGACTGGTGCCATTTCTAAAGAAAGTCAAGGCTATCGAGCAAAGGGGTACAGCCGCTGCAGTAGCTTCATTGCTATACTATCACGCAATCTTCGTGGCTATCATGGTGGCGTTCACTACAATGGAATTTTCGTCAGCATTGTGGCTGACAAACGATGGATTGACTATACTCGCGGTGATGCTATACAGTGCCACCGTCCTCCGATCTCTCCATGTCATTCTACTTGCCTTGTCGATTGGTATCCGATGGGCGTCCTTTGTCTTTCAGCGAAAGCAAGTCATTTTCGATCAATTCCTGACTGACGTTGGCACTATCAATGCGGAAGCTGATTTCGGAATCTCCGTCGCTGCTGCTGCTGCGACCTTTCGATATTGGAGTGATCGATTTGTTCTCTCTTCCTTGACCACATGCTGTGCGTTGGTATCGTTTTGGTACCTTGTGAGGTCGATGCAGACCGTAGTGGACGAATCGATCGTGCTGTCGTCGTACGAAGCATCATACGAGTAGTAGCAATAACACCGAATATGACTATCATAGAGACTAGTACAGCTCATAGAGAATACTACAGCTCATATAAAGTAGAGACTAGAGTACCTCTTCAAAATAATTATTGGTAGATCATTCATTCTATTTTAACTTCACCGTCTCTCCTTCATCGGCGGCGAAAGTGTTCTGCGCCCCGTCCGATGCCGGATGCGACGTTGTTTGAAGCCTCCGATTTACGATGACCCGAGTATGAGTAGATAACTAGAGTCTACAGTACTACTCCAAAAGCAGTACCAGTAGTCTACTCTAGCTCTACTAGTAGAGTAGTCGTAGTAGAGCTCTCTCTACTACTAGTAGAGTATATCGTAAAGCAGCGAAAAAGTGCACTGTCTAATTTAGCTGCTACCTTGACGGTAGAGAGCAATGAATCTCTCTTGCGCCGGAACGATGTCAGCGACACTACTAGACTGTCCGATTGATTGAGTAGTAGAATATCGTAAAGCAGCGTAGAGCTACCGGTAGTAGCTATTCGTAGAGACGGATATCGTTCCGGCGGAAGAGAGATTAATTGCTCTCGACCGTCAAAGTAGTCTAGTAACTAAATTAGACGGTGCACTTTTTGGTACTGTAGTAGTAGTAGTAGTAGTAGTAGAGCTACATAGTCTACGACAGGGTACTGGTACCTTGCACCAGTAGTACTTGTGGTACTTGTATCTCATAATACCTCATCGCAGACGGGCGAACTTCTTCCCAGTATAATTTTTTTAACAAGCATCTTCGTTGTTCCAGTTCTTCTATCTTTACGACTTGATGGTCGACTGAATGGATCCGTGCGTCCGTGCGTGCGTTCGACGCATACCAGTACGTGTACAACATGGGTATTATTATTCCCTGTGTCTTGTTGAAGGGCTGTATTAAAACTCACTCACACATCACTTATTGATTTCCAGCTTTCTCGTCTTGCTTGATCGTAGTTATATTTCTTCCCATAAGTGGGAGATATGCCGGGATTAATGTTCTCTTGGACACTATTAATTGTACGGAGATTCAAGATTCGGTGGGGAAAGAATACAGAAACAACAAGAGCAGTAAGTAGTTAGTGATCTACCACACTGTACCACTAAAGCACTACAAGTAACTGGTAGAACAAATAATAATAATATTCGTAGTAGTAGCGTTGTTCTTGAAGGTTCCAGCAGCTAGCGCATAGCGCGTAATAATATCGCGAATCATCATCATCATAACGAAGGCGCATATCTTCTTCGCCATTTTTTTCTTCTCGCGTTTTTTTTTTGGACGAAGAAGAAAAAACGCCCCCAATATTTTGGTTCTCATTGTTGATGATGTGTTGTTGCGGTGCGTTTGTTGTTGACGCTAATACTTCTACCGGTACAAGTATAGTCGTCAAATAAAAGATAACAACAACAACAACAACAATAACAACAACAGCAACCATGGTGATCCTTAGCCATTATAATATTGAATCATCGGGAGATACTAACAGTCCTCATTTGACTGTTCGGAGGCCTCTGCGACCGAGACTTCATCACCACGCAACAGCCGCCTCTCCCTCCGATAGCGGCAGCAGCAGCAGCAGCAGCAGTACTGGTGCTTTTATTACTGTGCCTGCATCGCCTTCAACCAACTCCTCTTCTTCTCGTACTACCTGTAGGAGCATTCCACGAAAACGGACCGTCGGAAATGTGGTGATTAAACGAGTGGTGCATGATTCTGCTGCTGCTGCTTCTTCTTCTGCTTCTGCTTCTGCTACTGCTACTGCTACTGCTACTGCTGCTGCTACTGCTGCTGCTCCTCCTCAAAAGTCAACAATCGCCACATCATCAGCATTGGCAACTTCCAGTAATACTAGCAGCAGGAAGACCAACCACAAACAAACCGTCGTCTCTTTTGATTCGATTGTCCGAATCAAACTCATTCCGTCGTTGCAGGACTACACAAAAAAGCATTTGGTCGAACTGTATCATACGACCAAGGAATACAAGGCCATTCGAAAGCAGCTCTTTCAACAACTCAAACTGATACGCGAACAAGACATTTTAGAAGGAGATCACGACGATGAAAATGAAAATGAAATTGCTGTGTGTGCTCGAGGCTTGGAGGCGGAAACGGCCGAAGGAAAAGCCGAACGTCGGATGCGCCAAGAGACGGGACGGACCTGTGTCTTGCGAGAACAACAATAT
This sequence comes from Nitzschia sp. pyKryTriq1, assembly GCA_956465555.1. NCBI lineage: Eukaryota > Bacillariophyta > Bacillariophyceae > Bacillariales > Bacillariaceae > Nitzschia > Nitzschia sp. pyKryTriq1. Next base: position 4,492,493 of record OY101115.1, read on the forward strand.
CAACGAGAACAACAGGGGTGTGTGATGGCGGGGGAACACGCTCATCGACGACTCGCGAAACTCTATTCGATTCAGGCCCGGGATGCCGTTCAAATGGCATTGGAAAAGGCCAAATACGACGCTTTGGATGCCAAAGAATATCTTCTCTCCGTATATGATCATGATGATGATTAGGATTAGGATTAGGATTAGGATTAGCATCGTTCATCATCATCATCATCATGCAAAAGAACAATGCAATAACACTTATTGCTTTTTGTTTCCGGGGTGGAGAGTAACAATTTTGAGGAGTCGATAGTACCAGTATATACAATAGAAAGGGATACAGTACTTGTACACTACTCGTATATAGTCTTTAGTGCTTTTAGTCCACCACCTCCTCGTGCCTTCGGCTGTACTGTACCGTATAGATAGGATTCTTTTGTTGGCATACATCTCGGGGCAGCTTAGAACACTACGGTACGATACCATGTACCATACTCCAATCTGCTACGCGGTGGTAGACAGTACAAGTACTCATACTTGCACGAGCTCTCGAGCTAGTAGAGTATTAATAGGAAAACTATTGTCTGTCTACTATCAAAATGGAACACTGTCGTAGTCTTCTGGTTTGGGGACTTCGGCCCGTTTCGGTCGGAATCCAGAATTGCTCTTTCCACCACCATTACCACCACGCGGAGGAGAAGCAGTATTCGTATCGTAATAGGTGTATGGAAGGTTGTTGTTGGTGCGTGCAGTACTTTTCAACCGATCCATCAATCGTTGTTTGATAGTGACAAATCCCATTTCATCGTAGAATCGAAGGATCCGATCAGGATTCATGACTTGCATTCTCAAATCCGCAACTCGATCGGGAGGTGCCGCAAATTCTTCTTCCGACGAGGACGAAGGAGAATCAATGAGCATTGCCTCCCAATCCAATCCCCTTTCCAATCGTACCAGTGCTTGAGATAAAATGGCTTGGTCCCGATACATTTCCAATTTTTCTCTCCGTTTCGCTTGCTTCACTTGATCGAGATTGTCCAACAATCCTTCCAAAGAACCAAACTCTTGCATCAATTGCGCCGCAATCTTGGGACCGATTCCGGGCACACCTGGAATATTATCGGCGGTATCCCCCGCCAACGCCAAGACATCGCCCAATTGATGGGCCGGAACACCCCATTTCTCCATGACACTGTCATGATCCCAATGCGTCGTCGTCATGGGATCAATCATTTCCACAACTCCACCACCACGACCACCATGTAAGGATGATGATGATGATGATGATGTCGTCGTGGAGTTGGTCACGAGTTGCATCAGATCCTTATCTCCCGAATATATATGAACCGTCAATCCTTCTTGTAAAGCCTTGTGAGAGATGGAAGCAATGACATCGTCTGCTTCATATCCCGGTGCTTCGACCCACAACATGCCGTAGGCTTGTGCAGCTTTGCGAAAGAAGGGGAACTGTGGAATCAAATCCATGGGAGCCTCTTGTCGATGCGCCTTGTATTGCGAATACATGTCATGACGCATCGTCTTGGGACCTCCCGAGAGGGGCGAAGGAGCATCGCAACACAAGACCAACCGGGGTTGTTTCCCAGCCAATAGTTGCGACATTACCATGCGATTGAGCATGTTGCAAAACCCCAAAACAGCACTGGTAGGCATTCCATCGGCTCGATGCATGGGTGGCATGGAATAGTAGGCACGGAAAATAAAACTGGAAGTGTCCACGAGCATGAGTGGCTCACTATCATTATCTTGATACTGAGACGAGTTTTCGCCGGTGGATGATGATGGTATAGTGGATCGCTCTTGCTGCTGTTGCTGTTGTTGCTTCTGCTGCTTCAAAGTCTTTTGTTGGGACCGTTCTTCTTGTTTCGACAATCGACTATACAATTGTTTCGTTTGTCGATGTTGTAAAATAAGTTTGGCAAGAATATTGGACATGGCCATCCCTTCGAGTACTGATTTGGACGTTGATTCATCCGGATTTCCAAACAAGACCATGGAAACTTGCTTGTAACTCGCCAAATTAAACGACCTTCCATTGTTGGCCGTCACAATTTCTTTTTCGATACGTTGCAAATCAGTTTCGAGTTGATACAAAGTGTCGAGACGACGGGAAGATTCGACCATGGGGACTGCTGCTGCTGCTGCTGCGGCTGCTGCTGACGCTTTAGTTTCATCATCCACCAGCATGGATGGAAAATTGATTTCTTGCTCCTGAAAACTGTATTTGGCACGAAATGCTTCGGCAGATAGGTTAGAATCATCATCAGCGGATCGTTTCCACGAGTAGTCGTCATCTTGGACAGTACGTGATGTACTACCATTATTGATATCATCGACCGGATCAGGATCGGGATCCGCGATTATGGAAAGGAAACTCAAAGGACTTCGAGGCTCTGCGATTTCTTCCTCCTCTTGTTCTTCTTTTCGTTTATTCTTTCTTTGTTGTTGTTGTTGGGGTTGAAAAGACGGTTTTGGAGTTACTTTTGGAGGAGATGATGATGATGATGATGAATATGGTAGTGATGTTGGTGCTGGTGCCGGTGCTGGTGGGGAAGTCTTGGAGTAGCTCATCGGCGGCGGAGGCGACTGTGGTGTAGGTTGTGTCGAGCTTTTTCTTGATGTTGTTGTTGTTGATGGTGATGATGTTGTTCTTCTAGGAGAAGATCGGTCCATTGGATCTTGGTCAAAGCCCATCATCATCCTGCTCCCCAAAGAGCGGGTATCACCATCACCATCATCACCACCACCACCACCATAACCTTGTTCATCTGCATTATCATCATCATCTTCCCAGTCTTGTGGATTGTAATTGGCGGCCATACCCTCCACATCATTTTCATATTCATCCATCATACCGGCCCCTAGCATTAGTGCTCCTGGTGACATCCTATTATTGGATGGATCATCATCAAAAGTATTATTGTTATTATCCAGATCGTCAAAGGTCAGAAACTTGGCGGGTCGGCCAGTTCCACCCTGATCATCATCATCGTCATCGTCATCCCCTGGTCCTCGGCGTCTGGCCGCCATGGACACCAAGGAAGAAGAATGTCGATACCGATGATGCTGATGATGATGATGATTCCGATGATGATTCCAATGATTGATCCATGGCGTAGTGATGGGTGGTGTCGTAATCAAGAATCCGTCCTTATGATCTTGGTGGTGGTGGTGGTGTGATGTTGCTGGTCTTCCTCGACGAGAAGAAGAAGAAGACAACGAGGATGTGGAGAATCGCGAAACATCCCACGCCGAGGCACACGGAAAGAATACTAATGATAGTGCCCGTCTTGCTGTTGTTGTTGTTGTTCTTGTCGTAACAGCAGCAATATTATTATTAATAGTAGAATTGCTCCGGATCATTGCTAAAAGCAGAGGCATGATGATGGTACTGGCAATGAATAGTGCTTTCGCTTGGAGCATGATCTTCTATATACGCAGACGTAACTTTACTGACTGTCTGTATATTAAAATTATACGCACAGGGACAGCAATGATTCTTAGCAACTACTACTCTCTCTACTCTCTAGTAGAGTTGAGTAGAGTATAGAGTAGCTCGTCAAGCAGTAACAGGTCTACCGGTATATATATATATCCAGAGAGGAGTGAGAAATAGTACCGGCAGAGTACTTGGTACGGGTTTCTGGTCCTGCTAATATGGTACTCGCGGTGCAAATGAAGCGAAGGATATGCATGCAATGCTGCGCATTCGTCGCCAGGTCTCATCTCGTCGCGTCGTGGCTCGTGGCTACTTGTACTGTACTGGTACGCAATCTGTGTCGCGATCCACGCCCACACCATCACCCTCTTTTCTTTTCCACAGGCGAGACTACTACTACTGGTAGCTAGTACAAGTAGAGACTAAAATGGGGATTGCCTAAAACATAATTCCTAGAGTACAGTAATTACAATTGTTGGTTACATCATACTACTTGTAGTCCTGTTAGACTGCTGTGATAGGAGTTAATAATATTTCAAGGGCAACACCCGGCCATCAGGTCTACTATACGTCATGCAATATAGTCGTCGTCGTATCTTCTCCTCCTTTTATCCGATTTCTTGTACTGTGTGTACAAAATCAGAAGTACCCAGTACCCACACGTACACCATATACTCCGAGCCGAGCAGCACGAAATCAGCAGCATGCGCAGCTGGTACTATTGATCTATGGGTGAGTTGCTTGAGGAACCGCCCGAACTTCGATGCAAGGATGACCCTGGCGTTATGGCCTTGAAGATCTTGGATATGGCTGAAGAAGCCTTTGTTGGAACAGCAGCACCATCCTCCCCACGATTTGCATCTTCAGCACCATCGCCGCCGCCGCCGCCGCTCTTCCTTTCCTTGCTCTTTCGTAAGAATCCAAATGGAGAGGACTTGGTGGGGGCGCCGGCGGCACTGGTAGGGTCTTCTTGTTTCTTTTCTTGTTGCTGGTCACCACTAGTAATACCCCTACCAGAGGATTCCATATCGGCAGGTGCTCCCGGCTCCGCGTAGGCGCCTGGAAACATACCAATACTACCTTCAGTGGTGGTGGGAAGTGCCACCTTCTTGATGACGGATGCGGTAGTAGAGGTTCGCTTATCACCAGCATCACCAGAGGTTGTTGTGGAATGGTTGGACTGAGAAAGCTGGAGTCGCGATCGAAAGTCTGCCAAGGACAGCGATGCGCTTGTACTAGCATCATCTTCTGGTTGTCGTTCTTGAATCATAATGGCCGAGTCAGATGCGCCAAGTGACGGAAGTACGGGGTCTTGATTCCAAGGGGCGTTGGGAAAGGGATCATTCGCATTCGCATTCCGCGGGCTCTCGTTACTACTACTGTCTAGGTCCATGTAGAGCGAAGCATCTGCGGCTACTCGGGCAGCAGCCGCCGCCATGTTGCTGGAAGACTTGGACGAAGACTTGGAGGACGAAGACCTGTTGGAAGTTGCGGGGGCACCGCCACCACCACCACCACCACTACCACGGGCAAAGGCGCGAAGGAAGCTGTTTTTCCGTTTCGGATGTGCCACACGCTCCATAGAGGGCGAGGCAGTGATCGAAGGACGACGCCAAGAGGAGCGTCGCTCCTGTAGTTGGTGTCGCATGGTGATACTTTGTTCGAGTCGCCATTCCACTTGTTCAGCGTTAGGTCGGGCTTCTGGATCGGAGCACCAGCATTCTTGAATCAGCCTTCTGGTCTCGAGATCTGCAATGTCGGCGCAGTTGGGCCTCCAATAATTCAGAATAACTTCATTGGTAAATTTGGACTGGGCAAAAACTTCGTTCCTTTTTCGCGAGGAAGGAGGAGAGGACTTGTGATTTCTCGGCTCTGGTGTGAAAAATGCATCGTAGGGGCGTTCCAAAGTGGCGAGTTCCCACAATATGACGGCAAAGCTGTAAATATCCCCCGGAAGCCCCGAAGGCTGACAGAGAATGATTTCAGGCGCCATGTATCGAAAGTTTCCTTCCAGTTGAATATCCAGACGACATTCTTGAGGCGATCGGGCCAGACCTAAATCAAAGAGTTTGACTTGGCCTGTCCGCGCATCAAAACCAATGGATTCGGGGCATAGGTCTCGAACCACAATATGATGTTGAGTGTGCAGATACGTAACTGCACTGGCAATGGCTGTAGCCACGGCAATGCGTTCCGCTAGTTCGCCTCGACTTTCGTTGGATTCTTCTTGTATTCGAGAAGTAGAGGCAGCAGGCGTCATGGAGAAAGGACCTTGTTTGGGAGGCGAAGGGGAAAGGGAGGATGAAGATGGTGACTTTTTGGTTTTGGAGAGCCGCCGGCCAAGTCTTCCGGCAATGCCTCGAGGCTGCTGGTACTCTCGCCATTTGGGTAGCCGTTCTTCCAGCGTCTCACTGATAAGATCCAGAACCAGGAAGTATCCATGTTCCCCTCGAGCGGACAACGGAAAGTCTGTAGTGCTAAAGCTGCCCACGAGCCCTTCCACGGCATGACCCCTTAGTTTGATAATGTGCGGGTGGTGGCACTCCGCCAGAATAACAGCTTCTCGGTAGAGTTCTTCCGCCGCACTTGCAAGGATTGTAGAGGTATCCTTGTTATCTTTGGAAGCAGCCGCGCGTTGCTCTATCCTCGTTGGGTTCAACGACTTTAAAGCGTACTGAAACTGTGGTGGGTGCGTCGCCTTTTTTGAGGACGATGCCGCCGTTCCTCGATTGTCCCCCGTTTGAATATCGGACGGAAGAGTTACTTTAAACACCATACTGCATCTCCCACTTCCTATTATGGAGTCAAAGATGACATCCGCAAAGAAGACCTGCGTGGTTGCCATGTACAGCAGCGAGTCTAAATGCTTCGTCTCCAAATCTCTCATGTGAGACATTACCGCTGGCGTCAGCATGCTGTGGAAGGACGTTAACGGCCGAGCCTGGCTCCGGTTGGACCGGACGGAAGATTGGCTATGATCCATCCTTATTTATCCGTATTTGTTTGCGTTGATAGCGAAACAGTTTCGAGCGCAAAGTGGATTACCCTCTCGCTATAAATTCGATCGGAATTCGTTACCCTTCTTTCGACGAGCTTCAAGAGGAAGACTGTGATAGATGAATTCAGTAAAGTCTCTCTCAAGTAGCTATTTTTAGAGGCAAGGGCTGAATGTCATGGTTCTTGCTTTTGCTTTGGTATTTGCTATGTTCACTTGTGCTGGTACGGTGACGGCACAATACTGCTGTCTTTCTCCTCTTCCTCCGGGTGTGCGTTGTGCACTTTTCGGCTTACAATGATTCTTTGGGAAGCAATAATCGTACTACCGGTCTGGTATTGGTTCGTAGAACCAGTACCAGGTCCGAAGTACCGGGTTAGGTTGTCGGCGTCGCCAACGCGCCAAGGCACGTACACACGAGTACAGAAGGGCGGCAACAGCCGAACTGATGCGCTGACGATAGAAAGCAGCTGGTTCGTTTTACCGGGTACTATGAGAACCGGCTTTGAAGTTCCAACCTGCCAGACAATTATTATTTAGAAGGGCATAAAATAAATAATGCTGGAACAAATGCACATAAGGATGGCTGTTGGATCAAATACTTATTTCAAGAACTCATGCCGCAAGAGTGAAAGCACTTTCACGCTGACGCACAGTTAAAGTAGGATGCCACACAACACACAATGCATAATTCGCCTTCGTCCTGCCTTTTCATTAAGAGTCTACTGTACAAGTACAAGTACCCGTACTGTAGGCGCGCGGCGGGCGTGTCGAGGTGGTGCGTGCGTGGCTACAGTACCATTACCTTTCGTGGCCAAGGTTGAGGTTGGCGTGCATATGTGCATGATGATGGATTGACTACGACGAAAAAGACATTGCAGAGAGGAGCTGTTGAAGCAAGTGGCTATTTACAACTAATCTGGAATCCAATAAAGATACCCACTTGATTGTTGCAATAGTCCACTGCGATCTGATATTTCATGCAAATCGGATTATTAAATTTTTATGTTCCTATCCGATGATATCTTCCTTGTTTCACGTTTCACTTGTTTCTTCTCCAAATAATGGTTGGTCGATAGACAATATCTTTCTTTCTTACGTTGATGTCTCATACCACCATAGATCATATGTATGTATACTGCCTTCATACCTTGGTATGGTCGGTGTCCGACCAGTTTACTCAACACACTCCTGTGGGATGGGCTTCAACATCTAGTCCTTCAGCCCCAGGATAGCCCTACGGAACTTGTGGAACGCAGCTCCTTGTAGAGGCTTAGTAAAAAAATCAGCAGTCATTTCAGTGGTGGGACAGTACTCCACAGTCACGTCCCCATTGGCGATCCTATCCGCCACGAAGTAGTACCTGATATCGATGTGTCGGGTTCTCTTACTGCTTGATGCCAGCCCGTTCTTTTCCAGTAGCATGGCGCTCTGGTTGTCTTGATACACTGTGCTTGGGCCAACGTCATACCCTTGCAGCACTGTCGTAATTTGGAATCCACGTTTCAGGTACACCTGGTGGATATGACGCACCGCGGTCGACAGCGTGGAGGCTTGCCGGTTGCCGATCCGTTCCGCCGTACCGAAACGGAGGTTTCTTGATATCGACATGAAGAAGGGTATTTTGTTCACAAACATAATGTCGATGGCGAGGATGATCGCACGGTACCGGTCCATGATCTCGATTGGTAGTGGGAGCAGGGGTGCCACGGTGACTGGTTCACCGGCGCGTCGGGGAGTTTTGCCCTTTAGGGATCCGAGGTTGGGGCCGAAAATGTCTTCCGCTGTCTTGATATCTTCGATGGTGACGGGACAGTTCGGTAGCGAATTGTTGGCGATGATGCGAATGAATTCGCGGACAGAGGGACGACCGATCATGTCTTGGGTCTTGCGAGCAAATCTGGCACGGGTCACATCTCTGTCGGAGTAGTTGTGTTCCTTCTCCTTCACGGTCGTCACGAGAGCGCCGTCTTTTACGTCCTTGCCCTCAGCCACCGCCTTGGTGGTTCGGAGGAATTGGTCGGCCTGGCGACTCTCGGAGGTATCGTAGACATCATTCTTAATGTCGTCAGTTTTGCCCTCGAACTTCTTGTTCGGTGGTACAGTTCGTTGTTTGTTCGGAGGTGTTACGGTTGGGCGTCTTTTATTCATACGACCGCCGCCGTACCCGCCGCCACCTTGGCTGCTGGGCGTTTGGGATGGTTGTTCTACCATATCCACGCGATAAAAATTTAATAATGTTGAAGCAAGTGGCTATTTACAACTAATCTGGAATCCAATAAAGATACCCACTTGATTGTTGCAATAGTCCACTGCGATCTGATATTTCATGCAAATCGGATTATTAAATTTTTATGTTCCTATCCGATGATATCTTCCTTGTTTCACGTTTCACTTGTTTCTTCTCCAAATAATGGTTGGTCGATAGACAATATCTTTCTTTCTTACGTTGATGTCTCATACCACCATAGATCATATGTATGTATACTGCCTTCATACCTTGGTATGGTCGGTGTCCGACCAGTTTACTCAACAGGAGCTGCACCGGTACAGCAGTACCGGTACCGGTACAGTCTACAAGTACAGTACCGGCACCGTAGTCTACTAGTTAAATTACTACTGTTTTATTTCGCTGGTTTACGATATGGTACTCTACTAGCTCTAGCTAGAGGGACTAGTCTATTAGTCTGCTCCTGCGACGCATCTCTAAAGCAATCCAATTTACAGTGTGCTATCCAATCTATATGAACTATGAGGAGCCACTACTACTCTAGCGTTTCTTCTTTGCTTCCCAGTGTGAAGCTAAAGAATCAACAACAGTTACTCCAAACAACAAAAAATAGCACAACTCTTGTGTTACTTGCCACTTTTATATTCGACACCCTCTCCGCATCCTACAAACACCCATCTCACTCCCATCTTGAAGCGAGTACAATTCCTCTGGATGATACTTTCGACTATCGCTTTCTTATCGACCTTCCCCCATCCTCGCGTGCTACCAAGCATGGTACAGTCCGATATCATGGCCGACTCATCGGCTCGAGCTCGAACAAAGCAGATGTCATTGTTGGTGTTCACTGGATACCCCGAGGCTTCAATGGCTGGAAAGACGGTGGAATTCAAGAATCGTTCCGAGTGCATAACGTAGCCCGGTTCCTGTCGGGCCTTGGCGCGTTCTTCTATCAGTGAGAACCGATGGGTCGCCCATATTTTGACTCCTTCGATATTCCCATAGATCATTCGATCATTTACCGGTGCTTGAGCAAAACCAGCCACTACCACGTGGCGGTTCCGACTATCAATGACGCCTTCATCCAACATGGCAATATCAATCGGAGTCATGTATATGACATCCGAACGAAACATTCCCACCCGCGAGTACTGGACCCCCATCTGCCGACCAGTAACTTCCATAAGCCGATACGAAAACTCAATGGAATGCCACTGCCGTACGATATTGTCCACACTGGACTTTTGATACGTCTTGGCAAGGTACGGAAAATACATGGGAAGTCCGTCTTCTGGTTTCGTTGTGTTTTGGTACTTGGCAATGATGGGTCCTCGCTTCTTCCAAAAGTCAGCTTCCTTGTCGTAGGTAAAGGCAACCGTGGGTGTGCGATGGGTCCGGGCTCCTGGAGGTGGGCCGTATTTTGCTTGAACTTCCTTGACGGCCTTTTCCAACAACAAGACTGCATGCGGGTCAACGGCTCCACCACGATTCTTTCGCCCCGCCGCTTCTTCATATTGTTCAAAGAAATGTACGTAGACATCGCAGTTGTGACGGGCATTGGGGATCAACAGATTCTTCACGATACTTGGCAACACCATGGATTGAAAGGCTCTCGGTAACCCGAAAAAGCAAAAGGCGCATCGCTCCTGGTTGGGATCACCTTCGTAGGTAGTCCAAGATTTGGGTTGCAACTTCCCGACCCCGTCGAGTAACAGTAGGGAAGTAGTAGATGATCGGTTGTTGTTGTTGTTGTTGTTGTGTTTCTGTTGTTGAGTGATGGTAAGCCGTGGTATAGGAGGATTGTGATGGAATCCTTCGAGCCAGGGTCGAATTTCGTCGTCGTCGGTTTGTTGGGAGGCACCTGCCGATTGCTTTTCAAATTGATCGCGGGATCGAACTTGATCTTCAATCCGTGCATCATTTTCTCGATACAAATATTGTTCCAAGCTACCCAAATAGTGATGAATCACTAGTAATGATTGTGATTTTCGCATGTGAAGTCGTTGTTGTTGACATATAGACCGAATGGGCAAATGGATACTATCGACAGGATGAATGTCATCCAGTTCAATTCGGGAAAGATCCAAAAGGGCTTTCGAAATCTTGTTGAGCTTGTATTCGTGTGCCAATGTATGGTAACGCCAACGCAGGGTCAAGAAGTCACTTCCATTGTATCCCGATGGAACCCGTCGTTGGATGTCACTTGTGGGACTGCTCTCCTGGGCTCCAAACCGAATCCGGGGTACTTGTACACACGGCGAAGATTGCAAGTGGAACAATGGTGGATTGTCTTTCAAAAGTTCCGCATTCGGTTGTACCTCTGCTGCTGTTGATGCTGCTGTTGATGCTGTTGATGCTGCTGCTGACGCGGAAGGTCGCTGTGGCGCTGAAAAGAACGACATCATCCTCATGCCGGATCCATTATTATTATTACTTCTTGTGGTTGACGGAATCATCATGGTGGCATGTTCTTGAACAAAATGAGCCACATACCCGGGTTGGCTGGGAGGTTGCAAATACTGATGATCCGTCAGGTTGTATTCTCGCGCGATTTGATAGTTAATGGTCACGAATTCGTCTGTATCTGTCAAAAGCGTCCAGTGTTGGCCTTGTTGTTTGAGATTCTGAAGACATTTGTAGTAAAAGAGCCTTTGTCTCGCTCGATGTTGAGCTAACGTGGCGGAAATCGAAGGTCCAAAATAGGATTGGACTTGTCGCAATGCCTCTTGAAATTCCGCTGGATTTCCATAATCACTGTCTTTCCATTCGGTAATATCCATGTTATAGTCTCGCCACCGATCCAACACAAATCGTGGCGATGTTTGACTCTTGGGATCCACCGCAATGATCAAGTTCCTCAAATTCACGGCATGATAATGATACGCGATCCACTCCATCAAATAATGTGAATCGTCCATAACCAGCAAACAGGCTGCAAACTCGTCTTCCTTGTTATTCTTGATGGTATGATAATATTTGTTGTTGTTGCTACCTCCTGCTGATGTTTGCCCCAAATAGCTCCGCCGAAGGTTCGCAGCACCATCACCACTACCCCCACCACCACCATGGTCGCTCTGACCCAAATGCCTCGCAGCAATCCACATGGAAAGAACGGAATATCCACACAATAGTATCACAGTAGTGAGAAGCATCCGTTTCCTTCCTACCCGGAAGATACGCCAGGCAGGGGCCGGGCGCGATGGCGGCGGCATGGTTGGTACTGGTAGGTACTGGTACCGGTGCTGGTACTTTATGGCGTGCTTTGTTTTGTGCTGATTATGTTGTTCTTGGACGCTGCTGTTATATATTTACTGTCGCCCACAACAACAACAACAACAACAAAAGCAAGAAAGCAAACAAGCAAGCAATCGTCCTCTGTATAACTCCTCTATCAGCACATGCATTCACTCTGAAGGTTGGTAGTAGAGTAGAGTAGAGTAGAGTATACTTCTATTAGCCCGCATATCCATCCAACCCACAAACCAGCCAATATTAGGCTTTTGTGTTGTTACTTGTTTCGTATTGGGGGGTCTCATGCCCGCGGTCTTATCTGTATAGCATCTTCCAAGTTCCATCATCGTCTAAAAATACCGACATCGCGTCTACCGGTATCTCATCGTCGTCGAGATCGCGATAGTTTAGCACTACAGTACGACCAACTACGACTCGATCGATTCATTCGATCATATACGCAAGTTCGTTCAAGCAAGCACGTGCGCATGCAAGCACGTGCGGTGCGTACACGCACTGTATGTAGTGCGGCCACGTGGCACCGCACGCGCTCATGCACGGCGCACTTGCTCGCATTCCAACGGCTCGAAAACTTCAAAAAATCGAGCCGGCCGAGGCGGAGTCTAACATGCACAACTACTGTTCAACTGCACAACGCAACGCCCGCCCTCGCATCGCGTCAGCGAAGCAAGCGAAGGCGAGAAGAAAGGGCCAAAACCACACCAATCACAACACAAAACACCCAACGAACGCCAGCCGCCGCCGCCGTCTTCTTCTTCTTCCCAAAAAAATAAAGATAACAACGTCTTTTGGGTCTTGGCTTCCATAGTCTGATCTGTTGCCAAACGAGAACGAAGAAAGCTTTTTTGTAGTTGTTCCGTTCCACTCCACTACAATACTTTATTGAATAGAATTTTGATTGATAGCCACTCCCATTCCCACGCTACGGCACAGTACAGTACAGTACAGTCAGTCAGTAACTCTTACCAAGATGGACAGCATTGATTGCAACAATATCTCTATCGATCACACTATCGACACGATATGTACTACTTCCACTAGGATATCAACTCGCAGTCTGATGGAAGGTGCCATGGAGCTGATAACATCGCCCAAGAGCAGCAGCAACAGCAACAGCAACAGCAACACAGAGAATGACGAAGATGCCACGATCATTGCCCAAGAAGAAGAAGAGCAAGCAGCAGCAGTAGTGAAGAAAGAACCAAGTCCCATGACTCCCGATTCGGACTTGTCTCGATTGGATCGCAAGATTTGGGTGGTGACGACGGCTGCCTTGCCATGGCGGACGGGGACCAGTGTCAATCCGTTGGCACGGGCCTTGTATTTGACACGAGGACGACCGAAACATTCCGTGACGCTCATGGTGCCCTTTTTGCCCTCCAAAGAAGAACAAGCACAAGTCTATAAAGACAAGTGTTTTGAAACGGAAGAGGAACAAGAAGAGTGGATTCGAACGTATTGTATTGAGCGAGTGAATTGTAAAGGTACGTACGACTTGTTTTTTTTTTGGGGGGGGGAGTTTGTCATCGCTCACCACCAAATTTGATTCACTCACGGGTACTTGCTTATTGTACTGCTGTACCTACTACTGTACCTACTACTGTACGTTTTATTAGAGGAAGCCGAGAATTTACGGATTCGGTTTTATCATTCCACCTACAATCATTCCTTTGGCTCGATCTTTGCAACCGTCGATGTCTGTGCTCTCATTCCAAACGATGAAGCGGATGTTTGTATTTTGGAAGAGCCGGAACATATGAATTGGATGCGAGTAGTCGATGAACCACCATCACCCAAGCCCACCAATGATAATAATACCAATGATACTCCTCCTTCTTCTTCTCCTTCTGAGAATGAAAATACGGATACTGGCACCACTACAAGTACCACGACCACCACGATAACGACTACATCGGAATCATCAATGACGACTCCCGAACAAGAAGATTTGAATCGAGATCACGAAATTTGGATTGCACATCTCGGCTGGGCGGTCAAATTCAAACATGTCGTCGGAATTATTCATACCAACTATGATGCTTATGTCCGAAATTATGGAATGGGGACCGCCTTTTTGGCAGCCTCCGCCCTGCATGCGCTGAGTGCCTTGGTGACCAGGGCGTATTGTCACAGGGTGATTCGGCTGAGTGATACATTGCCATCGTTGGACAAGACCAAAGAAGTCACGTGCAATGTACATGGAGTGAGGTCAGAGTTTTTGGAACCCGCTCAACCGTCGGAAGAGAATAACGATACATCCTTGGCGTCGGTGTACTTTATTGGAAAGTTGGTAAGTAACAAACTACGTACGGAGACTGCAGGCGACTGCATCATGGTCCAGCCTACGATGATGAGTGGAGTGGAGTGGTTGTTTTGTCATTGTCTCATGCCCATTTTTTCCTTTTCTCTCACTCTTGTGGTATCGTATTGTGCTGTCTATTTAGATTTGGGCCAAGGGATTTGAAAAACTGCTGGATATTCAAGAACTCTATAAGAAAGAAACAGGAGAATACTTTACTATTGATGTGTATGGGTCAGGACCCGACGAACGGGCAATTCAACGAGCCTTTTTCGGACGCAAGGGCATTTTGGATACATCCCCCAAGGAACATCATGCGAGAGAGTCGACGCCCGATCGGACTGCGGCGGGATTTTTTCAGAAAACGGAAAATCTGAGAGAACAATTGTTTGGAAAACTCTCCTCCGCGCCGACATCGCCTACTACGACGAATAACAATAATGAGAGCGCCGCTGGTGCCATACCGGTAACGCCATCCTCCCCAAAGACGCCAACGCCCGAACCAGAAGTGCCTCATCAGCCGATTGAAGTAGTGTGGGATGGACCCGTTATTGTTTCGCCCAAGGAAGCCACCACGACATTGTCCGAGACGGAGTTTCCTAATCCTTTTGTCATTTTGAGTGACTTGTCGGGGGAATTCATGGAAACTAGTGTCACTACCACCAAGGCGGGAGCCAAAGTGGGCCAAGATATTGTGCAACTGGGGGTTCATGCCTTTGCATCCGAGGGCTCTTCTGCGTCGTCGGCGGCTTCCTCCAGCAATAATGAAGATAATGCTTCCACTTCTTCCTCCTCGTCGTCCCAAGGAGAATCCTCGCCTCAAGCCGCCGAAGGATCCACACCCAAATCGGAACACGAGAATAAATCCAAAAAGGAGAAGCATCGACGAAAATTGCGGTTCGATCCTCCCAAGTCTCGATACGAACTCCGTCGCTATCCGATTCCCGGTCGTTTCTTGGGAATGAAGGATCATGCCGTGGTGCGAGACTTGACGCGCCACAAGATCTTTTTCAATCCATCCGAGAGTGAAGTCCTGTGTACCACTTCCGCTGAAGCTTTGGCCATGGGAAAATTTGTGATTCTGCCCAAACATCCCTCCAATACCTTCTTTTTGCAATTTTCCAATTGTTTGGCCTACGAGTCCAAGCAGGATTGTGTCCAAAAAATGAAATGGGCTTTGGAAAATGATCCTAAACCATTGTCGGAAGAAGAGCACTTTCACTTGACATGGGAAGGAGCCACTGAACGACTTTACAAGTTCAGCTCCATGACAGAGGCGGAAGTGGCCGACTGGAAGGAATCTGGACGAGAACAGAGTGATCGAGATGCTGCCAAACTTCATTATGAAACTGTCAAACGAGGAAGGGGAGTTCAAAAGCTCCTGCATCGATAGAATAGATGGCTCGAGACATTTTAAGATATCAGTAGATATAAAGTATACTTGTCTACACGCTTATAGTTTACTCCTTTCTCTCTCTCTACCCTCTAGCTAGAGTACCTGTAGAGTATGCTACCAGTAGATTACTACCGTACTACTCCACGAGTGAGTAGTAGAATACCGGAGGAGTGGCAGATTTTCTGTACTTTCTCACTCGGAGTAGTCGTTTTAATGCCACCGCTTTATTTTTGTTGGGGCCGCGATGAGGCGACCCCAAAACAGCAGATCACTGCTGCGCCCGCACACTATAACGCGTGCTTTTACCGCACAGTTTTGCTCTCTGCAATCATCGCATACTGTGTGATGTGTGATGTGTGCCATCTGCTCTGCCCATTGCCCATATTATTTCCTCAACTGCATGCAGATTGAAGTGCAATACAAAAAATACTCGATATGATGAAGCTTCAAGATATCCCTCTAGTACTACCGTTGGCCGAATGGGTCTGGCAAGGCGACATGTCGGGGGACGTCTCCGCCGAGATCTGTGAGTTTTCGCGCTGATGATTGATGATTGGTGATGGGATGGCCCGCCATATGCATCTCTTGAAACATTCCATGCTGCCATATTATGATTGTCAATTTTACAGTTGTACTCATGCATCCTTACATTGACACATTACATAGGCTTGTCCCAAGTTCCATTCTTTAGCTCCGGATGTTTCTCCCAGCTGCTGACCAAGGCCCTAGGAACGGCAATCATTTTGGGTTCTTGCCTGAATAAAACGCCAATCATGATCAACATGATGAGTAACAAGGTATGCATCCGTTCCGTGCGCATCCATGCATCATGCGGATCAAAAAATTGTATCATTTTCATCTCAGCTGACTGACCAAGTTCCTCGTTGTCGACATGTTAATGCTGTATAGTCTGCTGCTGGGATCTCGAGGGGCAGTCTTTATGGAGAAGCGATTGTCTACAGCTGTGGAGTCTTTTATGGCTTTTTGTCGGGACATCCATTTACTGCGTAAGCAACTACTGTCATGTATATTTTGAACTTTGCGGACTCTATATCTTATCGCTGGACTTTTATTCGTTCGTTCTGATTTGGCGCAGCTTTGGAGAGAATTTAATGCTACTGATCCAAAATGTGATTCTGGTGCTCATGGCGTGGCAGTTTAGTTCGACTCGTGTCCAACCACAAGAAAAACTATTGGTGGTTCTAGGTTTTGGGCTCTATGTGGTGGTTGTTATGAACTTTCTTCCAGAGGATATGCGATATCTACTCATGTCGTCGACATGGCCTGTAATGCTCTACGCTCGGGGATCCCAGGTGCTTGCCACCTTCCAAGTCAAGCACACGGGTCAACTGTCGATTGTCACGACATCTATGAATCTAGTAGGCTCTTTGATCCGGATTGGGACTACTCTCAAAGAAACGGGGGATATGGTGGTCTTGTCGGGATATCTGTTGTCGGGCGCACTGAGTTGTCTAATGTTCGTGCAGTACTTTTTGTATTTGAGCAATACCAAGAAGGAAATGGAGAAAAGCCAAGCTAAGAAGAAGGAGTAAGATTTATGATAACTTTAAAGAGAGCTTGATGGATAGGAGGAAGGTGTAATGCATCAGACCACTAGAGTAGTCGTAGAGAGTTCCGCGTAGACCACTTATTTGCAAGACTGTCCGTTCGTATTTACTGTACGTCTCTACTAGTAGAGAGTAGATGATATCCAATCGATAATCCAATCTCTAAAATTACTTAACGATTCTATGTCCTACTTAACGATTCTATGTCCTATGCGACTCTGGCACGCTTAAAGGAAAGGGAAGAACAAACTTACGCCGCAGACACGACAGACACTATCCATTGGATATATCATAAAAAATATTAGGATATGTATAATCCTGAATGTTCGCCTATCCATTGGATATGTAAAACACGCTTCCGTCTATAGTAGAGCAGTCGACGAAGTCGCTTTGATCCGTGACCCCGGAGTCCTTTTTCCGGGTACCCACTGACGCACATGATTGAGTGGACGAATTTTTGGTGAGGATGCTGTATTTATTATGGATGAGAAACGACCTAGTTTCTCTAGCATTTAGGATATAGTTTTCGGTTGAGGATTTGCAACGGACGGGGGCCAGTCGTGCCTTTGACGTCTCATACGCATCCAATAATTATTGGACCAGCCACGTCATCGACTGGCTGTGGCTAGGTGCATGCGTGCTCGCACGGTGCGCGCTAGCGTGGTGAATGACGAATCTTTGGTGAGGATGCTGTATTTATTATGGATGAGAAACCTCCTATGGCTGTACCAAAAAAGCGGAAACGCGTAGTAGCGTGTGTAGAACCTGGGAGGAGTCTGTCCTACCACCGAAATTCTGCGCAAAGAAGGGCGTCAAAAGCCCGTGTTAATTTGTTTTATTCGTTAACAAACAAATGAAGGCGAGACAGCCGTGGTAATTACTACAGCGTTGATCGGCGTATTTCGCGCTATCGCACTTCACAATTTACCACGGCTGGAACTCATTTTTTCAAAACTCGATTATCACGAAGAATTATTACGCGGTCTGGCCGCTGCTTCATTTTGTACCGAGTTCTGCGATGAGTTTTGTACCATAGGCCACGCGCGTCTACGCGAAGGATCCCACAATTTAACACAGTCATAGTTTCTCTAGCATTTAGGATACAGTTTTCGGTTGAGGATTTGCAACGGACGGGGGCCAGTCGTGCGTTACGTGTCTCACACGCATCCAATAATTATTGGACCAGGCATGACGATGAACAGTCGTGGGCTCACAATGACTCTTGACAAGAAAGGTGACCAATTTTCCTACGTGGGTTTCTACGGGGGTGATGCGACTCTGACTTGACAAAATAAAAAGCGTTGACCGAGTCTTTTCAACAACTTTCCAATTTATCCCCATCCAAAACACAACACATAATACTCTGTCTACATCGCATAGCTGAGCTCAAAACCGTGAGCACGGTGGGGCAGAATCTGTTCTCCTCTCCTTGCAACTTGTCGAAGTAGGCCAAGTTGTACTATTCCAGTTGTCCGTCGATGGACCCCGGGAACCCGGCTTCATTGGAGGTTGCGGGTTTTGGTTCAATCGACGAGGAAACTGGTGGTGGGCAATCAGATAGGAAGAGAAGGAAGACAATCCCTAATCCTATGGATACCCACTGTAAGTGTAATACGATGTTCAGCTGATTGAAATTCTTGATTGTAGCGGTACAATGCTGGCGAATCCGCATGCAGGGGTCAATACCGGCGATTGGATTGAAACATAGGCTTCTCGAGTTTTAGAGCTGCCAACTCACATAGTATTTCTGTTGCGTCCATATTATCCAGTCCAATTCTTGCAAGAACAAACGGCGCAAACAATGGCATATCAAGGTGCACGTGCCGACCGCACCAGCACTGGTGGAATGATGATGATGATGGGTCGGCCACCTCCACAGGGCAATCCTTCTGCGGGTGTGGGTTGGGGAACTAGGCAGCATCAAACGCAGAATTTGGGCAACTTGCAGCAGCCAAGCTCGTTGCAGGACCACGGGGCAAGTCTATCCGGAAGGGTGGATGCAAACAACCTTGTTTCCGAAAATATGCTGGCTTCGAATGAAGAAAGAGGTGGTGCGGCTAGTAGGCCAAGCCCTAATAATTTGCTGGGAGAAGACAGGGGAGGGCCGATGAATGGGCGTCAAGATGCACAGCACCAGCAGATGATGGCCTTTCAGGCGCAACAACTTGTGCAGCAAGCGCAACAACTTCTGCAGCAAGCAGCGTTCATGACGAGGGCGCAGGGATTTAATTTTCAGTCTGGTCTCTTTCCTCACCAGTCAAACCCTGGATCTCATATCATGAACATGCCTACTTTTTTTAATTTTGTCTCGCCGGCCAATGCAGCCATAAATCCTGATGCGTTTACAGCTGACGATGCATCGCAGCGAGATGACATGATGCCATTGGATCTTGGTGCTGGACGAGGCCCGTTTACTGATTTTGAGCCTTTACTATTCCCGGAGGACGACGCCAAGAGCCATAGCGACAACGATAACGATACCGTCCTCACCGGTCGGGGGCCGGTAATTCTTGCCATGGAATGTGATACCGCTAACATATCTGAATACCAGTGCTTCGTGCGCCGGCAGGTAGAGATATTTGAAGCTGGGTACAAAGACATCGAAGTCAATCCCAAGGGAAGGAACAAACCAATTGTCTTGGGCCAAGTCGGTATACGCTGTTGTCACTGTTCGAACATCCCTACAAAGGAACGGAAGAAAGGAGCTGTGTACTTTCCCGCAAAGCTCCATGGCCTCTACCAGGCAGCTCGAAACTTGGCAAGCGAGCACCTATGTACACATTGCGAGCATATTCCTGCTGAAATACGCGAACAACTCTTTGTCTTGAAGGAGAAAAAGTCGTCAGCCGGTGGGGGGAAAGATTACTGGGGTGACGCAGTTCGGATCCTTGGCATTTTCGAGGATGCCGATGGCCTACGCTTTAAGAAAGAAAAGAAGTAAGAACAATTTTTGAGGGAAACGCCCTCCCATTGACGGCGGGATTTTGCTGGTTGTTCTGTCTGCTATGAGATCATTTTTGTCCATGTTTTTGGAAGATATTTTGACAACTATTTTATATAATTTTGACTTTGCGAATCTGAGAATTTCAATCTATTTAGTGGGTCAAATCAGAAAGTCGGATTGTTTCGGTGCAACGATGCTCCGCATATCGATCTATGCCCACAATGGACGAGCTGTATCGTAGATTGGGATCGTTTCCCCATGTTGTACTTGGGGCTGTAGATTCAGCCCCATAGAAATTGGCTCCAACCACCGGGTTGTGTCAACATCAACTATTGCCCAAGGTCGACGCCACTCCCGAACTATCCCAGAACTTGTTATTTATAATCTAGTAGGCTCTTTGATCCGGATTGGGACTACTCTCAAAGAAACGGGGGACATGGTGGTCTTGTCAGTCCGCGGGGGGACAAGGAGCGAGTTACAGGAAAGGTGCCGGGCGAATGGGATTGCGACCTCGGAACAACGACCCAAGATCTTGGAGGGCTGGGTAGGAAAGCCGAAGGGAGCTTTTCAAATTCTTTTTGAAAGAGGCTTTATAAAGATCAACGAGGGGCAAAACATGCTGGATGCGTACAAATCCTACACAATGGGTGGAAGGAAAGAGCGGGGTGAGATCATCCAAGGGACAAGCCTGAAGGACATGATGGCCGACTTACCGGATTTTGTTGACGAAAAGACGCTTCTGCAGCACCACGCAGAGAGTCGATCCATCGAAGGTGGTCAGCAAATCCTTCTCGTTCGGAGCCCCAAATGCCACCCCCAAGTAGCAGGCGAAGGGATTGAATACGACTGGGGTGGTGCCAAGAAGTGGTACCGATCAAGACCTGTTGGAGAGAAACGAACAAGGCACAATTTTTTGAATCTCGTCCGAACCGCCCTTGATCAAGTAACGATCGATTGGCGACGTGCTTTCAGCAAACGCACGAGAGTTTATAATTGCCTATGACACGATAGCAAATTGGCATGAGAGGACAAATGGTGGCAACGACGAGACAGAGCCGGAAACATCCGCTTACCTGCTCGACAAGGTTGTACAGCAGCGTCGCTCTCATCGTGGGGTTGGCCATGATGACGGGTGGCTCAACAAAATTACTGCTGCAATGAAAGAAAGATCATCGCAGCAGGATGTTGGTAAGTTCGATCCGCAATTTTTTTGCTCGGAGGGACGCTTTTCCAAAAATTGTATTCACGAATGATATCACGCATGCGCGCGCGAAAATTATGTATACATGTATAAATGTATGTTCACAATCCGTTCGCGTGCAAAATCAGCTCTTACGGGACACAATATTCTACTAGAACCAGAAAACTACCGGATGCCAGAAGTCGGCACCAACCAACTTTCAGGAGAAGTTTTGCAGTTCGTACCCAAATATTTTCATGTGCTCTATCGGATAGAGGAGTCTATGGCTCCAAGATCCTACCGGGCGTACCTGGCGCGCAGAATATATAAAAATTATACGAATAATTATGTATAACACAAGTACTTAAGAAACACTTGACTCACTTGACTCCACATTTTGACAACGGCCAGCCGCGATACGGGCGTGTTGTGAGGCACCCACCACAACTTTGTCAAAAATGCTGATTACTGCAGCCGGTTGGGCGAATCCAGTGTTCATACTATTCGGAAATGTTCTACAAAACCGGCTGCAGTAATCAGCACTTTTGTCAAAGTTGTGGTGGGTGCCTCACAACACGCCCGTATCGCGGTGGCCGGTGTCAAAATGTGAAGTCGAACGAATCAAGTGTTTATATATGTATCCTTTATGTACTTATACAATTATATACATATATATAACATACCCGGCCCGCGCGTGGGTACGTTCTAGCCGTGATCTTGGAGCCATAGAGTCGACGAAGTCGTTTTGATCCGTGACCCCGCGGAGTCCCATGCGCCATTTCCGGGTATGGTATCCACTGACGCACATAAGGCCGACCCTTCACGCGCCGATCTGCCCCTGCCCCATTCGGCCCACAATGCATGGGGCAGAATGACTTTTTTTGCACGAGGCTTGCCGACATTCTGCCTCGAGCTCCAAAATCGTCTTTTATCAGACGGAGTCGATAACGGTCGTTAACGCACTCGTGCCGTCGCCCATCCAGTGCAAACAACACGTCTTGTTGTTCGTCAACATTCACAACTACCTTGGACGCTCTAGAGAGAGCATCTGAAAGCCTCCCAATAACATACAAATATAGATTTAATTTCTTTAGACTATCATATGTGTATTGTAGGCAAAATTATTTGCTCTGATCTCTCTGCATCGTTGTTGTCTCTAGTGTGTGGTTTGCTTTGTGATGATATTGTGTTGCCATCGTCGCTTTATTGATTTGTTCACAAAAATAAATCCGATACACATGTTGAGCCGAGCTATACAATTTAAATGTTTCATGTTTTCAGTTGACTGTTTCCTTTGGTGAGATTCCATTGAGATACCATTGATTGGGTATTGTCGCGTGCGCCTTGCTGCGCTCCCATGCATGACTTACGCAATCTCGCGCTGCCAGCGCCAAACCACACTCGGACATTCTGAAGGCCCCTCGTTGTTTTCACTCGATCGGCGACGGAACGAGCGAGTGCGTTAGCGATTAAATCAACTCTTTCAAGTGCGTTACACGACGGTTATCGACTCCCTCCAGCAGACTGTGTTTTCATTGGACGAGAAGAGATTTACGAAGGTCGGGGGAGAATGACGGTAAGCCCCGTGCGAAAAACGTCATTCTGCCCCGTTGTCGGGCCGAATGGGGCAGGGGCAGATCGGCGCATAAGGGTCGGCCTAATAGCTGAAGCAAAATCTTTATTCTCGATCTATTTGCTTCTTCGAAAGGTCGACCATAATATGGCGGCGGCAGCAAGAAGATGCCGTCGTCGCATAATATCTTCATTTATCTCTAAAAACGTCAAGCATGAAATATTGGCTTCAGTACTGCTTGTCAATTTTTGTCGCCTTCCTCTTGGCCGGCCACCAACAAGCGGAAGCATTTGCTCCTCTCGGTGCTGCTTCCTTATCCATCGTCTCGTCTCGGATCCATCATCATCGGAATACCTCTGCCGTGACCCCTTCCGCCTTTAATGATCACGAGAACCACCACTCGAGCCGCACTTCTCTATCGGCGTCATCTGGAAACAATGATGAAAAGTTTTACACCTTAACTGAATCGGGTCAACTCGCTCTCGGCATTGCTGGTACCCTGGCCGCCTTGATTGTCTTTTATTCGGAATTCACGCTCAAAACGACAGGATGTGGAGTTCCTGCGGGTCCTTTTGGACTTTTTGGACTTACAGAAGGGTTTAGTTATTTGGGTGTGACGGGAATGGCAGCCTATTCGCTAGTCACCAAAGTCAAGACGGTACGTCTCCTAGCTACTATGAGTATTATTCAAGAACGTCGTCATAGTATATGCCATGATGCTTGCGTCGTCTGAACACTTTCACTCTTGCTTGAACCCGATATGTTTTTTTAAATTATAGGGAAGTGGTCTACCAGCTGGTCCCGGCGGTTTGCTGGGGGCTGCCGAGGGTCTTTCTTTCTTGGCTATCGTCGTGGGGCTAGTGGTTCTGGCTTTGCAGGTCACAGACTACGGGTACATTCCAAACGCGCTTCCGACAGAAGGAGGGATTTGCAGCTAGTAGATAAAACATTGTAGGGTGCGTGTTAACAAAACTGAATGCTTATCTCTACAGAGTAGGATACGGTTTAAATTGGGAGGACCCTGGGCGGCTTCTATAGTAGGACAAGCTAGCTGCTGATCCATTTGCTCTACCGCCGGGTCCCATGATTCTCTATCATCTATGTCTATAAGAGGAGGAGTATTACCATTCCTCGTTCAAAAAGTCGGGCCCATCGAAAAAGTTTTCTTCAATGGCATTTGCTAGAATGCCGTCATCCACCTCTTCGGCATGCGCTTGCCTCTCCTCGATGGACAAGGATTCCAGTGTATTCAACTGTTCCTTCAAACCCCGGACCGTGTTGGCTCCATTCTCTTGCCATAACTTATTTACCCCACTATATAGCTGTAACGTCGGGACACCATGGATTTGTAATATTTGTGTGATGAAGCGAGAGGTTTCTGATCCATATTCAATGGTCGCAAAACGCACAGATCCCTCCACCTTTTGGCGATTCTGGATAGTATCACCAAGCTCCAAAGCTAATCGATCAAAGTGCAATCCTAATCGCTTGCATGTCTTGCACCAAGGAGCATAAAATCTAAAATAAAACAAAAGGATAGTTGATAGTTAGTTGAGTGACGACTGCTTTGATTTCATGCATGCTTCGCGTTCATTCGTTCGACTTACTTGATTGCTACAGGCCGTGCATCTTCTTCCAAGAAATATTGCAATTCATCCAGAGACTTGATCTCCCGCACTTTGGGTTTCGTAACAACTCGTTTCCTTTGAATTTCCACCTTTGCCTTTTGCACTGCAGGAGGCGGTGACGATGGATCACCGCGAACGTAATACAAGGCGGAAGAAGAAGAAGAACTGCTTGTAGTACTACTCGTACTTGATGATGATGAGAAGCTTTTGTTATTCTGAGAATGCTGCGGTGAAAATCCCAGCACCGGACGTTGCGTGGACAGCAATAGAGCCATGAGGACGATGATACTTTGAAGGGATGGCATTGTTATGATTGTTGTTTCGATTATTGTGGAAGAGAATTGGTGATGGTAGGAGAATGTTCCATACTAAAAATGTGTGTAGAACAAAAATGATGTCTGCGGCTGTGGATGCGGCGAGAGCGAGCGAGGACGATAGTAGTGCCGGCGGAACAAAGCGATGAAGAAACAAGTTTTGTTATGGGCCCTTTGTTGTTGATGGCTTCTTCGGTGTCGACGTAGGACGTGGTAGCGATTCAACGGACGCACAGCGAGGAAAAGTGACATCGAATGTGACACGGCTAATCGACTCCGAGGAGTGAGATGTCGCATGAGATGCTCTTTGTATGCCAATTTCCTCGCAGGATTGAATAGGGACTTACCGAAGAGATTCTCTTCGGATATTTCACAGCTAATTCCTTCGCTGCCTTCGGATTTCAGCTTCGTCATCGGATCTGATGCCGACACGGCGCGAACCTGCCATCAAAGCTGTGATCGCAGGATCGATGATCGATGTCGCGTCACAAAATAAACGTGACACCGGCCATCTCACATTTTGGATGAGCGTGCACCCGTGATGCATACGGTAGAGAGTGGCAATCATTGCCGCCCCCGACCACGTCGTTCTGGATAGATGATAGCGTAATGAGAGGCGCCAGCAATCAGAAAGAGGTGTCGCGAAATAATCTAGTCGTTGATTCCTTTCCTGCCAATAGCAATATTCATGACACCACCCACCGCTATGAGTGGACCGCCCCCCGTTGACGTTGACGACGAGCATCATCATTGGCGGCCATCACCACATCGTCGGTGGCCGATGGAATAAATTTTTTAGGTCAGCCGAGAAACAAGGGAGGCTCGCGAAATCGACTAGAAGTCGTTGATTTCTTCCTTCAAGGCAGTGTTGTGTCCAAACAAGGAGAGGACTGATTTTCTTTACATGTCAAGGATCAAACGGCAGCGGCCGCCCTTCATGAGTGAGTCATGGACGGAATGAATCAAGCAGTTCTCTGGCAGTCGTTTACTTGTCAAAGTGCAAGCGAAATATCATGGTTGTAGGAGAAAGAGCGGCTATTGCCGGGACGAGCCCCAATGCATCTTCAATTGCATCGAATTAAGCGGTGCCGGGCTAGAGGGTCGGAGCAATGCCAACATAGCAAATCGTACAAGTTTACTACCATACTCGTATGCAGTATTAGGCAATCGAAATAAAAGCACTCAACATCTAGCACATAACACTAACACAGTTTTTATACGTATATAAGGCACCCACCAAGACTATGCACGAGGAGAAGGAAAAATTCGCATCCCCCCTTCAATTCACAATTCATCTTCTCCATTGGCTTTCCACCATCGACATAAACTATCACACATGTAGCTCTTCACTCGGATACGATGGCAATCTGTTTCATCGCTTTCTTGGTTTTCGGCGCGGCCACGAAAAGGACACCGTTCTGAAGCGTGGCAGTGATATTGCTCGTGTCTACGGTATCGAGGTCCAATGCGAAGGATTTGGTCATGGTACGGGCAGAAACAGCATCGTCCGCATTGCGGGTTCCGGATACGATAAGCATGTGGCCGTCGAGCTGCACATCCACATCGCCCATGGTAACTCCTGGCATATCAATAGCAAGCTGGAATTTATCCTCGGTGCTCACGTCTTCAGCGTACGGTCCGCCAGTACCTTCGTCGAGACCAGCAAAATGTTTGACATTCGAGAGAATGTTGCGATTGAGCCAATCCACAACCATTTCCAGAAACTGGTCGTTCGCCGCGAAGACACACGTGATCGCAGCACCCCAAGCGGCGAAATAGCCATTTCCAGTTGTCGTCTGTACATAATATACCATAGTAGTAGGATGAGTGATGAGCAAAAGTTTCGTGATACAATGTGAGATAATGAGAGTGGATATCAGTATGTATCGATATCCGTAGAATTTACAGTACTTACAAAGGGTCCATCAAAGGTCATCAAAGTAGCTGCGGCCACCCACATGACCGCGAAACAGGTGATCACTGCGGATTTGATAGTCGCATCGAAATCTCGCAAACGTTCCACAAAAATCAATGTCACAATGGACAAGATCAAGGAGTACATCATATTGACTTTGTAAGTCTTGTCATCCACTAATTCGGAGCTCAACGCGATAATTACTGATGCGTAATGCAAGAACAAGAAAAGGGCAAGCAAGCAAGCAAGCAAACAACAGCCGAACTTAGATTCAGTAATTCATTCATATCGTCATGACGTGTGACAATATCAAGAGTTGAGTCGCCCAGTCGAAAAAAGAACAAAGCACAACTTACAAACGATCGAAAACAATCCCAAACCCAGCAGCGATGTTCCGTCGTAAGCCGATTCTTTCATATGCTTGGCAGTGATGCCCTAATTTAAATGAGTATCATGGACGCAGCAGCACAACAGATGCAAATGAGGCGATGCTCTTCGTTGAACATTGTTTTTCAAGCATAGGATTGAGAATCAATGACGACTTACCATCGTTTGGACACTGAACAAGGCCATCCCCCAAGACGAAAAATAACCGTTTCCTGTCTCGACCTGGGATATTGTAATACCAACAACAATAATGATATCATGGTGAGTGACGTCCTCCAAGAAGCCCAACAGATCGTACACCAACCACATAACGACAGAGTACTCACAAACGGTCCTCGCCCAAACGTCAAAACTCCGGCAGCGATGAAACTCCAGAGAAAACAAAGGGCGGATATCCATTTGGACAGGGAGCCTTGATCCCAGGTAGTTTTCCAACTGAGTAGGAGTCCAACCGACGAAAGAACCATGCCGACCGGCCCTACCGAAACCGCATACTCGTAGTAGCGATGTGTTGGATCGACAGAAAGACAGGCGGCCATCACATTGACCATGCTAGAAAGGAGCATTCCGAGCATGGGGACTTGCTTTTCGGAAATGTCAATCGCCACGCCTGCAATCTTCAATTTGACGTCCCCTTCTTCGCCAGTAGTACTAGCTCGTCGGGGGGGAGGCCCAGACCGCCCTCCGATTGATTGCGGTAAGGACGAGGCGGAGGTGGTGTAGGGAGCAGGGCTCTCAGCAGCGATTTCTACATCTCCAGTAATGTCGGGCTTGGAAACTGATGGTGTGGCTGCCATAGTTGGAGCGCCCTCAGGGATTTCTACATCTCCAGTAATGGCGGGCTTGGAAACAGATGATTCGTCTGCCATGATGGTTGGTGCTGATGCTGATGTTGTAGTAGCCGAAGTTTAGTTTAGTTTACAATGGTTGCAGCAACGAGCCTCAAACAAAAAGCAAGAGTTTATGCTTCTCTTCTCTTTTGTCAAATGGGAACAGTTCTCTTACTACGCGGTATGGTGGCAACTTTCGATTCTCTACTATTGTCGATCTTCGCGATGATTACAACATACCGGCATGTCGATCGCGAAGGGTTGTCAGAAGATCGCTGATGACATGCAAAATGAACGGAAAATTTGAGATAAATCTTAGGCTTCGCCCGCGCCAGTCGCGCTATTAATGACTCCCGATACTTGCCGCCAGGAACGGTTGACAAACTCACAAAAACGGAATCAGTCACGTCTGTCCGTCGCGCACGTTTCTTCATTGTGGGCATATATATAATTTGATACGACATCATCAGGACACACGACGGATTGCAAGCAGTGCGAGGTCTGTCATCCGTCACGAATACATCGCGACGCGTCGCAACGCGTCGCGACGCGTCGCGACGCGCCACGACGCGTCGCGACGCGTCGCCACCGTACGACTATGTACTACAGTATGCAAAGGTCGAATACCGGTACCAGAATACCGGTACTCCTGTACCGGTACGAACAGTACCCGTGAGCAAGCCAGCCCTCCATCCACAGTCAGTGCTACAGTATTCGAAGCAGATGTCTTCTCCTCCCTCCACAGACTGGTGCCCTATGCAGAACAATCGGTGGTGAGGAACAAACTGATGTTCTTTGACTGCTGATTCTTTCTACAACAGTATCTTTCTCTACTACTACTACTACTACTACTGCCTCTCTAGAGTCTGCAGTATGGATTAGTCATCTGCTTTTGTAGTATGCTTTACTAGTACTACGATGATACAGTACTAATAGTCCTCGTCCATCGTACCGGTATCGCTTGCCTCGACGTGTCGCGACGCGTCGTGGCGCGTCGTGGCGCGTCGCAACGCGTCGCTCGCGACGCGTCGCGATGTATTCGCGACGCGTCACAAACCTCGTGACGGACGATAGACCTCGCATTGCGTGCAATCCGTCGTGTGTCCTGATGATGTCGTATATGACTATATATATGCCAATAATGAAGAAACGTGCGCGACGGACAGACGTGACAGATTCCGTTTTTGTGAGTTTGTGAACCGTTCCAGTATATTGCACGATAGTCTGTCAGTCTGTACGAATACTAGGAAGAATCGAATCGGAACAGTGTAAACGTTCGTAAGGGCAATGGGGGGCATAAATATATTCCATTCGCAACTCAAAATATCCCATACATAACTACTTGAGGTCCTACCGGTATGGTATCTAGCGCCATTATTTACGATACGATACAAGTAGGCTTCCTCTTCCGTGCGTGCTTGCCTTCTGTTTTTCTTCCCCTGCACCACCATGAGCTATGTATTACAGTAGCTGTACGTGGCACACGTAGTTAAAGCGTACTTAGCCTTCTTTCGTGCCATCTTTTTCTCTTCCGTGTCATCTTGACTTTTAGGGGCTTCAAGTGCTCCCCACCATTTCTTAAACTCGCCGTAGGCGTGAAACTTATCATAGAAATCCTTCCACGCCTCATCCATTCCGTTGAACGCGATTTTGAACGTACCGTCACGTTCCTTCTCTTCTTTATCTTCTGAGCTCATCTTACTAGTTTTCAACTTTCGAATCCACTGAAGTAAACGTTTTAAAACGTGTTAAAGTAATCGAAATACTTGTACGTACGACTGACAGACTTTAT
This sequence comes from Nitzschia sp. pyKryTriq1, assembly GCA_956465555.1. Classification (NCBI taxonomy): domain Eukaryota; phylum Bacillariophyta; class Bacillariophyceae; order Bacillariales; family Bacillariaceae; genus Nitzschia; species Nitzschia sp. pyKryTriq1. The sequence goes on from OY101115.1 coordinate 4,522,238, forward strand.
TGTAGAATTGAATCTACGTAGTCAACTGTTCTACACGAGAGTGATCAAATTCCCGTGGCACAACTCAAGATACTACACGTCTGTATATCTCCTTTTGAATTGTGAGCTAAATAGATTGATTACTCTACTCTATCCGTTTTCTCTTTCAAGATCACAATCTTGATTCCAAGATCAACTTCACGATCAATCTATCGCTCCGTCTTGACATCCAACGTTCCATATTTGCCTATTCTAGCTGGGACTGTTCCTCCAGTAGAATACGTCTGACATTCGTCTTGAATGTCTCCAACACATATCGTATGCTCAATCATGGTTCAAGAGACATTTGTAAAGTGTTAGATCTCATCACACCCAAGGTTGTCAACGATCGCAATAGACATTGTAAGACCTTTTTAGATTCCACGATCGCTGTCAATCATGTGTGTTCGCCTGGGAGTGAATCGTCCTTGATCGAATCACCAGTGTCTGTCCTTCGCTCGGTGTTAGACTCTTCCGATCGAAGTCCCTCTTCAACACGTATACACATCCACTGCACCACACTGTTCCGTCCCTAGTAGTAGGCGTTTGCAACAATCTCACAAAACATCTCCCCCGCGTGCGCCATCGCACACAACATATTCATAGCATCAGGAACCCGCGCATCCCGCATCCCACATCCCGCATCACGAATCAACGACTAAAAACAAAAATAATAAAGAAGCCAAACGCCACAAGACGGAACATACAAATAAAGTCAAAAGTTAGTGACGACAGCTTCCTGCTTCCTGCAATAACTCACGATAGCACGAAGAATTGATGAGTGCTTGTGAAAGTTGCCTATCGAGTCTGGGGTGTTGCGGCAAAGCAACGCCTTGCGCCAAATGCTCCAAATTGTTATGTTCCACTTGCGCTGGAACCAACGCCTTGATCCCTTTCGACCAAGCAAACGCCGAACTTTCCAATGATTTGACAAATAACAGTACTATTGAGTCCTACTGCAAAGAGTGCTATCACGAAGTTTCTATATTGGACTATTCCAAAGCTTACGATGACTTTGGAGGCGCTGCAGATGAGAGCGCTCCTACCATCACCTTTCTTATGGTTCATGGTGGTGGAGGCTCTCGGGCGATGTTTCGCCCTCATGCTCAAGAGCTTGTCAAAAGAGGATATCGCTGCGTCTTGATGGATTTACCTGGACACGGGACTCTTGTCGACTCACCCTTGACTTTGGACTCTTGCGTCGAAGCGACAGCCAAGGTCTACAAAGCGTGTGGGTTGGCCCCAGAAACAACTGTGTACGTCGGCGCTTCTCTGGGTGCCTACATTGGTTTCTACATCTTGGACAAACTCCCCAAAAAGAGCTTTTGTGGTGCCATTCTGATGGATTGTGGCCAAAACGTGGGGCCAGATTGTAGTCTCAAGGCACGGGTGGGGATTTGGTTTCTCAAGATGGCAGCTGGAAATATGTCAAACAAAGCATTAATGGGCGCCATGCTCGGCGTGACTAAAAAGTCTCCCGCCAAGTACAAGCTTGTCGAGTCCGTTTTTGGAGCAGGAATGCATTTTCAACAAGGAGTCGAACAAACTATCTGTATGCACACTGTTGCCCCGGCGGACTACATCCCTAACTACGAGTTCCCTGTCCTCTTTTTCAACGGAACTGAAGACTATCGCGATAGCGAAAACAAGTGGCTGTCATTGTGTAAGGACCAGAAGCGATCCGCGCTCAAAGTTTATGAGGGTGGCGATCACTTCTTTACTCACGACGAAAAGTTCGTGGACGATCTGCTCGATCGAATGGACTCATTTGCGAAACAAGTTGCAAGCCTCAACAAGAAATAATTGATACATACGTGTTATGTTCAAGTCCTCCTTTGAAATTATGTTTTCAGTCTCTAAGTAGCCAGTCAATGTCTAGCCCACTTCTATACTTCCTCTCGTGCTCGTCGTCTAAACCACGCAAAACCTGTAGCAGGACGCATCGTTTGCCCCATTCATCTGTTCGCTTTTTTATGCTTCTCACGAGGGGAGGAATCACATTCATACTCCGCTCCTCGAGACAAGTTCGAAGAAAGTCACCAACAGTATGTATTGCCTCAGCATTGTACGGAGAGTTACGGTCAAGGAATCGATGAAGCGGTAGAATGTCATCGTCGAACAAGTCCGTGCGGGGCTTGACGCCACGGTCCGCTTCGTCATGCGTTTGGGCTTGGTTCTCCTCCGCATCATTGGTTTCATCATCTCTTTCATTCGTCAAATCAATCCCGTGGACTCTTCCGGGTGCTTGCTTTCCAGCAGCAGCCCGTTGCACGCCCGTTTCATGTTTGAAGGCCTGACGCGATCTGGTAAAATTGCCATGAGAGCTGCTGCGTGTTTTTTGTGACAACATGCCAACAGGGTCCGAATCCTGGTTCGCAATTTGAAGCTGGATTTCCAAAGGCAAATGCTGAAGCTCAGTCAAAGACATTTCCGGTCTTGCTTGTCCTGACTTCACAGCTGCTAGCTTCATCATCCGCTTTAGACTTGTCTGTCTGAAATGATGCCGTTCGTGACCAAATGTACATTTCGGCAATTGTGATTCTTTGCCAGATGTCGACGGTAATTCCATAGTTGCACGATGTATTTCATCCACATCGATGGGCTCGACGGGCGCGGTGCTGGAACTCACAGACTGCTTCCTCTCCTGGCAAGCAAATCGAGAATATATCTCCTCTTGCATTTCTGAGGGTAATTTTAATACTTGGCTCATGCAAATTTGACTCAAAGGAGGAAGTGCGAGACTTCCTTCGGGCACGGCGTCAACACGGGCCTCTTCTGGGATGTCTTCATCAAAGTTACTGCTCTTGACAGGGACGCCTTCGTTGCTCGGCTCCGGGACGTGGCCACTTCGGTCGCCCGTAGAGTCGCTCTGGACGTCCTCTGTGTTTTTCTTGGAAGACTCATTCTTTCTAGGTTGAGTTGCGTCTGAGTTTTGCTTCGATGCATGCTCGAAAAACGTCGCAATACCAGCCCGGGCAACGTCGATATTGTTAGAACAAAAGCTGCAAGTACTAGTCGAAAGCATCGCTCAGAAGAATTGCACCAGCTTCCCACCATATAATGATTGAATCAATAATGCAGGAAGATCCTGTGTTGATTCATATCGGAGTTATTATTTTAGTATCGTAAGTTGATCATCATGATCATCACGATCATGATGTGGTGCTTTGACTCCAATCTTCGTCGTCGAGTTCCTCGTCTACCTCGTCAAAAAAGGTGAAAGTTATTTCATGGGTCTTGGTAGCCGCTCGTTCCTCTTCCATTTCATGATAGTATTTTGTTAAGGATTGTATTTGTATCTTGTAAAGGTCTAACCGATCTTGGAATTCTGCGTCGCCACCCGCCTTTTGAGCTTCCAAATGCATTTTCTGAAAGACGACGCGACACCGTGAAAACAACTTGCAAAGAGGAATAATACTTTCATCTGACTTTTCTTGTTCAGAATGATCCTTGGTGCTCACTGAGGAGTCACCCACAAAGGATCCTTCCGTTGCCGCTGCTGCGTCAAGAGAGTAATCGTACGGGTAGTCGTCATATCGCCTATCTACTACTTGCTGTTCGTCGTTGGCTAGCTGTAGCTGTAGCTGCCGCTCCTGCTCTTCTTCGGCAAGGGCCTTTTGGACTCGACTCGTCAGAGACTGAAATGCTTCTTCAAGGTATTCAAAGTATGATTTTCCCATAATAACGCGGATGCTCCCAATGATGATGGATTCTCCTCTTTGTAGTCCTAGACATTCACCAGCACACTCCACCAAGAAGAATATGAATATCGTCTCTGTGATTGCTTTCACTGTCTGTAAAAGCTAGTAGATACAGACAGGCAGACAGTGGTAGAATAGTTTTTCGTTTTTTGTGTCCATCGATGAAATAGTGGCGATTGGCCAGATAGATGGGCCACCACCACCATCACCATCATCATCCTCCTCTTCTCGTTTCTTCTCTGTCATTGCGATCGTTCAGTACGTACTTGTACTATGTATCTCATGGTCGGCGCGCCCTTTTTTTGGCGAACGAAATTTTCGTTCACGGGATCTGACCGTTCGAAGGTTGGACGTTGGAGTTGGTCGGATGGGTCTTCCGCACGCTCACGCGCATACGGGACCGCAGACGGGACACGGACAGTCATTCTAAACAAAATAATGATATTTTTTGGTGCCAAAAGCTCGCGCGACGACGACTACGACTCGCCTCGCGCGGCTCTCGGCTCTCGACGATCGACGATGTACAACACACACACCTTTCATCCTCTCCGCACTTACTACTTTTGCATCTAATACAGACAGTACAGTATACTTCGAGTATCGAAAAGATGCTGCGCTATATCCAGTAGCGAGTAGTCAGTCGTCAAGTAGTAAAGCAGTGCTGTGCCGCGGCGCCAACACGACCAACACAAGAAGATGGCCATCCATAAGAGGAAAATAAGGCAGACACGAGGACGGCCACTGGTTCTGGTTTTCACTGCGTTCGTGCTTTTACTGGGAATCTGGCAGAATATCAGTCTTTCCGTCAGTGTTTCCTTGTGGAGTGATGGCATGGGCATGGATGAACACATGAACAACGATGCTCCACAAACATCATCCACAAGAAGAGAGAACGAGGAGAAGAATAGAAACAACTCGGCGTCTTCTACTGCGGCGCCATTTCCAAGATGGAACGACCCCAGAGGAATTCAGTGGGAAGCGATTGAATCTTACATACGATATGCCGATGAGCATTTGACAAAAGGCCAAGCTCTCTTGGAGTGTCCCAATGGTGGGTGCCCGAACGATATGCCTTGTGTTTTGTACATTTTCGGAGCTCGCTTTCATTCTACCGCTATGAGCGTTGGTGCCAACAACAACAACAACAACAACAACAACAACGAAACAGCAGAGAATAATCCGTTGTCCAATAATGAGCCCATGGTGTGGGTCGAGGGACGACGGCGAAAATTGGTAGGACGAGGTTTTTACAACCGATATCCGATTATTGAAGAACTCATGGACCGATCCTTGCAGTACCTCTTGACAAACCAACTCCATATCGCCGCCAAGAAGCGTTATCCTCGACTTTTGCAAACCATTGCACCCGACAAAAACAACAACAACAACAACAACAATCATAATCATACACTGCTGTTGGGCATTCCATTAATTATGAACTTTGGCGACAATCGACAGTGTCACTTTCAGAATTTATTAAAGAAACATAGCGACAATGATCAAGAAGAACGGTACAATGTTCCCGTCTTTACCTTGGCAGTTCCCACGGATTGCTTATTTGCCTTTCCGATACCACATCCCGCTGCCTTGGATACGGCATCCGTTTACAGAAACCAATGGAAGTCTATTTTGGATCGTCGTCGGCGCATGTATCCGCTATGGAATCAAACCCAACAAGCCGTTTGGAGAGGATCACCAACAGGATGGCCCATGATGGAGGATGAGAACATGAATAATAGTGGCTGGAATATGCGACAAAAAATGGTATATACAGCGAATCATCTCCCGCAAGACAACGAGACTTTGATGCGAAAACTCGACATGTACCAACACCAGCAACCCCCACTAACACTGATGTTGCCACCACCAAATTCGTCTGTCAACGACGATAGCACCAACACAACAGTGTATTCTTTCCTTGATGTCGGCTTTGGTAAACCCTTTCACAAAATTGTTTCTTCGTACAAAGGACCGCGAATTCGCGGTCGATCTCGACTTTGGTTTGAGGATTTTGCTCAGTATCGAGTGGTACTGGATGCCGATGGGAGCTCGTGGTCGGAACGCTTTGGTCCCCTCTTGTGCTTGAATACGGTTGTCGCTAAGCTAGAGCCAGCCTTTGTCGACTGGCTGTGGCCTCAAGTCCAAGCCAATATCCACTATGTGCCGATTCGAAAGGATTCCTCCAATCTCTGGTCCGCCGTTCTTCCATTTCTGATAGATGAAGAAGAAAAAGACAAGAATTCGACCAACCATCATCGCCGCGAACAAATGATTGCCAAGGCGCAGGAATGGTGTGTCGAACACATGACCTATGATCGAATGATCCAGGATTTTTTGGGATCGCTGGAACAATATGTCACTTGGTTGGATCAAGGGGATCAAGAGTGGTCCACGAAATGGCATCGATTGCTCCTCCACGATATGCCACCCAAACACCATCATTGGCAACGTCTACCAGTCAAACCGGCCGGAAACTACTTTCCCCTCTGGCGAGATGAGGGCAATGAAGGAAGCCCTAATCCTCGCTCGGACTAATACCATAGTATGCTTCTCTGTCCGACGGAAACAACAAAATATGACGCACGAAGAAGCAGGCATTCTTCGTTACATACAGTACCAACAGAGTCAACTATGATTTGAAGTACTGAATATCAACTAGCTGCTACTACTCCAACTCGTACAATACTTCTTTAAGACATCATGATACTGTAGTTTTAGACGCCTACTAGCTAGTACTCGAGGGCAGATGATAAAGGAACATCTGCTATGACATGGCTGAATTTGACTCAGACGACCCACGTGTGGCGCGCGGCATCACGCGCGTAGCCCCCAAAAACACCAAAAATTTCCCGAAAGCAATTTTGTCGTGGTTTTGGTTTGGTTGCATCCCGTGGCTTTTGCTTCGTTGCCATTATCATCTGCATGTTGCATGCATTACAGGTACAGGTATCGGTAGTTTCCATTCTGTATCAATCAATCAATCAATCAATCACTCAATCAATCAATCGATCAATTGATAGATCTTTTCCGTGTCTTTCGTCAACAATAATAAGAATAAATCATGGGAAAGGAGTTTTTTGAATTTTTGGAAGAAGAGTTTCAAGGATTGACGAGTCAAATCCAAGAAGCCTTGAAGCAAGAATTGTTGTTGTTGCGCAACGCACAATCTTCCACCACAAATGGCAACGAAGACAACACCCCACCGATTGATATCCCCGTCTTGTTTACTCGATGTCATGCTATCTATCAACAAATGAGAGCCGAAGCCAGACGAGCAATGAAGCGCACACCCGAGTTCAAAGATCGATTGACACTCTACTCGATCCAATTGACAGCCTTGCTGGAACACTACCAGAACTCGCAATTCGGAGAGGAGCCAACAGTAGTACCCTCCGAAGCCCCTTCACCGAAACTACGCGAATTGACATTTACATTCACAATCGACGATGAGGATGAAGAAACCAGCACCATGCTATGATGCCGCGCCGGTTGCTCACAGCAGAGCATCCGTCCTGGAGCTGGATATGGAGCTGGAACTGGAACTGCAATTTTTTTCAATAGCTAGAGAAGCGACCAGACTGAGTTTCGTGTATCCCCGTGACGTACAGACAGGGAAAATAGGACTTTTTACCGCTATGCGCTGCTTGGGAATGAATGTATTATTGTTGGTGCGACTGCTACTATTCCAGGATCAGGTGCTGGCTACTCCTCTAGCTACGAGTAGTAGCTCTTGTTCGATCCTCTTGTCGCCCTCTCCCTTCAAAACAAAATTGAAAGTTTCGCAACAACTACTACATGTACTAACTAACCAGAACAATACCTATAGCTAGCTAGCCAGCTAGCGTTACCAAAGATATCACCCAATATCTTTGGACAATACAGGTAGCAGCCTCGACACTATTTAGTACTTCTTAGCGGTAATTCTTAGAGCAGACGACCACGACGGTAATAGTAGTAGCTGCTCTCGTTGCCATTGAAGTGCGGGTTGTTGCAACACATCCTTGTCTCTTCACTTACCTACTACCACTACTACTATTACACGTAGCTAGTAGTGGACTTGCGAGATAGATAGATAGAGAGAGAGAGAGCTACTATGCCCAAAAATAGCCTTCCATGCTAGTACTACTACTAGTAGAAGATATCTTTTTCCATGCATGGCCTAAAACGGACGCATCCCACCAGCCAAAAGCAAATAGCAGCAAATGGTGCATATGCACACTCTACTATAGTACCGGTACGTACTACTACTATGAAATTTATTATGAGAACAACGAGAATCCAAAAATCATCATCGGCTTGCACATGGAAAAAATGGCGCCAAAAAAGAGAATGACATGCATCACTTAGAGGCCAAAGTCTTCGTATTTAACGCATCTTCGGCCATTCGACCACGCATGCGTGGACCAATTTTTTTCGTTCGCAGAAAACTCTCACGTCAAAATGATGCACAGAATTCTTCGTGTCTTGGGAAGCAAAGACGCACTCAAAGCACGAACGAAAGAAAGAACCAAGGCTCCAAAGTCTTTACGTACGAAGCAGAGAAGTGCATTGTAGAAAGGTGTTCTCGTTGTAGCATATTCATTCATTCACCATGGCGATGCATCCTTCCTCCGATATCAACGATCTTAACCTCCACGAGGTAGAGGATTACTCTTCGGACGTTCCTCACGATCAACTGCCTTCGGTCGAAGAAGCGCGCTTCGCCGCCGGTGTGACTCTTCGCAAAGCGTCGTCTCGCCCTCCTTCTCGCAAGAAGGTCTGGTACGTTGCCTTTGGTCTCGTGGCCTTGACGCTGTTGATTGTTGCCATTGCAGTTCCCATTTCCAACAGCAAGACGCCCAACGGCGACGAGCAAATTGGAAATAGCGTGAAAAAGGCAGTTCATCAGATCGCTCTTAATGGCAGAGCGGACTTTAAGGACAAGAAGAGTTATCAATCGTTTGCCAGGCGATGGCTCACGGAAGATGATCTAGTGAAAGACTATACTTATGACAAGCTTCAACAACGCTACGCCATGTACTCTCTTTATCATGCCACCAACCCCGAAGAATGGGTCGATGCGACGGGATGGAAGCGCAAGGGAGTTCCTGAATGTGACTGGTATGGAGTCTCTTGCAATCCCACCACGGGTATGGTCACTCGTATCAGTTTGCGAAACAATGGACTCAGGGGAGAAATTCCTCCGGAAGTGTCGTTGATTCCCGATCTCGGTGAGTACAAGTATTTGGCTGCAAAGCAGTCTCTACTACTAGTAGTGGCGAATCAATCATCATGGACTTGCTAACATGCACCCTTCTCCGCTCGTCTTGTGTTTTTTTCAATAAAATTTTTGACAGTTGTGTTCAATGTGAGAAGCAACGAGAAACTGAAAGGTACCGTTCCTGATCATATTTGCGACTTGCATAGCGAGCGGAATTTGGATGTCAAGGTGGATTGTGACGCTGTGTCTTGTAGCTGCTGCACCGGTTGCCCTGCTGCTGGAGCGGAATCCATCGTTTTTGCTGATGGTGAGGACTAAGACGACATACGAATAGTTGTTAGGGGTATGTTGCATGTGAATGCCATCTCGATATTGCCATTCCTAGTCATCTTTATTTTTGCGACTTACCAACACTGAACTCCACTACTACTAGTAGTAGTAGAGTAGAGAAAAGAGAAACAAGAGTACGGAACCACCACATACTGGCACAACCACTATAGTATGGACTGACTGGCGTGGCTACTAATATCGTTCCGGCGGAAGAGAGATTAATTGCTCTCACCGTCAAGGTAGTAACTAAATCAGACAGTGCACTTTTTCGCTGCTTTGCGATATATTATTAGACTAGTACTAGTGGTCGGCCAGACAGGTACTATATAAGACTCAATATAGTACCTATTATAGTACCCATCAATGTCTTTGCATTCCTTTTCTTTTCAAATGACGATGATGCGATTGTCATGCATTCATGAAGCCTACATGAGCCAAATCATAGGTGCATAGCATGGGATTAAATATTGTGGTCTCTTGTCGTTCGTAAATGACAGGGTATCCACGCATCATCTTTTGGTGCGGGCATGTAGTAAAGTGCACTCTAAAAAAGGATCTCAGATAGTCCCTTTGGTCAGTCTTGTTTGTCAAATAGGGCTTTCACTCTAACGAATGACGAATATTGTACTTTTCTTATCAAACTACCAAATCTCACGTTTCGCAGAAAGTACAATACCCGGTATTACCCCACAAGTATGGAATACTGCTCCTCTACTAGTTTAGTGCTACTACATGTTGGTATCCCGTGGATCTTTCCAATTGACGAGCTTTAGCTCGTGCGGAAACACTGTCTTTTTCATTCCAGCATTGCATCTAATAGCATCGTGTGGTGACTTGAGATGCTCTTTCCAGCAGGACATAGTCCTCTTCGAATCAGTACTACAACGATTCAAATGGCAAAGTGGCGTCCCGCAGTCACTGCATTCAAAGGCAGTATCAACTTTCTTCTGGTAGTACCGCCGGCAGACAAAACATGTGCGTTGGATAGCGCTCCCCACCATACGATGCTGCTTCTTTTGCTGCTCTTCCGTCAATGCCTTGTGAGTCTCGCTACCAAGATCATCATGACCAATCTCCTTTTGGATACGAACTAGTCTCGGTGGCAGCCGAGAACCATCAGGAAGGCTGGCAACTTTTGTGATCTCGGGACGCTTCCGTAGTCTTAGTCCATTCGCTATAATGTTCGCCTCTTCTCTTGTTCATTACTACGACGTGTGCTCATGGTCGCAAAAGAGGAAGTCGTGGCTGATGCTGGGTGCTGACTGCTGGTGGTTGCTTGCGTTTGCTTGCTGCTTTTACCAAGCGTGGATGTAGTTTCGGGTTTCCGCGCGCAGATCACCGAAACGCCCAGCAGACTAGTTTCGGGTTTCCGCGCGCAGATCACCGAAACGCCCAGCAGACTACTACCGTTTGATACGATGCAAATTGTATTTTTGTGAGAGTAGGGTCGGTGCGGATGGTGGAAGATGGACGCGACTGGGCGATTGCTACTGGGCAACAGGGATGTCGTAGGGGAATCGTGTGCTGATTGAGTCATGTTGCAGCTTTTGCACCCATAGATGCAGCAGTCCTGGCACGTGCAAAATATTATGCAGGCATATGTAAATTATTTATCCTGCAAAAGTGCTGGTGGGGTAGGAGTCCGGGGGGGGGGACAGATACTACGGTGGGGGACCACGTTGGAATCCCGAGTGTTGTTCTCTTTTTGTCATTTTTTTGCATCAGCCTCTATCTCTCGTCTCGCAGTGACGCATATTATTTGTCTAAATTGGCAAAAGCTTGTTGGAATGTTGGAATTTCGAATAATATACACTACGAAGTACAAGTATATAGTCTATTCTCTACTAGTCTAAACATCGCCACACCAATCCACTCGAGTTTTCAAGGTGCGCTTGCTGTATCTCTTCTCGGAAGTCGAGGTCGACTTACTTCTTGTACTCTTAGCGGTAGGGGCGAGCGACGGTTGATTTTCAACGTCGTCAGAGTTCGAAGAATCATCTGCTCCGGTGGTCTGCTGGAGAGAAACTGCACTGGTGGATTGCGACTGTTTCTTCTTCAATGCTTGTTTCCTGAGCTTCGTGTTCTTTGGTTTTCTTTGTTGGAAGTATTGGTACAGCTTCTTCGGTTCGTGGAAGTAGTGCAACCGAATGATCGCACCAGAAATTCCAACAAGCAACGTCAGGAAGAATACCAAAATAGCGACGAGAATAATTGTTTTCTCCCTGTCGGTCAAGCTACTGCCGGTAGTAGAATCATCGATTCCCGCTGTGAGGTATTTCTCGGCATCCTCTTTGGTCAATGTTACGAATGCCAACGAGATGCGCCCAACTCCTTCCCCACTGGGCGCCGGTTGTTCCTCTTCGTCAAGTTGACGACGATTGGCACTGCTGTTACCAAACTGGAGAGTGGCTTTTCCGGTTCCCACAATGGCGCCACTTTCCCTATAAAAGGAACCCACGAGCATGGTGTCAAACCAACAGATACTGCTTCCACCTTCGCAGTGAACCTCCGTCAAGCCATCCGAGGCAGCCTGAGCGGTGGGCTCGATCGCCACTTGTCGGACCGAGTCATCACCATCTTTGAAAAACGAAAAGGCATCGATATAGCGCAGGTAGAGTCCATCAGTAGCAGCGTCGTCATCGGGAACCACACACACTCGAACCATGTCTCCCGGCTGTTTCGGTACCAGCTCAACTGATTCCTGTTCCGTTTCCACAATGGTGTTGGGAATAGACACGGTCTTCAATGGCTTCAGTTCATCATCACACAGAAACCCAATGACTCCATACGATGCAGTAGCGTTCTTGTAATTTTTTCCGCCCAAGGTTATTGGGTTGGTTGGGTTGGTGACAAAACCGTTGACCGGTGTTGGCATGGGAGATACTGTGGGTGCGCTAGGGGCGGGGCTTATGGTCGGAGGAGTACCATCATCATTTTGTCCAACCGTGAACACGATTTCAAACCCATCAAAGCATCGGATCAAACGACGACGCCTGGTGGTGATGGTGGTGGTGGTGGAACTGCTGATGAGTGCTCGATCTTTGCGGTTATTGTCAAAGACAGCTATCTGGTCGGCGTTTCCGTACGCATTATCGAAGCCAACGTTCTCGAGCCTCAGGAAGAGAAAGAACTCAATATCCCTAAAGTTCACGAGATACTCCTTGCCTGGACTGTAGAGCTTCAGCCGGAGGCAGAAATTGACGTATGGAAGGGTGTCTGAGCCTTCGGGTGTTGGGAAGTAAATTGGGGAGCTTGGCACGAGGTCAGCATCCCCTTCGAGCGCGACAGCGATTTGACGTATTCCAGTACCGTCGCCGATGGGCGTTTTGTCAAATACCAAGCCAGGCGACAGGTAGGGATTGCCAGTGATAAACTCCCCATTGCAACTTTTCCCATCTTCTGCGGGTAACATCATTTCAACCTCCACAACATCATTTTGGATGTAATCCTGTCATGTTCGAAAGAGATGTTGACACTAGATAGGTGAGTCTTTCGATCGCAAAACCAACCAACGGTCGATGAATCATCACCAGCAGGCTTGCTCGAGGAGAGGAAGACGTACACTAAGCTCGAACCTGAATATAAAGTCAGCGCTGTCGTCGCAATAGAAGATATCTGGAGGGGGCATCTGGTACATCTTTCCCAAATCGAAACCTTCAGTTTGTAGGACTCGATTATTATATTCATCGCTTGTCGAATAGTTGTTGTCAAACATCCTCATGTCAAAATCACCTGGCACGTGCTGGCGATTCCCCGCCGGTTCTTGCCAGCTACCATCCATACTAGTAGTACCATCCGCAAATATAATTAGGAAGTAGGCAAATATCGAGAAGGCGAGAGAAGAAGAGCATTGTTGGACGATCATGGGGTCGATATGGAGTGCTAGAGATGTTTGAGTGCTGTCGGCTGCTTTCGACTTCGGCTGCTTTCGACTTTTTTGGGCTTGCAGCAAAAATGCAATTTTTTAATTGTGAGGTGAAAGAACCAGCTCAAAAATAATGATATCATCCTCTCTATCTACTATGGGTAGTAGCGACTACTACTGTACTATTAGCTACTCTCTACCGGTACAGTAGTAGTAGAGTAGGTGCGAAGAGGCCCACTTGCATTATAAATAATGCATAAATAATGCAAAAATGCATGAATGCATATAAAAAGAGATTTATATAATGAGATAGGAAATAGATTCCCCGAAACCCGGGTCAAAAATGCATAGCATTATTTATTTGTATATATATTCATTCATTCCAATGGAACAGCAAGCACGGCGACGGCGGTTCGCAGTGGTTAACAGGGAGATGTGTCTGCGTTATCTCGAACGTGATATAGAAATTATGAATTATTTTACTGGTGTTTTCGTCTATTCTCAAACCTTGGTAAAACAGAGGAGAGAACCCAACGCTTCGGTTGAACCGTTCGGAGTATCCCAACGTATGTTGGAATCCACAAATTTGTGACGTCACGGCTGATGATGCCTTACGGCGCGTTATCCAAAAAGGGGGACGTGCTGGATAGCGCACTCTGCCTCTCCAAGGTTGACGTTCGCAGCGAACGCTTGACGTGAGAAATAAAGAGGAAACCTTGAAGAACAAGGAAGAAAACCTCTTTCGTCGGTTACTAGCGTGTCCGAGATATCGCTCGCTGGCTCAATGGTATCTCAATGGAATCTCACCATAGGAAACAGTCAATTGAAAACATGAAACATTTAATGAGCAAAGAGGTAGGATCGCCAGCGAACGTAGAGTATTTAACGAGTACATTCGCCATTGAATTCGTGCCTCGGACACTCTATTGCCTGTAGGGCTTAATTCGTCGTAGTGAAATTCTTTCAACCACGGTGGGGGACAATCGAATTGTCACGGTACCATCGGTATGGACTTGTTCAATAACATGCGGTCCGCTCAAAGCACGAGCTTCAAGTTTGTTGGGCTTATACGCCAGTTTGAGTACTGCTTCGCCAACACGATAATCATAAGAGAATCGTTTTTGGTTCGCATTGATGAGGCGTCTATCAATGAGCTGTTGCTTGTGTGCTCGAATGATTTGCAAATCCGCAAGGAGCGGCAGCGCCACAACCATGTCGTGACCAAACGCTAGACCACCTGGCGTAGTTTGAATAGCGCTATTGTAAGCGGCACGATGTGCAAACATCGCGTTGGCAATTGCCGTATCAACCAATTGATTTGCCTCTGCGATTCCTTCTGGAGGATTCATGGTAGTTAGCACACGGAGTGCGTTTCCAATTATTTGGTGCATCATTTCACAAACGGCATCGGCCTGAGGATTGCGAGTAGAGGAGCAATGATATTAAATTTGATCCCAATGGAGCATTTGCAAAGAATGTGTGTCCAGTGCATTCTCATCCTTGGTCGGGAAGGCAATGAGACATGCTGGGATATTTTTGGGCGAGCCATTCGTTATTTTTGTTGGTTGCGAGGCAACAGAATGCATGGGCGAGCCAGCTATTTTCGAATAAACGAAAGAATTTAATCGTAAGGACAACGTACTTTTGAGTCCTCGGCCTGTGACATTAATAGTCCAGGGACCAACAAGGCGGTCTTGTTGCGACTTCTTGCCATGGAGTGAGCGCTGCCTCTCGTGGTGCAGGCCTTCCATGTCCTCGACAACGAGTTTCGAAGCGTTGATGCGTATTGCAAGTTGAAACACTGGTTTCAATAGTCGACTTGATTTGTTGTTGTTGTATAAACAATGCATTGACATGATGTCGTGCAGTCGGTTGGGACCGGTGGCTTCGGAGCCAAGAACCAGTGGACTGAATTATTCTCCAAAAATTCGTCCGATCAGTAGATTCTCGAAGAATCATCTGGTTGCGCTGTGGAACAGCGATATTATTTATATCGGATGCGAGGTTCCGATCCACATGCTGAAGTGGACGTTCTGCCATAAGTGCAGGTCGGCGTCCCGATCTTGCGCTTTGGCGATTGTTTGAAAGTCAAGTTCAAACAGTATTCCATTTGATCTGGAAATGAGCAAAACGATGAGCAAAATCATCATTGAGCTCCATGGCCATAAAAAATAAACGAGTTGGAGATAAGATCCATGGGATCGTACTGTTTTGGAATTGAATTGTTTGGCGTCGCGATTCGTCGCTTTGCGCCATTGAAACTGAAAAGTTCGGCGTCGCGATATTTTGACATCCTGAGGATTTGTCGCATTGCGCCATCCTGCCTCTTCAAAGAGGACAAGCGAGAAGGCATGTCGGCGAGGGTGTCCTTTGCACGAAAATAGTGATAGTTCGGCCGTGTTTCTCGAGGAAAGCGTGCCATCTCATAACATGCTGAGCGTGTTTGGACTTGCGGGAAGTATTATTTTGTTTGTCGAAATAAATGTGAATCCGGCGAGCGCTGTACAACGTGGTACGTACCGGTGCGAGCGGCAATGTATAATTACTCTTTGAGAGCTCTGATTCTTTTTGCGCGCGGTTATTGCGAGGGCATGATGAGACGGTCATTAGGGACCTTCTGGAGGTGTAATTTCGTCAAGGCGTCCTTTCGAAGAAAGGTTGGACCGTGCATGAACGAAACATCGTCTTGTGGAGTTTGCACCTGGCCTTGGCAATATGATTGCTGGGCGTTGCTGATGGTCAGCAGCTTCACAATAAATGAAAAGGGGCTTATCACGGTCAAAATACTTAAGGAAGACTTGTTCCGAAAGTACGAGCAGTAGCTGGTAATGCCTTCTGCCTTTGCTGCGCTTCGAGTGCGCACTGACCAATATAGAATAATGGAGTGATTTTTGACCCACTCATTTTATGAGTGGTGCCCGAATGTGCGATCGGCGCTGGACCGATGAATGAGTGCAACTCGGTTGCGTTCTGTTTGGACATTGAAGGTTTTTCCTCAAACCATTTTGGTTGAGATACTCGTAATATTGTCCTCCATTAACTGAGTAACGGTATTCATATCGCTGATGTACTGAACATCGAACTTGTATTTCGAGGCCATTTTGCTTGAAAGCTTGGGCGACGTCCGGAGACGACTGTTTTCCCATTGGCCGCTGATTGCATCGATAGATGCCGCGCGTTATAACCTGTGCCCGGAGCACTTTTGAATTTTAAAGGTAGCTTTTTGGAAAGCGTTTGCTCAACTAACCGAAGGGTGCGTCGGGCGCACGAGCGGTAGAAGGCGATGGACGCATTCATCCCTCTGAAGAGCATTGCTATTAGCAGCGACATGCGACGGACGCATGATGATGGAGCTGGGCAGTTGGTTGTTCATAGGAACACGCCTGTCCGAGGTATGATCTTTGGTAGATCTTTTGTTGTGGTAACAGTCATTGTTGGACGAGTGGTCAACAGATACATTGATCGACGGTGCGATCGATGCATAAAGAACACGAAGTTCTGTAGACATAATTATGTCTTCTTTTGCAAGTTTGTCAAGACGTCGACAGCGACGGCCGTGAAAAATAAAATAGCGATAGCGAGAACGCTTGCTGAGGAGATGTCGCGAACGAACAACTTGACGATTATAGCGATGATTGAATCGCTCGTTTTGTAAACCTTGAGATTTTCCGAGAAATCTTTATTTCATCAAAACGGTGTCGTTCTTTGCTCAAGAGGAGCATAAATTCTTGACGGGATGATCGTCATCGTCGTGAAATAATTCGCGAGGCGGGGAAGCCAGAATTGTTTTCGAAACAGTTGCGGTTCACAGAAGAACTGGAAAAGGATGCCGTTCTCTGGGAACTTGGGCATGCTTTACAAGGTGCAATAGTAGCAGCGGTCTGGTAGAGACCCAACGTCGCGAGGACGGTAAACAAACGAGTATTCCGAGTAGCGGAATGAAAAGTCTACTGGAGACCAAACGTCGCGATGATGATAAGCCTGCGAATGGCGAAATAAGAGATCCCCGAGTAGAGATCGAACGTCGCGAGGACGATAAGCCAAAGAATAGCGGAAAAAGAGATGACGAGAGATCGTCGAGAAAACATTCCTGTTGAGGGAGCCAATGCAGTAAACATTGGTGCTATTATTAGCAAGAATGGCGAGGCCAAGAATAAAATAATTCTATTATTGTTCGATGCGGAATCGAATGATCTTGTAAAGGACAAGATACCTATTTCCTAAGAAGTACGGTCTTCGCAAGAAACAATTCTTGGAGGGCGTTGAGGCTCATTTGGAGCGCAGCATGAGAGATGCCACGAGTACTGTTCGTCGAGGAACGATACTGCCTCATCTTGGAGACATTTTACTTGCAGAGCGTTGACATCAAATGTCGAAGTTGAGGGGCTTGATAGTCAAGCGCAAGGCAAGCTCAAAGCTAGGTGGGTTGGGAGAATCAACGGTATGATGATCTTGGACCTCCTTCTTCAGCACTTCAAGAGACGAGTCCTGTAGCGAAAGCTGTCCTTTATCCATTCGAAATGGGTTTGTGATGATCACTGAGATCGAAGGAAGTTGGCGTTGACATTATGTGCAGTAGCGACGATCGGGGTCACTTGTTGCTCATGAGGCGAGCGTCGTTGCGACCACAGGTAGTTGCGACACAGTCGAGTCCACGTGGATGCCAAATAACGAGGATCACGAGGATCGGGGTCAATTCAACTGACTCCTGACGATACGAGATCAGTTGTTTTCTTTCGGGGAAAGAGCATTGAATAACTGCAAGGGTGCGTGTACGAGAATATTCACATCGTCGGCAACAAAAGCTGCGTTTTTGCGAGAGAGCACGCCAAAAGGTGAGATGTTTCCTGTGTCTCGGTCATACTTACTCTGTGCCCAAAGCACTGGTTCCGTGGGCACATTTCTTCCGTAGTGTTTCGGCCCTCATGGTGGCCTTGAATGAATCAACGTGTAGAGAGCTGAAGCTCTGATCAGAATGCGTTATCTCGAACGTGATATAGAAATTATGAATTATTTTACTGGTGTTTTCGTCTATTCTCAAACCTTGGTAAAACAGAGGAGAGAACCCAACGCTTCGGTTGAACCGTTCGGAGTATCCCAACGTATGTTGGAATCCACAAATTTGTGACGTCACGGCTGATGATGCCTTACGGCGCGTTATCCAAAAAGGGGGACGTGCTGGATAGCGCAGTGTCAACGTCAGTTTTCTCCCCTCGTTTATCCCCAAATCTATCAGCAGACTGCCATTTCAAATATCCAATAATTAAAGCGCTCGTTATCCCTCGTGCCTTGCCAATAATTTCCGCGCCAGCCGAACCCACAAAGTTGTAGGGTATGGTTCATACCTATGACATAGAACCCACAAAGTTGTGGGGTCGCGCCGGGCAGTCACCATTTCCCGCAACGCCGACCCACAATGTTGTGGGTATGGTTCATACCTATGACCCAGAACCCACAAAGTTGTGGGGTCGCGCCGGCCGGAAATTCACATATTGACATTCGCGACCATGTGAAATTTCAGCGCGCGGTAAAAAACATGCTCGGAACGCAAAAGACGTGGCCGACTGTAAAAGGGGAGTTCGAATTATTGGGGGAAGCCAGGTTTGACACATCATCTCCCAGTGGTTCGCAGTGGTTCGCGGCAGCCTTATTTATTGCTTGGATTGTTACGTTGTTGACAGGGGTCCATGGCGCGGCTCTTCGCGCCGCGCTATGGACCCCTGGTTGTTGAGTTGCGAGGCTATGGAGGAGGATGGACGTCCATGAGAACGTAATGTATTCATACCTGCTGGTACATGCTACAAAAGTAATGTACAGTACCGTAGTTGTTACGTAGCAGTGAGTGGTTCGTTAGTTAGTGACAGTCGTCGACCCGCACGACCGCTGGCTGCACGCGTCCGTACAGTAAGATCTTTTTCTTTTGCCTATCGCCATACTTTTGTCGCGACGCGCAGGATCTGCATAAACGCAAGCGCTGAACAAAACAATTATTTTCAAAGCAGCAAGGCGGTAATACTGGTCATAGCAAGTTCGGAACTGCGCGTCGTGATCAAACCACTAAGGACTGGTATGCGAGATGCTAAAGAATTAAAAAAAAGTACGAGTAGTTCGTCATACACATTGAGATCAAGCAGCCGCGGCTCTAACTTTATTTTTATGTATTTTAACATGCATACAGGTCGGAGAGCTCCCTCAATTGCTCCGCCAGGTGTTCTTGTACTTCATTCACGTCGCCTGTTGTCGTTACTTCACTGATGGTGGTATCACAGGAATACTGGGGCGCGATCTTTCTCACGGAACCATCCATTTGAATCTGAGCCTGGTGTGTGCCCATCTCATCCCTGCAGTGGACTTCAACAAAGTGATCCTTGTTAGAAGTCGAGAAGGAATGCTGAGAGTGAGAAGAGCCGGTAGAAATGTGCGTGGAGTGGGTGGCATGGCTATTGTTTTCACCCGAGTCTTGTTTTTCAAGAACGAGTTTGGCAGGACAATCCTTGGTAGTCTTGGTGGGATCATTCTCTGCTAGGTGGTAGTCGTCTGTGGGTGCAGGCGAAACATCATCCTCTTCTCGCTCGGTCAGCGTAGGATCGTCCTCTTCGCGTTCTGTGACCGGTTCCAAGGATACTTCGTCGGTTGGCATCATGGGAGGAGGAACGGGTCCTTCGACTAGGTTGTCGTCGCCAACCCAATAGGTCTTCATCTTGCCCTTTCCCTTGACATTGATCATTCCTCGCAACTTCAAAGGAATGTCAGGTGCTTGCTGAATTAGCAACTGGGCAGTGGAAAACGAACAATGGACTTTGCCGGGCATGGAATTGGATTCCATTCGAGACGCCGTATTGACAGTGTCACCAAACAGACCGTAGCGAGGATTCAAGGATCCAATAACGTTCGAGACCACTGGACCAGAGTTGATACCGACGCGAATCTGGACGCACCCCAAAGAGGGATCGTCCTCATCGATCAATATTTTGGAGGCAGCTCGAATGGCGTCTTGGGCATACTCGGCGCATTGCTTGGCGTGCGTTTCAAACTCGCTTCCATCAAGATTGGTCACACCCATGTAGGCATCTCCAATGGTTTCGACCTTGAAGATGTGGTACTTGTTGGCGAGGTTGTCAAACGCTTGGTACAAGCGATCCAGCATCGTCGAAACCTTCATGGGCGAGAATTTCTGAGAGATTGTGGTGAAACCAACAATGTCGGAGAAGACAATGGTGACAGTCTCATGAGATTCCGCTTCGACCTTCTTGCCAGCATTAAGAGCGTCAGCAATGTGCTTGGGGAAGACATCATACAACGACGTCGGCTTTCTCTTCATATTCTTCGCGATAGCATCCTTGGCGGTTTCCAATGGCTCGGTATCCTTGGAGTTCATTTCCACGAGAACGTAATCCATATCCTTGGCTGTCGGGCGGAAAAAGGCGTTGGCGCTCCAGCACTTCTTCATGAGTTCGACCATCTTGGGGGGCATGCTTTCTGGAATATTTGGTCTCTTGTTGAGTCGAGGATGGCAGACCTTGGGAAGAATCTTGCGCGGGTC
Source organism: Nitzschia sp. pyKryTriq1 (assembly GCA_956465555.1). Taxonomy (NCBI): domain Eukaryota; phylum Bacillariophyta; class Bacillariophyceae; order Bacillariales; family Bacillariaceae; genus Nitzschia; species Nitzschia sp. pyKryTriq1. The sequence continues at coordinate 4,542,895 of OY101115.1, forward strand.
TTCGCCGTCAAAAGGACTTTGTCGGGCATAGATCTCATAGATGATCATGGCCAAGGAATAAATATCGCAAGCTTGAGTGTACTCGCTGCGACGACGCAAGTATTCTGGGGCCATGTAAAAGGGCGTACCCTGCAGGATGTTGCGTTGTTTGGCGGTCTTGAAGTGAGAGAAGCCAAAGTCGGCCACCTTGGCTCGGAAGCGCGAGTCGACAAGGATATTCTTCGCCTTGAGATCCCCATGGAGGATCGGTGGCTTGGAAGCGTGCAAGAACTGGATTCCTTGGACGATATCACGGATGACCTGCAGGATGATCTCTCCACCTGGAGTCATTGTCTCATTGTGAAGGAGATCATAGAGAGAACCATATTCCATGTATTCCATCACCAACATTGGATCAACCTTGTTCGAAACGACTGCTCCCATGACGGTTGTGATACATGGGTGGCGGAGCCGTGACAGCATTCTCATTTCAACGACGAATTCATTCACTCGTCTTGAATGTGCATCAAAGCGCGCCCACATCGGGAGGCAGCGCAGAAGGACGCTCTGAGATTTCGTGACCGACGCCATCAGAGTTCCACTTCCATGGTCGGAAGCGGTAGCACTCTCAAGTATCTTCAAGATGTCATTATCCGAGTGGTGAGCCATAATCAAGCGTTCCCAGCTCCTGTTTGACGCGCTCATGCTGCCTCTCTTGTCCTGAGAAAACGATTGGGACTCAATGTCACCAGAATTTTCTCCAAACTTCACGTTCTTGCCTTTTTTCATGGCGCTCTTTTTTGATTCCTTCTTGGTGGTGGTTGTTGTTTTGGGAATCTCGGCACTGGCTCCCCCAACAACCTGTTCGGCACTGTCGGTGCTGAGTTGTCCCGAAGAAGTGAGGGACGTACTGCCCTTCCTGGCCACCACAGGAGGCAGCACGCGTTTGACGGCCACCTTGGTACCTCGGTACTGTCCCAGAATGACAACGCCAAAGCCACCTTGTCCAATAATCTCAGGAGGCTCATTGAAATGAAGCTCTTCTGCGTTGATGTGCCAGATAGAGTCGCTTTGTTGTTTCTTGTATCCCAGGTAAACGAAAACGAGAACTCCGAGGGCGATGAATACTGCGGAGAAAATGATGAGGAAGAAATAGGCGGACTCCAGACAGCTTCCGCCCAACTCGTACGTGTTCCCAGCACAAACACAGTTGCCTTCTTCATCGGGCACGCGATGGCTTCCGTGACCGTATTCTGCTTCACAATCGTAGTCTCTCACGATCACGCGGATGGGCGACTGTGAGATTGGCTCCCCATCGACGATGATGTCAATAACTTGGACTTGAACCGTTTTGTCTGTGACTGTGAATTCAAATCCATGCCCTTTCGACCCTGGAACTTCTGTCAGCTCCAAGGTCCTTCGCTGGTCTCCAGCATTGGCAACTACTTCAATCTGGGCTCCATTCCTCACCAAGTTGTCGTAGATGCGAAGAGTGATACTTTCGCCCTGCTCGATGGTACCACAGATACTCATCTTTTCGCATCCAGGGAGAGAATCACCGTAGTACGTTTCGAGGTGAGGATCTTCTGTACCATCAATGTGATGGTAGACGTCAACTTCAAACGCCTCGACACAAGGCTTGCAGAAGCAGTCATACTCCTCATTGTCATTGCAGCTCAATCCGATCTCGCTGCACCCCGAATGGAACTCGTCTTCGTGCCTCTTGAAGTGTCCCTCGGGGCATGTGATACCCTCGTATAGATTTGTAGGGCGTGTACACGCCCAGTTGCCCTTGTGGTCTTGGACCAAGAAGCCAGCTTCTTGCTGCACGGATCGAAGTTCGAAATACGAGCGTGCAGTACGAAAGCCCGAAATCTTGCTTATATGTGCAGCCGCTTCAGCGAGGTCAGCAAGGTAATTCGTCACCTCGCAAGCGGCATCTATATCGAAATCTTGTGGGGACAAGCTGTCGCAGTACTCTGCCGTGTTGGTTTCGAGACAGATCGATCGAAGTTCGCCAACGTGGGCAAAATGGCTAAACGCAAGCAAAGCGTTTTGAACTTCTGCTTGAACGTCCCCTGGGACACTGGGAAGGGCCGCAAAGGGCCACTCGGGGAAAATGTCAGTCGAGTGGAGGAAGGGAAAGAGCTCGCCTGAATCCATGACATAGATCTTCGGTTCGATGATCTTGAACAGGTCAGGATCGACGAGATTACCTTCCTCGTCCCTTGTCAGCTCAATCTGATCGGTTCGAATAAAACCAACATCGAATCGACCACTGATCAAACCCTGTACGACATCTTTTTGATCCTTGGTGAACACAACTTGCTTGGGGTCGTTGACATAGGACATGCCCGCCTTTTCCATCTCGTAGATCTGCATTTGACCTCCCATAAGATCAATGATGGCACCAGCTCCAATAACCTTGTCTTTGAGGTCAGCGATGGTGTTAATGTCGTCGTTGTCATGGCGAACAGCGATGACACCGCCATAAACGTCGAGATCGAAGGTACGACCTCGGGTCTCGAGCTCCTTGATGACAGTTGCCAAAGCGCTTGCGCCCACTTGAGTACCAATGCAGGAGTATACTCCGGGATTGGCGTAGAAAAAGTCCATTTCTTCATTTTCAATTGCGGTGAAAATCCCTTCAAAGAAGTAAGGGATCACATTGAATTCGATCGGAGGATCGAATTTCGTGCCGGCTGTTGCGGTTAGGTAGTCTCCTAAAGCCATCTCCACCTCCTCTAGGGCAGCATCCAAGCCACGAGTTGCATGAACTCCGATCGTGTAGGAAGCCTTGTGAATATATGGGTCGAATTTGATCTTTTCCGTTCCGCAGGAATCAGCTCCCGCACTATTGGTGACGAATGCTTGTTCGTCTACACCCTCTGGGATGATGGTTGAATTCTGGAGATTCGCCGCCAGTCCCAAAGTAGCAGCGCTTGGCAATACTGCGATGCCGAATAGCAAGTGGAATGAGAATGTCATTGTCCTCGATTTAGGTTTGAATCTCGGAAGATGATGGCGATCCTTGATTGCTTTTTGGTTTGATTCTAATTTATTTTATGGCATCCATCGCTCGCTGTTGGGTGCTATCGGCTCTTCGTTAATCTGGTGTGGTTGATGCGATGCGGGATGCTGGGGAGACGAGATTTTTGGTGGTCCTTTTCGAGTTCGCAATTACTCCAAAAATAGGCCCAAAACGGGTCGATAAATTCTTCAATAGCCCTTCTGCGTCACAATAAATCTGAACCTAAATGTTGGTGCGGCCGGCGGCTTCGCGTTTTTCGAAAGGCAGCGCTATTAGACGAGTCTACCCATGGTTCCAATCAATTCCTCGGTGTTCGCTTATTGGCATGAGCTCGTGTTGTAGCTTGGTTGTAGCTGATGTTGAAGAGTAGATTGCTTAAGCCCGGTGGTCACATGACCCTCATCGTTAAATGAATTGCATCGTTCTTTTGATTGCCTTCGTGTTCCATCCCACCGGACGGGCCCAAACACACACGTACTGTACGCAGCTGCACACCCACCCGCGTTATTGTTATTGTCTTCTTCTTCTCGCAACAACAAAATGCGAAGGAGGGAAGCCATAGCAGTGCCGGACCGACATGTTGAAATACTACTGCTACTACTACTACTACTACTACTACTAGTATTAGTTGCTACTAGTAGTAATAGACTACTGAAACGGTACCGGCACACTTTTGGGGGGGCGAAACAGGAAACCGAAGACTGGCACGAGGGCGGGAAACCTTTGGCGCTTGCTGCTCAGAGGTTCAGAGCTAATATACGACGAACATAATGACTTCTACTTCTTCTTCTTCGACACACAACACACAGGGCTGACGCGAAAAGGTGCCTCGTACGTATCCTTCTACTCGTGCGGGTCGCAATAAGCCGCCCCGATAGATGCAGAGCGATACTAGTGACTGGATACTACTTCGATACCGGTACGGTACTATCATACACACGAAGCTAACAATGGTACTACTAGTAGTAGGACGAAATTCAACTGACGACTCGTCGATCCTTCTACTACATAGTACTACTACTAGCTGCTGCTGCTACTAGTAGACTAGTAGACTATAACAAAACTATCATTATTCTTCGGTTATTATTATTTTTTCTTTTGAAAAAAAAAGCCAAACGAATGAGCCCGCTTGGGTATCTTGCGCTGCTGTTGCTGCTGCTGCTGCTGTTCTTTGGAATTGGTGATGGTATTACCATTCGTTGCCGCCGTCATCTTCACGCTAATATTCGTCGTCGATCTGCTGGCGGGTGGCATGCTATGTACAGACAGTCCCATTCCACTCGATACGGAGGAATCCAAAAAGTCTCTTTCATCTGCTGCTGCTGCTTCTCCACAAATAATGATTTGTTCCAATTCTTGTTCCATTTCCTTGGCCGTAGGTCGATCGTCCGGTTTCGTCGCCCATCCTCTGGTAATGACGGATGATTTATGGTTTCTCAATCGTTTTACTGGAATTCCCGACACGGATGGTCGCCACTGTCCTTTGGCGACACGTTGTTGGATTTGTTCCATCGTTTGAAACCGTGCCATGGGCAAATCCAAGGTACACAATTCCCACAGGACCATGGCCATGGAATACACGTCACTTTTGAGTTGCGTTCCCTGACTCAGTAGAATCTCCGGTGCCATGTAACACACACTTCCTGCAATATCATCCTGGGGGACAGTGTCTACAATGCGGGCCAATCCAAAATCAAAGAGTTTGACCGTATGGTGGTGGGTGGCATCAAAACCAATATTTTCCGGTTTCAAATCTCGCAAGACGATTCGATGAGAATGTAAATATTCCATGGCACTCAATACGGGCAAGGCAATCGTCAAGAGACGTTGCAAGACGGCATCTTTGGAAAGTAAATCACAGTTACGTCGTCGTCGTGCTCGTCGTTCGTGTTGTTGTTGTTGTTGTTGCATTATTTGACGCCGCCACTCGCCGAGTTTATCCAATAACGTCGTTTCCATAATTTCCAATAACAAAAAGGCTCCATCGGTGGTTTGATACGATTCTCCCAGTGACGACGAATTATTATTATTGTGGTGGAACGACGACGACGACGACCATCCCCGCAGTTGAATAATATGTTCATGTCGGACACGGGATAGAATGAGAGCCTCGACTTGTAAATCCATGGCATTAAAGAGGAATTCCTGCGTTTCCGAAATCGCCTTGGCCTTGAGACATTTGAGAGCGTAATGTTGTGGTTGTTGTGGTTGTGGTTGTTGTGGCGTTGCAGTAGTAGTAGTAGTAGTAGTAGTAGTATCAGCAGTAGTAGTAGTAGTATTTTGGCTTTTGCTTTTGCTTGCCACTTGCACTTGAAACACAAAGGAAAAAGCGCCTTCGCCCAAGACGGTTTCAATAGAAATATCGGCCCACGACAATAACATGGGCATTGTTGCTGCTGCTGCTGCTGCTGCTGCTGTTGTTGTTGTTGTTGTCAAAGGGGACGGCGATAATGCGGATGCGGATGCTACTGCGGATGCCGATGCTGATCCTTCTTTCTCATTGCCACCAACGATGCTGCGCCGGGGTGTAGTATTGATTGGTGGTGGTACCGGTACCGGTACCGGTAGAAGTAGTGGCGGCGGCAAAACCTTGTCGTACTGTTGTTTCATCTCGGCTTCCCATTGATTCAGTTCTTGGACAATCTCGGGAGTAGCGACATGAGCAAACGGTAATACCGGAACAGCAGAGGCGGTGGATGACGTTGTGGATGTTGATGATGATGATTCTACTGCTGCTACCGCTGCTACCGCTTCCATCATATTAGCAGTATTATTAGTATCATCTTCGCACGACGTGTCACTGTAATCCGCATCCTCCGACGCCAAACAGGGGAGTGATGCGGGGCCTTGTTCTCCTGCTTTGTTTTCGTTTTCGTCTTTGTCTTGTTCTTGTTCTTGTTCTTTTGTTGAAGGAGGAGGAGAATTCGTCGTGACATTATTGGCGTCCACGCAGGGAAAGAGGTTCGATAACAGTTCGTGTGCCATCATGGTGGTCAATATTAGTCTGACGATGATGATGATGATGATGATGATGCAATGGCAATGATGTAGCAGACGGAAGTGTTTTGCTTGCGACTACTCTCTATACTCTCACTTTGGAAGAGAGAGATGAGAGAGACAAAACCAACTTCTTGTGCTTGTGGCGGCACATCCTACCGGTACCTGGTACATACGGCGCGGGTCGCGGTACTGTGCTCCTGCAGTGCGTGGGCGATTTTATTGGAGGAAAAAACGAAAACGCGAAAAAAAAACGAAAATGCAGGGTCTTCATGCATGGAGATGGGAATGCATGATGAGGAGGCGAAGCAGAAACCCACGATCTTCATTATTTAACACTTCCAGTCAATTCGTTAAGTAACGAAGAGGAAACATGTTAAGTATTTCGTGTCGCATGCATGTGGCTGTCTTGCTTCTTCCCGGCTCTATTATTATCTGCCCAAAATACTATCAACGCCAGCGGGATGACGAATCTTCGGGCTTCGCCAGCCGCTGGCTCCAGTTGTTTCAGGGGGTGGAATCTGGAATCATCGAATCAATCATCTGAAAAAGCCGCTCGACAATAGAGATGCGCTTTTCCTGCGCGCGCGAGCGGCACATTCCAAACTCCATCCAAAAAATCCAAAACTCCAAACGATGATGTTTTTTGCATGATGCGATGATTCTTCCTTTATCTCCGCATCACAGATATATTATATTGACATAGTCCACTACCAGCACCTACCGCAAACAACAATAACAATAACAATAACAACAACAACAACAATAACAATAACAATAACAATAACAATAACAACAACAACAACAATAACAACATGATGAAACATAACCACCACTCGATGATTTGGCTGGCTTCTGCTGCTGCTGTTGTTGCTGCTTCCATCATTACCTTTTCTACTACTACTACTACGGGAGCAGCAGCTTCCGCTTCAGCAGCAGGCAGCCGATCATTCTTCTTCTTTGTCTTCTTCGCCAACGCGTACGTCACTCCTCCCATCGTCGCTCACAATCCCTATAGCAAACAGCAGCAGCAGCAGCAACAACAACAACCATCCTCTTCTCTCTTTCTTTCCCAAGAATCATCATCAACATCATCAACATCAACATCACCACCATCATCGTCTCCCTTGTTTTTATTATCAGTCGATCAAGCCCTCCAATCACGATATGCTTGTACTCGCTTTCAACGATTCGATGGTATCCGCAACAACACTACCACCACGGCATCGATCAGTAATACGACCGTCGTCCAAGCCGCCTTGCAAGCCTTGGATGTGGCGCGTCGGGCACCCAGCGGCTTTAATGCACAACCGTACAAATTATTGGTCGTCTCGGATCCTCAACAAAAACAAGCCATGGCCCAGTATTGTATTGGACGCAATGCTCATCGCGTCCGTGATTCGGATTGTACCGTCCTCTTTCTTGCCGATCGACAATCGATGCGAGAATTAAAGCACTATCGAACAGAACTATTGTTTTCTCCTCGAAGAAAAGAACAAGCCCAAAAATGGAAAGACAAAAATAGTAAATGGGCCTTGCTCAAAATACAAGTATTGGTCGGAATGTTTTCTCAAGGCTGGCCCTTTCCACATTGTATCAGTGGCCCGATCAGTTGGACCTTTCGTCTCGCAATGCGAGTCGCTTCCTGGATGACACGGAGACGACTCGTCCTTCCTACCCTAACCAGTGCCGAAACATGGTCCCAAAAGAATACCATGCTCGTCGCCATGGCGTACCTGTTGGCATGTACCAGTCGCAATCTAGCCACGTGTCCTATGGAAGGCTACTCGACCTGGGGGATTCGACGCGCCCTTCAAATCCCACGACGATATACCATTCCATTGATTGTCGCAACAGGGACGCCGTATCACCACTCTGGACGACCTACTACCACTACAACTACTACCACTGATGACGTTAATGATATCAAGGCCTCATCGTCGGACGATGCGGGCATGTCCCATGGAACGACTCCAGAGACGGCTACCTTACGCTATCCCACCGATCAAGTCATCTTTCAAAATCATTTTCGGGGTCCACGAGAAACGGCACAAAATGAAGAACAAGAATGAATAAAATAATATTACTTTTGTTTTGTTTTGTTTTTGTTTGTCGTTGGTGGTACTGTATAGGAGCAGAACCACCATTGGTCGTCGACTACGTACTAGTAGTATATCGTAAAGCAGCGAAAAAGTGCACTGTCTATTTTAGTTGCTACCTTGACGGTCGAGAGCAATTAATCTAGTACGTAGTAGTGCGGCCATTTTTGTTTATAGAGTTTGTTGTTGAGGGGCGGATTTGCTGCGGGCACGGTCAACGCGCTACTAGTACGACCTATTAAAAACTAGCCCTCGTCCAAGCTAGCTTGCAACAGGAGGAGACCACCACTCACGAATCATCATCCAAAGCACATGGACGAGCGTTCGTACCGGTACACGACAAAATGAATGTGCGCGAATCCCCCCCCATCTGCCGCCCGCATTCGCGCCCTTCTACTTAACGAAACATTTTAAATCTCTTTCACCGGGGCGGAACCCTCCGCGGATCACCCCGTGTCACAAAAAATGTCTCAACGGTACTCAAATTCCAAACTTCACCTGTCATTTGCGCACTTTTGCACAAATCCCCCCCCATTCGCGCCCCCATACGACACGGAGAGGACAACATGCAATTAACACCACTTTATAATGAAATCCCACTTCTCGCACCGCATTCGCGCCCCCGCATTCGTTCACCAGAGACGCCACCTCGAAGCTCGCCCCGCACTCTCAACCATCATTCTCTCCTCACATCCTCCACCTCCATTCTCGCCCTTCCCCCCCACGCCTGCCCGCTCCCGAGTCGGCACCGCTCCTGTCCCACCACCACCCCAGTCACTAATAATACGCCATCTTCAATCGTAGATTTAACTGTTTTCAAACGCTCCGATCGCTGAATAATATTTCTCGAATGCTATTAAAATAGTATTTATTATTGTCGCCGGACGTGTAACAGTTGTAGAGCCAGCCCGTCAATGATGAAGCGATGCGACGACGATTCATTCACACAACAAGTATATCACCGGTACCTCTACCGACAATACCGGCACACAATGGGCCGAAACGCAAACCCACCAAGAAAATGAGCAGTGAAATAATGATTAGAGCGAGACTTGCCGACAACAATCATAAGAACCGTTGGGACGATATAGCGGTTTCGGAAACGGGTGGTGCGATAAGGAATCAAACGGTTTATTTGCCGACAACAATCGTAAGAACCGTTGGGACGATATAGCGGTTTCGGAAACGGGTGATGCGATAAGGAATCAAACGGTTTATTGTTGGATGCGATATGAGCGGTGATTGGCGTTGTATTTTATTATAGCGCTGTGCGATGAATGTGTCGTCCGTTTGCGATGATTGTAACGGAAAATATTATTGTTACCGGTAATACGCAAGCGACGCGGTGTTAGAGTAGAGATATAATAATGCGATGTGAATGCAACGGTTGTATTATTATTATAATGAAGAGCATCGCAATAATGGAATATGAGAGAGGATCCGGGGCGCGGATGGAGGGCGAGAATGAGTGTGAAAACGGGCGAGAATGGGATGGCATTCGCGTACTTTGGTGAGGGCGAGGATGTGAGGCGAGAATGGTGGGGGATTCGCGACCGGGCGCGAAAGGTTGGCGAGAATGGGGGGGGATTCGCGCCTTCTCAAGAGGGGCGCGAATGAATATAAAAAAGTGCGAGAATGAAGTGCGAGAATGGGATGGCATTTGCGCAGGTGCGCGAATGCGGGCCAAAAAAGGGCGAGAATGGGGGGGTTTTCGCGCACATTCATTTTGTCGTGTATTATAGTAGCTGGGGGTCAGTCAGTAGCAGCTACTACTACTACTGCTGCTACTACTACGTTCAGTGCAGTTCAGTTCAGTTCTTCCTTTTTGATTCGTCCGGACCACACCATCCAACAATGTCCTAATACTAGTACTAAGTAGATATATCACCAGCTGAAGATGATGATGGAGGAGGCATTATAATATAATCTAATCTAATATACTGTGATAGTATTATGTAATACTACTACTAGCAGCAACAGCAGCAGCAGCAGCAGAAGGAGGAGGGATACCTCGTTGGTTTTCCTTATCCCACTTCCAGCCATTCCGACGTGCGTGCATGTACCGGCAGGTCCGACATTCCGTCGTGACCCAAGTAAAGTTGAATTTGCGTTGAAACCATTCGGGAAGGGGTTTCGATCGCCATGCATGATACGAATTGTACAATGTTTCATTCCGCATACAGTCTTGCAAATGTTCTGCCAAGCGCGTTACGTTACGGTCAAAATCGGCGCCCATGACATCTATAATGGAACCATCCGGAACAAAGTCACGAATATCCGGCGCACCCATATAGACGGGTACCACCCCGGCGGCAAGTGCCTGATAGACCTTTTCCGTCACATAGTTTTCGACATTGCCATTTTCAAAGGCCAAATTGAACTTGTACGGCCTCATCATTTGAATTTTATCACTTCGGTCGACGCGGGGAATGGTGGTAGTGTTGTTACTGTTGGTGGTGACAGGAGTTGGCAGACAAGACGACAAGCCATCGACACGAATGTTAGCATTCCTTAGCGCCATGACCAAAGATTCTCGATGATTGAGTGAATCACAGTTCCGGGCAATAAAGGAAGCGCCATTGATCGTGTCATGGAAGGATACTGGGGGATTGGAAATGTTGTAGTAGTCTTGATGATAGTGGACCCATTCAAAGTATGGTTTTAACAGCGGCGAGGTCCATCGATAGGAATTCTCCAAGTGATAATACGAATCATGATCCTCCGACAATGTTTTTCTGATCGGGTAATAGTGGGTACCCTCCATTTGCAAATAAATCGAGAACTTATCCCCCGCGTATGGTTTCTGCCACCCCCTTCGCTCATAGACGGATGCGTCGGCATCCTTGCGACGACTATGGTCACTGGTATATTCACAAGGCACATCACAGGGCTCGTGACGGTTAAAGTCCATTGTTGTCCAAATAAGAATCGGTGTTGATGATGATGATGATGTTGTTGACGATGATGTTGTTGATGATTGATCCGTATCGTTCTTATTGGGCTGTTGATTCTGGTGCTGTTGGTGAGGGTCAACAACAAGATCAGCAGCAGGTTCTTGATGACGGACCACCGGGGTTTTTGTTTTGGGCGGCACGAGATCCCCTGCAAGATCACGATGATCCCGATGACCACGATGACCACGATGATTCTTGCTGTTGGTTGGTAGATTTATTTGTTCATCTTTGTGTTTGTTGTTATTATTCTTTCTAGTATACAACAATGATGATGATGACGACGACGACGACGACGACGACGATTCTGATGATGTTGATTCTGATGCTGATGATTCGCTGCTGTCCATCAAACTTTGCATCTGAAAAACAACAACGGACAGTTTCGAAAAGCACAGGATTGCGAATAAAATCATCAACGAAGAAGCAGCAGTGGCTCGTCGTCGTTTCGTAGTAGTACGTGTACCGGTACGACACAACATAATTATTTTAGATTCCATGATAGATGAGTTATGATAATGAATGAATGAATGAATGAATGAATGATAATGATAATGATAATGAGAATGAGAATGATGAGAAGGATAATGAGAATGAGAATGAGAAGGATCACTGTCTATGTCGTGCTGTAGTGTACACTGCCGGTACAAGTAGTACGATAGTACATTAGGAATGGAATAGAGGAGTGTCGATCTCAAGCTATGAGTACGAAATATAGTTATACCCAGTCTCTACTGAGCTACGCATCGACAGAAAGTAGTCGTCAAAGATAATTAATTGTGAAACTAAGACAAAGAGACACGTTACAAGTGAAGGTAGGTATGTATTACCCGTCGCCAATGAGGTACGTATCGCCAAATGCTTACGTCACCTCCCACTCGTCTGAACATGTGTATCGGACGACGGGCAGAACGGTCCTTTCGGACAGGGTATTGCATCTAGGTACCGGTACCAGGTACCGCGGTACAAGTACCACTTGTATCATATCATACTTACTCGTACCGAGAGATTTGAAAAATACGTTGGACTCGTTGGATTCGACTCCTCGACTTTTTGTCGCTGGCGTCCTCATCCCGCCCCCGGCCCTTTGAGCTTTGCAATTTCAATTTCGCTCGTGACACACTTTCTACCGCTAAATCTATCGTTTTGTTGTTGCCCGCCCGCTCATTATTATTTTTATCATCGTATCATCATGCATCATCTTCAACCAAGACGGCAAGAAGAAATATTAGAGCCCTAATGCTCCGAAAGTTCCGACGTGGGTGGAGATGCCTTAAATAAAGTTGATGATTCTTCGGCGGTCGGGCCTTTTCACGACTGGCGCGAACGCGTTCTAAATAATTACGCCGAATTCCAGCTCACATTTTATTTTTCGGAACGGAAATGTAGTAGGTGCTTGTACAATAACAAGTGCTACACACAAAAACAAAACACACAATCGAACAAAAAGAGTTGGTGGAGGCTAACAAACCAAACTGGCGAAAATAATAATACCATACGACCATGGCGCAACAACAAAACCACAGCCATGCCGCCCTTCTTCCTTCATTTTTATTTCAACTGATGGCGGATCGAAACATTGATCCCGTCAACGTCGGCCTGGTCGTTGACAATGCCGCGGCGAGTCCGTATCCGCTAATGAAAGAGACGTTTTCAGCGCCCTCCCTTTTCACAGCAGGTCCAGCAGCAGCCCAGCATCCCATCACGCCTCTTTCCTCCAATCGTCACTACAATTCGGCATCTCTCGTGCTGGCATCGTCTCCTCAAAGTACTACTAATAATATGAGTATCATGATGGCAAAGGGGAATGCCCGATGGTCGCCGATTGGGAGCTCGCCAAGAAGAGCAGGAGCAGCAGGGAGTCCAAGCCCTGTCTCGGTTCGATCTCAAACAATCAAAGATCTCCTCAGGCGTAAATCATCGTCAAAGAGGGCGACCAAAACGGGGAAACAGTTTCCTCTTACCGGCGGTAGTATGAGCAAGTCCAAAAACAACAAGCTGCCACCAGTTGCGCCCCAACAACGCGGCGACGGATCCGAAGTCTCTCCCCCGGCTTTTAGTAGTACTCCCTTCTCGATGATGCCGCGGCTTTGTGCTGATGAAAGAACGAGCCCTGCTTCTTCGTCTGCTGGTGGTGGCGATGCTTCTACGTTGGGCGGCAATCGCTCCTTTTCCATGGACTCCTTGTTAATTAAGCCCAGTCGACGAGGATCTCCCAACCTACTAACAACGCTGAAAGAAAAATCCCTTTCGTCCTCCTCCGATGATGCATCCTCCGCCAGCACCCCCAACCAAACGCTGCGAAAATCCGCATCCTCGTCATCACTACCTTCAGGTGGTGTGAGCAAGAACGCCAGTTTACTGCCGTCAGCGCTACTACCAGTACGACTACAACATGCTCAGCAGGACAAAGAAGATGATTTGTTGCGAACCATTCCCGAGGAACGTCAACTGAAGACGACGACGACGACGACGGGTTGCAGCAAGAAGAACAAGAACAAAAAAGAACAAGGAGGCAGCAGTACGACTACTACCAGTGAAGGACGCAATCATCATCATCATCATCATCGAAGTTTCAATTACAAAGTCAAACGAGTCGACATTAGAAATATGGAAACCCAACTGAGAAAGAGCCAGAGCTTGGAAGACGTAATACTACAAAAGGACAAGAAGAAAGAAAACAGTCACCAGGACCGCCGCACCGCGCACAGTTTTGATGGGCAAATCTTGTTGCTCCAGAGAGGTACTACTAGTAGTAGTAGTAGTACCGGAACTGGAACCACGACGACATCATCTTTTCGAAACTTTGATTGGAGGAACAACGCTAGTAGTACCAAGCCGACATGTCGAAGTGCTACTAATAGAAGAAGCAGAGCTGACTTGACGGGGGAAATCAAGAAGGCCATGATGATTCGCTGATTATTGCTGTTCTTCCTCCTCTTTCATGGTGGTGCTGAGGTTGGTGGCGTGACAGCAGCAGCAGTTCTTGTTGATACTGCTGCTACTACTACGACTCTAGTAGTAAAGTGATAAACAATAATAATACTAGTAGGAGCATATCTTGTTAGAACATGGAATTTCCTACCTGTTCCTACCCTTTCATCATCGCACATTTTAGAAGCAAGCGTAGTAGAACTAACACGAGCTCAATCATGAATACACGCCAGTGTTCGTAGTCTACTTTGACGAGTGAGGCCGCCGCCACGACGAACGACAACGCGACGCGACGCGACGCACGACGATCTCCTCATCGTGTCCGACAAATTTGTCCGACAACACGTCGATGATGACGTCCTACTACTATAACTAACTATCCGAATGACTGATGCGTACATTTTCTAGTCTTTTTTGGACATTATATTCTGGGGCATTTTTTGTCCAACAACGCGACTAAAGACACACGATCGAGGAGATCGAGATCCGCAAAACCCCAACATCGCAATGACCCGCACATTATAATCTCATGCATTCGTAATTCGTAATATCACAGTCTCCATTCCAATCCAAAACAACTCATGCCAAGGCGCAGCAGCATGTAAGGCAGTAAGAAATGTTCATAAAAATAATAATCATGAAGCCTCTTCTATTGCATCTTTGCTGGAGCTTCTTGATCATCGTTCCTTCTTCTCTGGCGTCTGGGCCGCTAAAAGTCCTGGAGGATGCTGCTGCTGCTCCTCGATATCTTCAAGAGGATCTTGCGTGCCCCGATGCCAATGGATTCGAACGCATTATTGCGCTTGAAGAATACTTTATCATTGATCTTTTGGGTGCCCCTGGCCAAGTCGAACGAGATGATTTGGAGGAGTTGGAGTCGAGCTTTATCAGTAGCTGGAACTTCACCATTTCGAATGGTGGTGCGGATGAACAAGCCTGTCAGTGGGATTCTTTGCAAGCCACCATTCTCGCCGATGATTCCGTAATTGATGGCTACAGCAACATCGACAATCCGACTGGTTTTTCTACTGAGAGGCAATTCTCATACGTCTTGATGGTCCAAGCACAAAAGTGTCAGCCCGTTGGGTGCGAGGCCCCGGCTTCTATATTTTCTTCCTCCGACAGTCCTCCTTCTTCTCCAGCTAATACTCGTCGAAATCTGATGCTGTTAGCAAACGCCGAGGAGCCAAAGCAGTCATCGCTCCGCTCTAGTAGTCGTGCGAAAGGTTCACTCTCGAAGAAGCGCAATTTACAGCAACAAGGTGAAGATGAAGATGAGTGTTTTGCCTCGACTTGCAATTCAGCGCCGACGCTCTCCCGATTTCTCGCGGGTTGGCGGAAACAACTACTCGAAGGATCCTTATTCGAGCTCCAAGGAGTGACTCCTCTCATTATTACAGAGGGTTGCCCATTGACTCCTTTTGGCAAGTTTGCCTCTCAAGTCTACGTGACTGTAAAGAACAATAATGAAACAGCAGCAGCATCCGAGTGGTGGAGCGACCAAATGTTGGACAACGTCGCACAACTCTTTGCCGAATCGTATAACCAGCTCAATATCTTGAATACCGAAATGTGTGATCCTCTCAAGAGACAAGTGACGTATTTCTCGGCAAAAGTCGTCGAGCTGACCGCCAATACAACCACTTTGGAACTGTACTTGTCGGGAAGTTGTCAAAACTGCAATACTACGACCAATCTTTTTGACTCAGCACAACCACAAGGCAATAACACCGATGATGATGCAATGAGATTTCTCCAAGAAGAAGAAGAAGAAGAAGAAGAGTTGTTCGATCCAGCGGTAGTGGCCTGCGCATGTCCCAATAACGGTACCGATACTATTGTTCGCCGAGGGCCTACTCTTGCCGAATTCGTTTCAGAATTCCAACCGGCAATCGAGGGCGATCAAAGTGCGATCCTACAAGAGCTATCCAAAGTCCAAGAAGTCAATCCTATGTGGTGCCAAGATCCGGCGACTCCCTTTGAAGCGACTGTGTTTATCGACTATAATAATTATCAACAAGAAGCTAATACTTCTTCCTCCTGCATCAGCTTTTTGGACGACAACCACACTGCGATCCTCGGGGCGGGTATTTTGGAAAGCTACAACACGTTGCAAGGCAACGACTATTGCGATCCTCTCTTCCGATCCTTGTCGACCGTCACCCACATTGCGACCAGTCCTCGTACTGATGACGGACGCTCATGGACTTTGGAATTCTTGGTCCAAGGAATGTGTCGCGGGTGTGGAAGGATTTCTACCTTGTTCTCTGATGATGATTATCATACTACCAGCTCGACTGCTTCCAGTGCCAGTAGTGGTAGTGGTAGTAGTAACGGAAGACTACTACTGGTGCAGCAGGATGACTTGTTCGGTCGGGTTCCGACACGAAGCCGAAGCTTGTCGGAAGCCTGTTCATGTCCGACGCAAATCTTGGCCGAACGAGCCCCTACCGAAGCCGAGTTTCGGGAGGTCTACGAGGAGGTACTGGCGGGGCTCTCGGACGAGCTGGCATGTACCGACTCAGCTTTAACCGTGGCTCCCACGGAAGCCCCAACTACCATGGCTCCCACTGAGGCTCAAGTGAACTGTACCATTGATCTCTCGTCTACAAGTACGTTGCAATCGAAAGTGCTTGTGATGACAAATATAAATGCAGCCCAGGCATCGATAGAAGCCTTGGGGCAATCGTTAATCGATACATACAACACTCTCATCAACGAGACGTACAGTATCTGCCAAGCGTCCCCTCGACAAATGACAAGTTTTTCCTTCGAGGGACAAAATGATCAAAAGGAGACTGACATCAAAGGGTTTTCTGAAATCGACTTTCTGTTCGAAGGTACATGTGTCGGCGATTGTGACGAGCCGTTGTTTTTCTTTGATCCGGATGTCTTGAGTCAAGAAGAGTTTTTCATGTACTACTCCGAAGCGGTCGATACCGGCTTGGACTTTTTCAGTGAACGAGAGTCCATTGAGTGTCCCAGTACCGATGATACAATCATCTTTGAAGACTTTGTCGTGATTGAATTTGAAGTGGATTGTTTGGATGGTACTTCCTTGTTGGAGGATGCATCACTTCTCGAGGAACTCCAAGACGCATACGTCACGACCTACAATGATCTGAGTCGTCGAGAGTACTGCGATCCCTACTCTCGGCAACTGACATCGGCCAAGATTGCCTTGGTTGGAGCGAACAATACGTTTGGCAATATTCCTGTGGAAATGGCGCTCAGTGGGACGTGTGTCAATTGCACTGGTCTTGGTCTCAGCGTTTACGATATCCCTAACTTGCTCATGACAGAAGCGACGAGTCGTCGTCGCGTTCTGGAGGATTCTTCATGGATGATGACTACTATTCCAACAAGGACACTCCAAGAGGAGTGCTTTTGTCCCGCTCACCCAATCGGCAGTCGGGCTCCCTATGAAGCCGCGTTTATCGATGCTTATCAAGAGACGGTCAAAAATCTCAATTTGGAATGCATCTCCAATGTCGCTGAATGCGAGTTTGGAACGATTTTCAGTGCCGGGATCCTAGTGGAATTCGAAGGCACTGCGGAAAACATTACTGACGATGTCATTCGAGGAATCGAGGAGGCATTGCTGGAATCGATCAATCAGGAGTATGCTAACAATGAGACGAAATGCAATCCCGAATTTCGATTGGTGGAATCCGTCGATGGCACCATTATAACAGACGAAGAGAGTCGGCGAACGCTTCGACAGTATCACACGCGGAATTTGCAAGCTCAAGACCCGAGTGCTGCCCCCTCATCGTCTCTGATGCCGAGTCTACCTCCGACATTATTTTTCATCGCAGGCCCTACCACTACGGATGATGTGGTCCCAAGTACAGTGGATATTTTCCTTTACGTCTCGGGTATCTGTAATGGCTGTGAGGCGGATGGAACTTTGACAAATGAAGTTTCCAGTCGCCGTCGTCGTTTGCAAGAAGATGGAACTACCCCCAAGAGCTTGTCGAACTCCAACTGCTACTGTGAGATTGGAGCAGTGATCGATTTTACCGCGCCTCCACCGGAATTTTTGCAAGCATCGTTTTCAGAGAAATTATCAAACAAGGGCATTTCCAACGAAGTCAAAGATTTTGGAGAATTGCCCGAAGTCGATTGCTCGAAGATTCAATGCGGACCTCAGGGTCCGGGTCCACCGCCTCCGCCTCCAGGTCAGGCTCCAGGTCAGGGTCCACCGCCTCCGCCTCCAGGTCAGGCTCCAGGTCAGGGTCCACCGCCTCCGCCTCCAGGTCAGGCTCCAGGTCAGGGTCCACCGCCTCCGCCTCCAGGTCAGGCTCCAGGTCAGGGTCCACCGCCTCCGCCTCCAGGTCAGGCTCCAGGTCCATCTCCTGGTCCACCGCCTCCACCCCCACCGCCTGGTCCGGGTCCATCTCCTGGTCCACGGCCTCCACCACCGCCACCTGGTCCGGGTCCATCTCCTGGTCCACCGCCACCTCCTCCACCGCCACCACCACCTCCCCCTCCACCACCTCCGCCACCACCGCCACCACCGCCACCACCGCCGCCACCGCCGCCACCACCTCCACCTCCACCACCACCGCCACCATAGGTTTCAATTCATAGTGTCTTGTGGCAGAAGCGGGCGATGTATGTAGCTGAGAGATAATCATATTGCAGTACTATAGATCATGTGCAGTACACACAACGCCGAAAACGAAAATCCCTCGCCGCTACACTACTACAGGTACAAAGTAGTTTTAGAACATGATGTGAAATAATCCGTCCTACATAATAATATATAGTCAGCACTGTTGTTCTCTATTCTTTTATTATTATAATATTAGGCACCTCCCTCGCTGGAAATCACCAAAACCCCCTCGTAAAATACTGGTTGCGGTGGACGGCTCCAAAGAGGCGGCTGCGGCGGTGGAGTAGTCCTTGTATTATTATTGGGCGGCTGATGCTCTGCCTTATCCGAAGATTGTTCCACTTTGTCACTACCGGTACCACCACCACCCTCCTCCTCCTTTTTCTTGTTCTTGTTCTTGGTGCCACTACTACCACCAGTAGTAGTAGTAGTACTGTGGGCTTGTTGGAAGGCTCTTCCATTCTTCCATGCATCAAAACTCGCTCGATCTTTCCAGATGGTAGTTGACATGTACGTGGGTTCGCTGCTCGTGTCCATTTCAACAGTTCCATGTCCCTTGGCTTGACCATCTCGACGCAGCATGGTAAATGCCACAAACCCATCGCATTCTGCAAGCCTACTTTCGCGATTCGCCCATTGTTGTTCAAAGGCAACGGCATTTTCTCGCGGCACATAAAATTGATTGCACGCAATAAAACATTCCGTCGGCAATGTATTGACACCATCGGCTTGTACATTCTTTCGCCATCCATCGACCGTTTCGGGAACCGATTCTGGCACAATCGATTGGACCAACAATCCGTCGTAAAAGGCGGGTCGAGGGGCGCCTCGCAATACGAGCGCCGAATTGACCATGGTGCTCAAAAAGGCACCAATAGAGGTCCCTCCATGCGCTTCCTTGAAGGCTTCTCCCGATCGCCAGGCACTAAAATCCGATTTCTTGTCCCAAATGGTAAAGCTGACCATATTTCCCTGGGCCGTGGCATCATCCGTTCCTTCGTCGTAGGTAGTAGTAGTAGCACTAGTGCTAGCACCGCTGCTGCTGTCGCCTGCGTTCAAAGTCACACGTCGCATCAAATGAAAATATTTGAATCCTGGAAGAGTCGCCAGTTTGGACTTTCGAGTCGCCCAACGTTGTTCAAATTTGGCAGCCTTGCCTTGACGGACGGCAAAACGATTCGTAGCGACATAACGATCTCGTTTCAACAAGCCATTAGGGGCGGCGGCCGCCATTGCTGTTTCTTCATCCTCTTCGGTAGTTGCTGTTTCAGCTGTGGTAGCAAATAGGGGCGAAGCCGCAGCAGCACCACCGGTATTACGTGGACTACACGTGCTACTACGGGCAGTAGTCGTCGTCGCCACAGCAGCAGGAGCCACCACCACGCCACGATTAATACTAAACCCATGAACAACGACCAATAAGAACGAAGTCATCACCCAGCACATCATGGCGAGGATGCCCCAGCAGGAGCGAAACAAGAAGTACCGCTGTCGTGTCATGATGATTCCTTTTGCTTTTTTAATGACAATGATGGGCACTAGTACTAGTAGTAGTAGTAGTAGTCTTATACTTCTTTGGGATACTGTAGTACTTGCAATGAATCATCAAGCATAGGGAGTATCATGAAATATGGGAAACATACAGCAGCTGCTTCGTTTCTGGGACGCATCACAATATGCTGATGCGAGATCTCGAAAGAAAGATCGTGACGATAATAATAGGAAGCGGGTAATCGTCAGCGAAGTAGAGTGTAGAGTCCAGTACTATTTCCACAGAGGGCGAGGATGGCGGAGGGCGAGCGCCTGAGTGAGTACGTAGGAGTGAGTCAGATGTGTCGGAATGATAGAAAGCAAAACGGGAGCGGGAAGATTTTTTGAGGGGACGGCGGGGGCGATAAAGCGAGCGCGCACAGGGCATACCGAAAAGCGCCAAAAACTCGCCCGATCGAAATGATTGATTGATTGATGAGAACTCACAGGTCTCATCCCATCAGAAATTATCATCCATCAATCAACGCATCTCTCATCTCATCGATTATCGCACACACAACGCCTCACAAAAGGTACAAAACCACATCTTTCCCAGCATTCAACATACATTGTCCACACATAAACACAACACAACAACACACGAATAACGACACCAGCATACATACAGTAGAGACAATAGTATACAGTACGATGACTCGACCTCCTCGTGTTCTTCAAATCGCCATGGTTCTACTGGTAGCAGCCAGTATGGAGGATACCAGCAGTAGTACTTTCAAGACGAGTACTACTACTAGGGGGAGCAGCATGATGGCCGTGGCTCAAGAACAAGCTGCTTTTCCTTGCGGAAACCCAGACGATGAGACCACCCGCGTTATTTCCAACACGGACTTTACTACCATTCGGCCTGTCCTTACAGACTACAAGAACAATTGGCTCATGCCCGAACGAACCCACTGGCATATGTACGCTATTCCCGATGGTGAAATGCCGCGATATTCTTCCGAACCAGAAGGTTTGATCAAAGAACCCAAAGTTTCGGGGTCCATTCTGACCTTTCCCGTCCAAGAAGGCATTCTCAAGGACCTCGGGTACTCCAAGGGCGACAAGATCGATACAGCTGTCAATCTATTTATCCCCATCAGTCGACTTCGAGACATCCGAATCGATAGTGTCAATGATTACGTGGAAGTGATTGTTGCTTCAGACGAGCCACAATTCGATGCTCTTGTCGTTAACTCATCGTCAGCAGCACTACTACCTACCATCAACATTCGTTCTTCGGGGGTGGACAGTGTCTTGTACGTCAACGCTCCCTATTCCAAGGTCCAGTACAAGGGGGAAGGTATAGATACTACAGCCATTATCCGAGCTGGCAATCAATCTTCTGTCCATCTTTCGGGAGTCGATCAACAAGTTCGAATCAAATCAGAATATTATTTGTCCAGTGTCCTGTTGGAGGGGGTGGATATAAAAGTGTTGATTGAGGGAAACGACTATGGTCTAATCAAATTGTCCGGAGTGGATTGTGAGGTGAAGGTCAATGGAGAGACGGGATGCAATGGCAACGTCGAAAATTCAGGGGTCAGTAATAACTGTCGCGCTACACAAGACACAGTGACCGTTCCAACTTTGGCCTGTCTTTCGCAATCCAAAGTCATCAAAGGATCATCGTCAGGAGACTTGTCCACCGGAGCGATAGTAGGAATCTGTCTTGCGATTCTGATCGTGGTGGCATTTTATTTTGTATTTTGTGGATACTGCCGTGGTGCTGCTCCTACTACTACTGCTAGTAGTACTGGGCAAGAAAAAACTGGCCCAGCAAAGAGTGCTACTACCACGGAGGCAGCACCTGCTGGTTCTGTCCTCGCCGAAGCTCAAGTGATTGAAGTCGTCGTCGAGGACGATCCAGAGCAACCAGCATTACCATCAAAGAACAGTGGCAACAACAACAACCAAGGGAAGGGTGGTGCAGGTCCCGGTGTCAACAGGCCTACTACTAGTACCGGCGGTGCGACGAATAGAACCATGAGGAGCCTGCAGCATGGGTTGTTTTAGTAGTAGTAGTAGTAGTGGTGGTAGTGGACGACGTGGTTGGGTGCGCTCTAGGATGACGACGAAGACACGGTGATGATACATACTATATAATATCTTATAATGGCCACAGAACCTGGTAGTACTAGTCTCTGCTGATACTACGAGTACAGTATTGGCGTGTTGGTGGATTTACTCCGTAGTTTTTTAAGAAGAACTGATGTTCTTGGCACCATGCACCATGTTATGCTGTATTCTCCCTCGAGTCGTCGTGAATAACGATGGAGCGAGAGGAGGCCATCGACTGGATGTCTGTCTCTCGTATCACTTCTTGTCATCCTTGTAAGGTTAACTTTATTGTTACTACTCTGAACTACCACTAGCTATTAATAGCATGTCCCGTCACCAGCTGCATATCCGGTATGAGAGGATTAACACGGTTGAGAGGAGTCCCGTCACCACCCAGTCATGCCGTAAGCAGTACTGTAGTCAGATGTGTCGGAACGAACAAAAAACGGGGAAGGATTTGAGGGACCACCAATCGGCGGGGGCGGGAAGTTTTTGATGCCGACCTTGGAGCACAGAAAACTAAAAATGTATTCATTAGAAGCCGTTGAATGACAGTTCGTAGTTCATTTTGATATGCCTTCAGTCACCATGCGCATACGCCGCATCGTGAATTTTTTATGCCCGATGTCGGAACACGGAGAGTTATGCAAAACTACGTCGACGGATATCGAGCAATGATATGTGCACGAAGTTGCTTGTTGTGGGCGCCACAATAATATTGCATCCGACGATGAGCAACGCACATACCGCCGGTATGAAATTTTGAAAACATCATGCTAGGTGTTCCTCTCCGCATGCAGATGATCGGTTGAGGGTTGAGAATCGCCGAAGTGCACCATCACACCAACTGCAACTGAATTCAATCCATACCACAACATTTTTTGCGTTTGGGAAACTGCATACGGGTACAAGACCACTGCGGCTCCATTATTTTTATCACGAGCATCACATCGCTACTCTTGTCCGCCTCCGTCCCAGCATCCATTGCGAAGACGATGAAGCCCGTTACGAGTATTCCAAGTACTGCTGTTTCGTTGCTCGTCTGGATCGTGACAAGCAATAATCCAGTGCGAGTAAATGGATCCGTCTTGTTCCAACCCCCGGCTCAGCTCTTAAAAGAGAAGCTCATGATTCATGAACTTCCAGACACTGGGGAAGAGTGGACGACTTTGAAAAATGGAGTTGAATTCCAGCCGGCTGGGAACTTGAGCCCCCTGTCGGAATACCACCTTCGTAAATTGACATCGTCCTCTGGGAGCAACAACAAGAATTCCGGTGATGATCAAGGAGAGTACGGTGGAGCGTTTGAAAAAATGTTTGTAGATGGTACCGAAACGCGGTACGATGAATACGCACAAGCCTGGAGGGCACTCGGTTTCTTTGTGGATTGTGACTATGTTGGAAACAACAATGATGAACAAAATGATAATGACGATAACCAAAAGAATACGGGGGGTTGCCAACGATTCATGCTTTGGGCTGCGGTAAGTGCTGCTGCTGGTGCAACAATACTGGTACTAGGGACTACTAGACAGTATATATTCGCACAGTGAGTACAGGAGTTTGCTTTGATATCATCTAGCTCGCATCTCACTGTCGGCCCCTCTTGACTGGCTCGCTTTGGCTCTTAACGCTACCGGTACTAGTATGTTGACGAATCATACTCTGGGAACGAAGCCGGAGAATACATGTACTATGATCGGAAGAATGGCCAGTGGGATGAAACTATCTGTGCTGTCAAAAAGTCTACGCGATGCGCCAAGATGGACTGTCATTTGCCCAACACCCACTTTTCGTTGCTAGGTTTCTTCAGAGAACCAAATTATGGGGAGTGGATGGAGCAGCTCTTTAAACATGAAGGAGACTGCGTCTGGACCGACGAAGAGTACCAATTCATGCAACAGATGCGGGAGGTTTGGCCCAGTGGATGTACGGCATCCAGACACACTATTAGTACTAGTACCGCTACTCGTAGCAGATGGTACTCCTTCAATTCTACGAGTGAAGCTTCGACGAAGACTACTATCTACTATGATATCAAACCAAGCAAGTACGGCGAATACGATCTTGGATTGTACGTCGACAATATGTGTTCTAACGAATATACTGGGAATCTAACCGTCGAAGAGGTGCTGCGTGAGGTGGTATGCAGCAATGGTGGTGGTGGGGACGGCGGCGACGACGACGACGCTGCTGCTAACGACGACCTTTGTACCTCTCAAATTACCAATTGGAGAAAAGCGCGTCAATCGGCCAACGGGGGTGATGGAGACGGTAGTGATGATCACGACGGTGGGGCGCGGAACATATGGGCTTTGATGGGACAGTTAGAGACATGGAATCGTGGATTTGATGTCTGGAAACAATGTCAACCATGCAAGACGTATGATTTGACCGCATCTGTTGCTGGCTTCAAATACGAGGCCAATGAGGATGGCCTTCGGTACAGCTTTTATAACACTGATTATGTGCCGGAGACTCCATCTCCAACGGCTGCCCCTACCAAGCCTGGGTTGTCTTGCGCCTGTACCGATGAAGGTCGAGACACCGCCCAGGATCAATGCGGTGCCAACAATGACGACCAGGACAATGATGGAAATGGTGAAGTTTGTTCCTATGTTTGTTGGGACGACAACAATTCGAAATATGTGAAGTACAGTAATAACACCAACGGCAACTACAAAAATAAGAACTACAACAACGGCAACTACAAGAACCAAAACTACTACTACAACAACAACAAGTACAACAACAAGTACAACAACAAGTACAACAACAAATACAACAACAACAACAACAACAAAGATTGTTTCTGTTGTTGCTGCGATCAATCCGAACGAAGTGAAGTCTTCCATTGTTATGATGACGCAGATTATAACAATGTCAACCAGGTAAGCACGATTTGAAGTTGAGAGGAAGGAACAACATGTATGGGCGCCACTCACGATTGTTTCTTTACTACAATACTCCGAACATCAGTGCATGAAATTCGCGACTCATACCAACATGATGACGGCGTCTTGGTCGGACATTGAAATGGCTCTCGCTCAAGGAAGTATTGCTTCCGTTGCTTATCCTACGGGCAGCCGTCTTGCGGAAGACCAGAGAGCGTTTACATTGTTGTCTACCGGCGGTAGCACCTTCGGCGTGGGTGATTCGACCTACGCCGTCAAGCAGCAACGAACCGACTTAGTATCGCTTACCACGGCTAGTATCATGTTACTTATTTCGGCCATCCTCTTTGCTTGTTCGGTCTATCGTTTCAAGACATTGCGAACAGAGTATTCGGGGGGTACCACGGTCCGAAAGCCACTCATGTCTTCCCGTGGGAGGGTGAAGGATCCTCTGAAGGGAGTCATGGCATAGCAACACTGTAAACAACTTTAGATCAGTACTGCCGCACTCCGCTTTACGTCAGTGCTTGTACAGTTTTTATTCAGGATTCGTGACGCAATAAGAAAAGTATTTGAAATGGAACTATTAGTAGTAGTAGAAGTAGAAGCATCTTCGGTTGCGTGGACGTCCCCACCCAATAACAACAACCGCGGCTCTTTATCTCATAAAACGGTATGGACTCGGCGATGCTTTTGAATTTCGGGAGGAAGAAGAACAGGCTCTTCGGATAAATCCCGAAGCAACGCCTCATCCACTTCTGCTCGGGTACTCATTTCCTCTCGAATTCGCTGCAAGGTGGGCAAATAGTTTTCTTCGGCCAATTCCACCAAATCGTCTTCCTCCAACAATCCGTTCCCGTTGGTATCGAGAGAATCAAAGATCGATTTGAGTTGGTCAATAGTGGATCGATCGACCTTTTGAAGAGCCACCAGCATGAATGTGATAAAGTCTTCCCGATCGACCTTGCCATCTTCGTTGGTATCCATGTTCCGAATATCGCACAGAGTCAAAGATCGGTGCAAGAATTTGGACTGGGCGACTCGTTGCTTCCGTTGTATATAGACCGTGGCGATTCGTCCCAAGACTTCTCCAAACACGGCCACCGCGAGTGGCAATAAGATGACGCAATACAGCTTGTCGAGTTGGTTTGTGGGTGTATAGTCTCCATATCCCGTAGTAGTGGCGGCCATGATACAAAAATACATGGTTGAGGTGAATCCCCAGTCTTCTCGGATCCCTAGCAACAATGACATAAAGGCCACGAGCCCGATCAAAGGAGCTTCGGCTCTTACGACTCTCCAAACATCATCCGCGAGTGATACATGATCTCTCCAAAAGCCCGACTCTTGAAGAAGAATCTCATCATCTTCCGTGTCGTCATCGTACTTCTTTTTTTTCTTGTTGGGATCATCCCCAGCACCACTAACGTTCCGTTCGCTTCCCTCTGCGGGTGGTTTGAACAAGGTTTCCATCATTTGAGATTGCTTCTTTCGTTGAAATCGTCTCATCGCTTTGGTTTGATATTCCGAAATGAAGCTTCCAAAGATGGCAATAAAGACTCCTAGAATAACGACACCATAAATGGCAAAGACAATCGTAAAGAGTTGGCCTGGGACCGTCGTGGGTTCGAGATCTCCGTATCCACAAGTAGTACTAACAAAGAGAGAAGAGAACGAGAAGCAAAGAGAGGAGCAGAGCAGAGCAGAGAGAAAGCCGTCGTAGTTGTGAGCAAAAACAAAACGGAATCATCATCATCATCTTCTTCGTCTTCCACACAAGAACTTCATCAGCAAATTAATAATACTGTACTCGTACTTACAAGGTTGCGACTGCAAAGTACAGACTGTCAATAATGGTCCATTTCTCAAACACAAAGGAATATGCAATGACTGCAATCGTCATGTAAACGGCGAGATAAAAGAGACAATTCATAATGATTTGTCGATTCTCCAAATTCTGAAAGGCCCCCGTCAAACTGGGCAAGGCTTGTTCTCCCGAACTGCTCGTTCCAGTACTCATTTGATCTCCTTGTTCGGATGCAGGTGTCGTACTACCGTTGTTATGACTGCCCCCATCTTCTTCATTGTTGTCTTCATTGTTGTTGTTATTGTTATTGTTGTTGTTGTCATGGCCATCGTTCTTTGAAAATAAAGTCTCATCGTCCCATGTCACCGTCTTGTCATTATCATCATTAGTATTTTCGGGTGATAAAGCTCGTTCAAAGATGGAACCATATTCAATAGTGCGTGGTACAAATCGTTCACTAGCGGTACTGCTGGAGGGAGAGGAGCACAGTGGGTGTTGTTGTTGCTGCTGTTGCTGATGTCCTCCTCGCAGACTTTGTCTCTCGTGATTCCTCGTTCGTCGTTCTTCCTCCTCATCATCATTGTCATTGTTCAAGCCTTGAATGTAATTGGAAGGGTTCCAGAGGCCCGTGAACATCACCATGGTGAAAGAGGAATAAGACGGTACGGCGCACTTTGCTTGGATGGATGTTTGTCTGCACTTTTTCCTTTCCGTAATATTCTTGTGCTGTTATAATATGTACTCGTAGTTGATGATAGTACTACTACTACTAGTAGCTAATAGTACTACTTGTACTTGTAAAGCAACAACCCACAACAATCAATCAATCAAGCAAGCAAGCAAGCAAACGATTTTTAACAAATGAGATAGATGATGATGATGATATGTGTTGTTGCGTTCAAAGATTCGAGATTCGTTCTTTTCCTGCAGCAGTCGTCGCTTTTCTACTGCGGTGCGGTGGTGACGCGATGCGGCGACTTTTACTCTCCATCCATTGGGAGAATTGTCGGCGGGAATAGGAAGCTGGAGATGCATATGATTTGCGCCTTTTGCGTTTGTGGCTCTCGTTTTCATCATTTTGTGAGATGCCAATTTGGGACCTCTCGCTCGTGATGTGAGTTGGAGCACCTTCTGCCAGCCAATGAAATCATTTGGAATGAGCTGGCATGTGACATTAGCTGAGTGAATGAGTGAGTGACCGTGAATTCTGTTGTGAGGAGGAGTTGGACGCACGGACGGACTCGACTCACGCACGGGACGATCTTGCTCTGGCGTACCTCGCTCGCGCGCAGAATATAAAATAATATACGACAATGTATACTTTAATTTTATTGCACATTGATGATTCATTGGACTACAAGCAACAAAAGGAGAGAAGAAGGTTCCCCATCATCCAACCAACAAAAGGAGAGAAGAAGGTCCCCATCATCCAACCAACAAAAGAAGGTGCTTTCGAGGATGTGGCAAGGGGGAAGCTTGCACTATATTTCCGCACGAAGAAACGCGCAAAGGAGAAAGTGCATGAGTACTCCAAGTATTTGAAATGGAAGACCTGGGATAGTTGCGAAACAATTGAAGACATTGAAAATCAGATTGTCGACTCGATGCAATTTTCCAAAGCGACGAAAGCAATACCATTATCGATAACAAAGGGGAGGAGCACGGAGAGATGAAATCAATTCCCAAAGACTCGAAAACTTACGAAACAATGTTTAAATGACGGAAGAACTCCTCGATTTGTTCGTGGAGGTACGCACCATCTACGACCAAAAGATGACCCTCTAGGTGGCCGCGGATCACTGACATGTTCGGGGGCGACCCATCTACCACTAACGGACAACGGTGGGACCCATTTTTGAAGAACATTGTTGAACCGACTTACTCCACTCTCACCAACGCATCAATCGCCCTACTGCC
The DNA here is from genome assembly GCA_956465555.1 of Nitzschia sp. pyKryTriq1. Classification (NCBI taxonomy): domain Eukaryota; phylum Bacillariophyta; class Bacillariophyceae; order Bacillariales; family Bacillariaceae; genus Nitzschia; species Nitzschia sp. pyKryTriq1. Next base: position 4,571,713 of record OY101115.1, read on the forward strand.
CAGGCTTCCAAGCAGGAGATGTGGTGGAGCAAGCAGCATGCCACAAACAGCAGCGAAAGGCAGATAATCAGACAGGGCCTTAATGCAGAAGGCACCACTCAGGGTTCCTTTCTTTGTTGGTGCCCATGTGGCAAAGCTGAAGTGTTTGAGAGACTTGGTGAAGTGAGATGCAGTTCATTTTTTTGGCTTTTTTTGGCTTTTTTGGCTGAATTTTAAAAAAATTCAGGAGCACCCACCCCCCCCCAGCCAGCACAACTTGGCAAATAAAAGGAGCTTACTTAGTAGTTTCAATATGGGTATTATTTAGTGCTGATTTGGTTTTGTACCAGGCCTACGTACGGCACTGTACGTGCTGTCAGTACTGGTACTGTACTAACAACAGCTAGCGGACAGCGGACGCACGAAACCGCCGTCCGCCGTCCGCCGCGGCCGTTCTCCGTTCTCGACTAGACGACTACCTTGACCAAGTCGAGATGGACCCCATCTATTACCGCGGTACGAAATAATATAGTCCCGCGGTATCTTATCGCATAAGGTCTCGCGAGACGACCGCATCTCGCGCATCTCGCGCATCTGCATCTTCCGCATCTCCATCTCCATCTCCATCTCCGTCATCTTCTATTATATTGAGACGATACAAACCCTTCCGGGGAATATAAATCGCTCTCATCATCATTATCAATCAATCAATCAATCAATCAGTACACATATTATTATAGCATTCAGTCAGTGTCGACGACATCATCATGACTGACGACAAGGAAAATACGAACAGCCGTGCCAAGGTCATGATGATGATGGAGGATACTGCAAATAATGCTGCTAGTACTGCTGAACCATCGTTATCGTTATCATCGTTATCATTACCATTATCATTTGACAAGGATCGAGCGATTCGATTCTTTGCATCGTCCTTGTTGCATCCATTACCCGCTCCCTATGTGAAACTGGATACCAATCGAATGACCTTGGTGCATTTTTCGGTCCATGCTTTGGATCTATTGGGCGTATGGGACGATGATGACGATGACGACGACGACGGCGACGACGATGGCGACGAGGAATTAGTACTAAACAAGAACAATGAGTATGATTATCCTCGACTGCTGAGGAGTCGTCGGACAAGCATCATGCAATGGATCCAGAATTGTCTTTTTTTGCAAAGAAATAATAATAATGATAATGGTGATGATGATGATGATGATGATGATAATGATGATAACAAGAAGCATAATAATAATAATAATATTGGTGGATTCATGGGTGGGACCTTTGTGGGACCGGCGACTCCCAAAGACTGGGAACAGGATCCCATTCTTTGCCGCGAAACAACAACCACTGCTGCTATGATCAGCAACAACAACAACATCAACAGCAGCAGCAACAGCAGCAACAACAACAACAACAACGACCAAGACAACAAAGAAGCTCCATCCTCCTTTCCATATAATTATGAGTCGTCGTCGTCATCATTGACACCCTATCATCAACCACATATTGCCATGACGTACTGTGCCTTGTTGACTCTGATTGTCTTGGGAGATAATGATGACAAGGATGGGGATGAGGATGAGGATGAGGATGAGGATGATAATGAGGAGGATGATGATGATGGCGGCGAGAATGCTAGCAGTGACACCACCACCAGTCATCGATACCGATACTACTTTCCCGACAATAATAAGAGCAGACGTCTTCTTGTGGAGCATGTTCGATCCTTACAACGTCGCGATGGCAATGATGATGATGATGATGATGGTGGTGATGGAAGTTTTGGTTGCGTCGTCGACCAGCCATCGGAACAGGACATGAGATTTTTGTATTGTGCCTGTGCCATTTCGTATCTCGTGGACGATTGGTCCGGCGTCGATATCGATCGAGCCATTGGATATATTCGATCCTGTCGAGCCTATGATGGAGGGATTGCCTTGGTACCGGGACAAGAAGGTCATGGAGGGTCGACATTTTGTGCCCTGGCGGCATTGACCTTGATGGGACGTTTGGAAGAAGTACTGGTGGGACCTACTACTACAACTACCACTACTACAACTAACAACAACAACAGCAGCAGCAGTAGGAATATGATAAGCTGGAAGGACGAATTGATTCATTGGTGTGTCCATCGACAACAACAAGAGGCGGGAGGAATGCAAGGTCGACCCAACAAGTTACAAGATACCTGCTATAGTTATTGGATTGGGGGATCGTTGAGATTACTCGGTCATCAGGAGGACTCGCTGCTGGACCAGACAGCCTTGAGAGATTTCATTTTGTCGTGTCAATCTCCTACCACAATGGGCGGCTTTTCCAAGGCTCCCGGAACGTATCCGGATATTCTTCATTCCTTTTACAGTTTGGCATGGTTGAGTCTATCGAACAACAACAACAACAACAGCAACAGCAGCAACGATGACGATGGTGAGGACAAGCTTCCCCTTCATCGCCTCAATGCGACTCTGGGCATTCGGCAAGATCGTTTGGAGCGATACCTGCGAAAAAATGGTCGAGCAAGCGAGATATTAGCCTCTAAATTACCATAAGCCCAGTGCAGCGGTGGGCTTGACCACTATATCTGATCAATTGATCGATCGATGGTTCGTTCGTTCGTTCGTTCGTTCGTTCCTCACTCAGGGAAGGTACCACTCCGTTGCCATCATGATGGTCATTCCCACGAGGGTCCCCCAAAGCATCCCACCATAATTTTGATGCCGCACATGACGATACGCCTCGGGGTATAATTCCACCACCGCCACCATGCACATAATTCCTGCGACGCATGCCAGAATATTTTCCAATGGAGGAAGACTTCCTTTCGTAATATTCTTGTTGTTCAAGACTCCCAATGCCAGCAGGGCGCCCATGGGCTCCGCCAAACCACTGACACTTGCCAATCCAAAGGCCAGCCATGGAGCATCCGGGCGGGCGGCCATACAAGGGACAGCAATCGCAATGCCTTCGGGGATGTTATGAATCAAAATGCCAATGGCCACGGTCACTCCCAATTCTTTCGATTCCGCCACAGAAGCCACCACGGCCAACCCCTCTGGAAAGTTGTGACATAGCAAGCTGACAAATAATAACATGGCAACACGCCACGAACGCTGTCTTTCTTCATGTTTTTGTTGCCGTCTTTTCGAAGTGCTGTTATTAGTATTATTATTGTTGTTGTTGTTGCCGTTCGCTGGCGGGGAGGATGACGACGACGAAGTCGTCATTTTCCTCTTGTCGGCCCCATCGTCGTCATCGTCACAACTCGATCCCCCCGCAGAGTAGTAGTCATCATCCTTTTCCAAACTATCTCCACTACTGTAGCCGGATAATTGTGACGATGTCAACTGCGAAGTGTCGCGGCTGACGGTCCGTCTTGTGGCAGCACCCCGATGGTCCTTTCTCTTGTTGTTGTCGTTGCTGCCGGATTTTTTATTTTTTGGTCGTAGCAAATATTGTCGCTGCTGCTGCTGCTGCTGCTGGTCCTCTTCGTCTCCATGATCGAAGTCACTACTACTATTATAGGTGGACGCTGCTGCTACTGCCGTGGCTGTCACAAATGATTCTGGCTCTGGCAAGGCTACCAAGAGTCGCGAGAGCAGATAGTAGCTGGCACATCCAATCGCAAAACTAAAGAGTCTTTGGAACAAAATACCCAGATTCACATTAGTAGTAGTAGTAGTAGTAGTTGCACCATCACTACCACCACCACCACCAGAAGAAGAAGAAGAGGACGAGTCGTGGTCATCATGTTCCAAAATGCCTTCCACACATTCGGGACCGATGGAAATGACACTCACGGTAATCATCACCGACGCCGCCAGACTCAAAGAAAAGGGCATGGATTTCTGGATCCTTGACGGAGACAGCACAAAGACAATACCGGCACCGACCGATGTCGAAGCTCCTGCCAAGCAAGACAGAAGGAGAGGAAACTTCCAGTCGTCGTCGTCGTCAGCAGTGTCGTCATGAGCCATTGGGGCTATCATGCTCGCCATCATTGTTGTAGCATTATTGTTCTGCAGCAAAAGTGCTGGCATGGGAGGAGCCATGATGATGCTGACTGAGAAGACGATAAAGAGCACTGTCTGTCGGCAATATTATTTTTACTAGTAGTAGACTGCAGCAGCTTCAAGAATGAACAAACGCTGCTCTGAACATGTTCGTTCAGATATGCTATATGGTGGAAATGTCTTGCAGGATATGATATTTTGTGGTCGGGGACAATGCAAAGTGCCGCGAGAATATAGATCTCGTCCCGCCAAAAAAAATGATGGCCGGTCTTGTTGGCCGGCCCTAAAAATGACCCAACGGTGATTTTCTACAGTAAGGATAATAACCTGATAAGTGTGGGCCGCGCACACCGCGCGGCTGGAAAGTCCTCTATTTGTTATTTAATGGAACATGGAACGAGGTGGTCCCGGTACAGTGCGTGTTCAAGAAGTACAGTCGACTATGATTTATCTGCTTTTCTACGAGTAGTCTACTTATACCGGTACCACCATCTGCTGGCGGCGGAGAATTCATCACAAAGACCACCACCACGTACTCGAAATAGTGTGTACGATTAAATTTTTCAAAAAATTGATTACTTATGAAGCGGTATGCTTCCCGAACTCCAAATGTTAATTGTAAAAAAGGAGAACTTCACTTGACATATTTTCACTCTTGGGGCATATATGTATAACTAGTCGGCATCTGACATCTCAATTGATGATTATTTAACTCAGATTGACCTTTGGGACTTCCAAATCATGTCGATAATGTCCAAATGAAGTAGTTTCATACTGCAGTACTACGCAGCGTACCGACCTTCTCTGTTTTCTGAAGCCCTATGCTACCCGAAGTCCTATTGCTAATTTTTTTAAAAAGTAAAACTTCACTTGACATATTATTCTTACAACTGGGGCATATACGTAAACCAGTCATCGTTCTGATATGGCATTGGTCATCTTGAATTTATGATTAAACAACGAAGATGACCTTTCATGTCCTGCTTATATCAACCTTTTGCGCTTCTTCTCTACTCGTACTTCTCTCCTCCGTCTTGTGCTGTGTCCAGCAGATGGCAGATGGCAGATTTGATGATGATTGATGATGAGATGGTGGTATCTTCAGTCTTCGCACGTAACTTCCAGAAGCAATTTTAAAACACAACAAAATACCAAACAAGAGACCGCAGAACGCAGTCAATCTCAACGCAACCTTTCTATTTACAGACCTGACCTGATCATCCCAAAACACCATGAGTACATCAGTGTTAACGGCTGGTCCTCTCGAGCTCCCGAGCTGTAGAAATCACCATCACCATCATCATCAGCAGCAACAACAACAACAAGGCGGAGCATCTTTATTTCCGCTTCCACAACCGCTTGCCGATGATTGTGATGAGTGTTCGACTTCCAACATTCGGCTTCCTTCGCGGCTAGAAAAGAGCGACTTGACTGTTGAAAGCGTCATCGCGAGTGGAAAGTTCTCAACGATCTACAGAGTGCAGATTGAAAAAGTCGATGATAAAAACGGAGAGAACAACGATTTGGAGGGTGGCGATGATGATGATTCTTCAGATGCCTCATTCGCGAGCGACGAACCTTACGCCATGAAATGTTTATCCATGTCGACTATCCGAACACCCGAAGCTTTCGCTACGGCAGCCTTGAGTCTCTACTACGAAGCGTCTATTCTCTCTCGATTGTACCATCCGAACGTCATCAAGATCAGAGGTGCATCCTCCGAATGTTTCAACCAAAATGGCTTTTCTTCTCGGGCGGAAGGCGATGCAGGTTTCGTGGTGTTGGATCTACTCCAAGGCACTCTAAGAAGTCGCCTTGATTTGTGGCACACTCAGCAATCAAGATTCTTCAAGGCATCGACTACTTCTATTACCGGTCCGGATGGGGACCGAAGGTCTCTCTCACATTGGAGTGGCCGCCTCAAGATCGCTTCGGAGATCGCCAACGGAATGAAGTACATCCATTCACAGGGAATCGTCTTTCGAAATCTCAAGCCCGAGAATGTTGGATTTGACTTGAAAGATGGCTCTGTCAAACTGTTTGACTTTGGCATGGCGCGGCCCTTGGAAGAATCGTTTGCCGATTCGTCTGTCGCCGGTTCTTTCCGGTACATGGCGCCGGAAAATATGCTCTGTCAACCGAGCGGGTGCCCTTCTGATGTGTACAGTTTTGGCGTCATGCTTTGGGAACTTTCGACCCTTCAGTTACCATTTGAAGCCTTCTTTATCACAAATAAAGCCACCAAGCAACAAGTGTTTGAACAAACCAAGTTCACCTCCCAGGTTATCCTAAAGTCATGGAGACCCGAGACGGACGGCATAGACTGCCCCAAAACCAAAGAAGTGATCGAGAGTTGTTGGGCAGCAAAGCCAGAAACACGTCCATCTTTCAAGGATGTTGCAGAAACCATCACGAAGGCCTATCGCAGCCATCGAATGCGAAAGAACGGGCAAGCCGAACGAGTGGCTAATAAATCACCGCGAGTAGGTCTTTTGCGAACTGGTAGCTTCAATGGTAAGCTCCAACGTTCCAATTCCTTTAACGCACGCAGCATGATGTCCACCAAAGAAGGCATCAAAAGGACCTTATCGGGTGGTAAAGTCAACCGATCGTCGAACGCAGGAAGGATGCGTTCGGCATCCTCGGACAACATGTCACCAACCAGACCCTCTCGAAATGCTTCCATGCCGACCATCAAGTCGTCGAGTTCCGACCATTCTTCCCCTGCTTTCAAGTATTCCAGGGAGACAGAGGCAGAAGCAACATCGACACCAGTCCCAACAAGGAAACGTGGGGAAAGTCTCGGACGTCGTATCCTTCGAAGGGTACCTTCGGCGAGCAAAGTCATTCGAGGTCTCTCGTCATCGTCTCACCATACCGCATCCACCTCTATGGAAGACTCGGGGGGCCTAGATGAGTCAGATCACACGTGGAGTCATACTCATGATGAAAGGAGTGAAGCATCGACATCTCACACCACCCGTAAAGGACATTATACAGTACCATTGATGGATTGCCGACGGAACGAAGGTTTCAAGCCCACCTTGAGTGCGGCAAGCAAGGAAGTGCTCTCCAGTGCTGCTACTGCTACTTTAACACCAGCCAGACCCTCCCGAAGTGTCGCCATGCCTACCATTAACTCCTTGAGCTCGGATCAGTCGTCCTCTTCCTTCCAATTGGACGATCTGACCCCCGCGGTGCCAACAGTTCAGCCTCGTCCAAGCAAATCCAAGGAGAATCTTGGTCGTCGACTGATTCGAACGCTCTCCCAGTCTCGAACCGCAGCTAGTACCGATCACTCCGAAGACTTGGGAGTGGAAGCGCAAGAATCCTTTTGGAATAGAAACGATGATGCTTTGGTGCCCGTAGAAGATGGAGGAGAGCATACAAGTAATGAGCAGAGAAAACCACGGCGGACGAAGAGTTCGGTACAAGGAAGTTCTTCAGCTACCGGCTTAAAACTCTTGCGAAACCTATCCGGTTCGCTAATGAGGAAGAAGCGGCAATCCTCATGGTCTAGCTCATCTCAAACTTCTTCGGGTGGCGTCTTGAATACCGCAAACGCCGTCTGGGATCAACATCCTGGTAAGAGCAACGTGGACGAGGAGATTCTTGATAGAAGACCGCCTCGTCGGCACCCCAAGGGTGCTCGTGCAGAGCTATCTGCATCAAATCATAAAGATACATAAGCTACCAGGTAAATATTAAAACCAATTTTGAGTACTTGTACTTTAGTGCCTACTTTTGTTTCAACCATCAACAGCAGTACTTAAGCACGAGACAAAGTGACTGCATCATATTTCTCTGTCGTTTTGCAAGTAATCGAATTCCTAGTCTACTCCGTACCGGCACGAAATGACGAGCCCCTACTCCTCACTACTTGGTGAAAACCGTATCGGGAATGGCGAAAGAACAAGCACCTAGAGAGAGAAAGGAGATGACTTTCTTCTTGATATGTGCTTTCCCTGTCGTCTCTAGTCTAGTACGAGGAGTCTACTACCGGTAGTACTAGCACGGGTAGTAGTATGTATAGAAATGATGATGAGTCGTCTCTGCCTTCTCTCAGCATCAATCTCAATCTACTCTAGCTAATATGGTCTACATTATCATCGTCCTATCGTCCGTCGGTTCGTCGATCATTATCTCTCGTCGAGGATGATGATGATAATGATTCACCTGGTCGTCAAGCCGTGGGCTTGGTCTACCGCGGTAATTGTTATCCTCTTGTTGTTGGGCTTGATGAAATTCTACAGTACAGCGTACAGACTGTATGTATGTCCGTCACCATCGATCGAGGTCACTGCCAGCTGCCACATACAGGAAGGGCAATATTGAGAATCCCGATCGTTAAATAAAATTACATATGACATGAGCGTTGAATTTTGTCTTTTCGTTCATCGATCCGCGCTCACAAATTTTCGCCAACCTCTTCCACTTGGAGAAAATGCAGCTTCGTCGTTCCTCTGTCACCGACGGCGCACCGATGTCTACTCAACGCACTCGGAATCAAAATTCTTTCAACGCATAAGAATCTAAGTGGCACAAAATGTTTAGAGATTACATCTGCAAAGCGTGTGCCCTATTAAGAACAAAGATGATGCTTTATCTAAGTGATGAGAAAGAGCAACGGCCGCCAGATTGGACATGGCGCAAGTCCAAATTTTAGCAACTTCGGACTTGGCCAACATTCCCGCTTTTCATAAAATCGTTGTCTCGCTCATCGTCTCCATTGTCGCACTTCTGGTGTATTGGTTTCTTTATTACAACAATATCAAGATGCCGAGTACAGAACACGCGGAAATTGAGAAACGTTCCTTGGCCGATGGGGGCTCGAGTTTCTCGACGGTAGTTTCGAAAAAACGGAAGGTTGATGTTCCTTCTGAAAGCGAGGAGCCGACGACACAGCATAAAGTTGATCCTTCAGAGCTAGCATCTGCTTTTGCATTAGCATCGTTGGCCGGTCTCGTCGGAAAAGGTGGTCTAAGCGCCAGTGCTGATCGCGTACAGACTGCAACTTCTTGGGAAGAAACCCGTTCTCCAAAAGCTGACGAAGCTTCGAATGCGCCTGATCAACGCTTACCTGAATCGCCTCGAACTCCCACATCAGGACACGAAGAACCTGAGACTCCCGAAAGCAACAAGAGAGTTCACTTTGCCCCAAGTACCAAAGATGAACAACCGCCCATATCTGCCGCTGAATCGATGCCCGCACCCGGGCAGGCACCCCGACGCCTTGTCATGCCACCAAGAATGCAGAACAATGCCCCTTTCATTCCAAGAGGTCGAGGCCCCATGCCTCTTTATGGATACAACGCGGCCGCCTATCGATCGCCACCAGTACAACACCACCACCCTTTGCATTCTCCGCACGCTCCATACCATCACGCACCTCAGCCTTGGTTTCACAGTCCGGCAGTGGCTGCTTCCATGGCTGGAAGAATGGCGTATCCTCCTCAAAGATTGATGCAGCCAGCCTTGGCGCATCCCGCGAACGAGTGGATCTGTGATTTCTGTAACGTTGCTTCATTTTCATCCTATGATCAAGCCTGTGCTCACGAGGAGGCTTGCAAGATCCGGTGTGCTACTAACGGAAATGCTCGTGGGTATGAGTCGTATGGAATGCCCCCGCCCCACTATCGACCCGGTCTGAACGCTACATCTAGCCTCATGAGTCGAAGTGGAAGCGGAGAAGAAGATACCATGTCGAATACGGGCGCAGTCATGCCTGCTAACTCAGATACTTGGCACTCGGGCAAGATGTCTCTCGCAATGGGCGAATCAGACTCTGAGTGGCTGAGTGAGTTGAATTGCTTCGTGCGTAGCCAGTGCGTCGAAGTGTTTTCTGCGACAGAAGAGGACGCGTCCCATTCATCAAAGCGAGGACGGATCGCTCTGAATCAAGTCGGCATTCGATGCCGGTACTGTGCGGGCGTTCCTTGCAAAGACAAAGCTGTTGCTGCCGTGTCTTTCCCAACGTCCATCAGTGGAATCTATGAGTCTGTCAAACGGTGGCAACGTGTCCACTTGGAAGTTTGCGACTCTGTACCTCAAGAAGCCAGGAACAAGATCGAGGAACTAACCAACACTAGTGTGTGGGTTCCCACAACTCGTCAGTACTGGAGTGATTCTGCCAAGGCGATGGGTCTGGTCGATACCACCGAAGGAATTCGATTTGGTGTCGACCCCAAAGAAGTTTCTTTGCGCGTTTCCTCCGATGCTGGCATGAACTTCCAACTGATGCAAACGAAGAGAGACATGCCCCCATCCCGTGCACCCATGTCTCCACAGTATCCTCAAGTCCATGTGAATAGGCTGTTGGAAGCCTCAAATGCTTCGGCAAACGATTCTACCCCAAGTTTTGTTGTCTTCCAGGACGACATGGAGATGATTCCACCGTATGTGTTCTTTTTGATGCGTCAAGTGGAGCCCTGCCGCTTTACCGAGTCTGATCGGTTTGTGGCCAGAAGCAAGGGCCCGGTGGGCTATCCGGGCTTTCAATGCCGACATTGCCAAGGGCATGCCGGCTTGGGGAAGTACTTTCCAGTCTCCGCCAAGAGCTTGTCGACTAATTCTACCAGCCAAAACATCCACGCTCACCTGCTCAAGTGCCGCAAGTGTCCTGATGCAGTCAAAGAACGTCTTGTTCAACTGAAGATAGAAAAGGGGAAGTCGCCTCGCTTGGAGCCAGGATGGAGAAAGATCTTCTTTGACAAGGTATGGGGGCGGTTGCATGGATAGACCATCTACCAACCGAGGGGCAACAAAGACCGAAGCATTTGCGGTCCTCTGCATAATGAAGAACTATTAGCCATTTGTTAAGACATCATTCAGTTCTCTAGTTCTAGAAGCACACCGGTACATGTCAAGTCCTACCGTACAGATAGAGAGAAGCATACTATCCCCCATGCTGTGGTGATCAATGAAAATATATGTCGGCGCACGCCAAGTAGGTGCGCGAAGAACGACGATGTCTCTACTCTCCAAATTTTCCCCAAATCTCAACGTCTACACACACATGCAAAACCTTACGATCGATAATAGCACGACTGGGTATCTTCGATAGTCCGGACACACGTGGTAACTACAAATTTTGGATCGTCACAGTTGCCGTGGGTGCATGCTATAAACGAAGAAGGCCACTTCCTACGACTAGGATCAGCAGCACTAGGTATCAGTGGCACGGCTGGTGCCTACTTGTCGGTCCCAACAGGTCCTTGACGAGTTTTGCTCTTCTTACCCAGCAATCTAATGGCTCATACCGGTAGCCTTGCTCCAGAAGCCGATGTATTCAATACAAGCCTGCTACTACTGCTACTTCGAGGATCCTTGCTACCAGATGAAAGAAGACTATGATGATGATGATGATGCGGCGAAGACCCGCCTCGCTCGCTCGGTGGGAGTTGTCGTGACGCGCGCGCGTGCCTCCCCATGCCATGACGCGATGAGGAAGCCGGCGAAGCTTGTATCCGTCGAACAACTCCAACTTGTGTGATGGCTGCTCTGCTCGATCCCGGATGATCCGTTGAATGGGAGTTACTTATGCCATTGATGATATACAGCATTGAATAAAAATTCTACACTCGGCGACGGTTTTGATAAATTCGAACCCAAATCTACCGCCGATCTTGGTTTTACCAGATAAAAAGGAGAAATCTTCCGATCCTCGCATCTATCGCATCAGGTCGACGCCAAAAGTAGACTAAAATGTTGTTCCATAAAAACACAAGTCTTTGACCAAAAAACGGAATTGCAACAAGATGGCTCGTGATGACGCTGTAGACGAAGAAAACATTGTATTGTGCTGTGCACTTTGCTGTGCTAATGTTGGCATGTACCAAGATGCCGACTGTTCCGGCTGCTCCGGTAAGAACAATAATTACTGACAACCTTATCGGTCGTGCATGTGGTGCGTGGCTTTCATCTTTCATCTCACGCGTACATTTCCGAACACGTGCTTCAGGTAAGATTGGACTTTGCTGCCTTAACATGCAGGTCTGCTGCAAGCTTGGAGCTCCTTGTTTGCCGTGTGGATGCTGTGGTCCCCGTTGCGAATACGACGGCTGCTCCATCATGAACGTACAGTGCCAAATGTGCAACATGGTTGTCTCGGGTGCCCTTCCCTGCAATAAGGAAGTCCCTGTTGCTCTCTCCATGTTCGGTCTCACCGTGTTCCCTAAATGCGGATGCTGCATCAAGATTGGTGATCTCAAGAAGAAGAACGACGGAAACGACTACGTCAAGTCGGAAGCCATGGAGCGCGGATAAGCAGTAGCAACTGTCCTTGAATTGCTGGTGTTGCTGCTTTGCCGCCGCATTGGTGATCGATCTTTGTATGCACTGCTTATCCATTCAACCCAGCACAGAGAGCAACCCCATTCTCCTTTGATGCTGCTGCTGCGGACACCCATCATTAAGATGATTTGTGAAATGATTTGCGACATTCTAATCAGTAACTGTAATAGATGAATAGGTCTATTGAAAACGAAATCAACTACCACGTACGTATAGCTTTCGTTTGTGATAGAAAGATCTTGGAGGTGCTCTGCTAGCGAGATGTATGATCACGAACGTTCAGTGAACACGGATCGACCAGGAGCAATCACCTGTAGTATTTTTAGTGGCTACAGGACTTAACGTTTGTTGGCAACATAGTGCGCTACTATACTCTAACCTAACCTTTATCGCTTTACGACTCAAACAAAGTGGAATGAAAGTAATCCGGGGCATTGGCGACAAAAAAGCGTTGGTTTATACCGCCATCACTGGAAGGCAACTCTAGTGAGCATTCTTCTGGTGGAATATCCCATACATCGTGGGTATTGTCAGCAGAAACACCTTCTTTTGGAACCTTCTCCCAGGCAGGAGACACAGCTGTCAATGATGATTCGTTGCTGGGCACAAAAGAATGGCCAGACGACGACTCATCTGTCGTGGGTGCAACTGTAATGACTCGCGGATACCCATCCGTAATATCTTTCATCCATGAATGTTTTCGGGTTGGAGGTGGCCATGGACCGCTTGGTCCATACAACTTTCGCTTCTTTATGTTATCCGGAATGCGATAGGCCCAGAAATTCACCATAAAAGTCAAGCGGCGATCCTCGTTATTCTTCTTGTCGTTTGTGGTGCAAGTAGTAGAACGATTATCCGCGCTATTTTTGCTGGGGACGCAGGGCAACACTCCGTGCAGCAAATTTCCTGGAAAGACCAGCAAGCTCTTGGATTGGGGTTTGTTGATCCATGCAGTGGCCGCATCATCTTTGGAAAATGGTGTCTGGTCGAACAAAACAGTCGCGCCGTACTCGTTGTCTTGTTCAGGTTCTGTCAAATATGTGACCGAGGCGGCCATTGGAAATCTCAAGTCTTTGTCCTGATCCAGCAAGGCTTCATCAGTATCAAAGTGTAACTGGTGTCCGATGTTGGCCCCATGGGATGGTCGAGTGTGTACCCACCATTCAAAGCCTGCCAGCAGGGAAACGGAGGACGACGCTTCAGAAGAGGATGCCATGACGGACCAAAACCGTGGCAACAAGTGGGCCACAATATAATGTTCCACCGCATTGGAAACTACAATTTCCATGGGAGAATCTCCTCCTCCTTCTTTTTGCTTGGTGGTTGAGGTTGGATTCCAATCAGTCCAAAAGCTGTAGTAGACATTGCGATTGTACATTGTTTGTTCCCAATAGGGAGCATCTGGACGAAATGCATGCCGCAGAGTTTGAAACAAATCACTGGGAGTTGTGTTGGGGAACACACGGGGGCAGAAAGTGCCTTGGGAAACTGGTACTTGTTGCTGTTGCTGTTGCTGTTGCTGTTGTTGTTGCTGTCGTGACGACGGCCCACAATAATTATTCTGCTGCTTCTTCTTATTGTGAGATGGAATGGGGATGGTTTCTTGGGTTGCTGCCTTCCAGACATGAGGATGAATCCGTGTGATTGTAGTGTTCTTATTGTTCTTTCCGGAACCATCAAATCGTCTTAACGCTTTGGCCGCCAACTCGTGGTGACCTAGAGAACTTGCCAGCATGGCAGACATGTAAGAAGAGGTCACCAAGACTTGCGAGAAAGCCGTGCTACTTGTACTTTTACCAGCGTCGTCGTCGTCGTCGTCGTCGTCATCACCGCCATTATCCGATTCTTGAATACTCCGACACAGGACGGCTTCGATCAGAAATTTGTCGTCATTGTTAGTGCTGTTGTTGTTGTTGTTGCTGTCGTCGTCGTCGTCGTGGCTATTGTCGAGTACCGAGCGAGCAATCTTGTGAGCAACAAAGGCACACTTGGCAGCCACTCGATAACATTGCAAGGCTACTTCCAGATTATTATTATTCTGGAGCTTTCCCCCCAGCATTCGCTGAACATTTGCTAGCATAATCCAAGCGGATGCATTGCAGGGCCAACATTGCAAGGCCGAGAATGCATAATGTAAAATTTGAGGTGCTTCGTTGTGAATTTCTTGTTGTCGACCATCACAACCACCATGCTGGAGAGTTTGTTCAATCAGGTCGTTGGCCATATCGACCAGAGCGATACTACGAATAGCGTTGCGAAGCAGCTTCCATGTTGGAATCAGCATTACCGGTAGTTCTGTCGATGGTGTCGATGATTTTTTTTGTTTCTGTTTCTGTTTCTGTTTCTGTTTCTGCCTTTTGTTGTTCGTAATAGAGCGTGTCATCAAAATGGACAACTGCTTCTTGCTACTTGTGCTGCTGCTGCTGCTGCTGCTGCTGCTGCTGTTGCCAGTATTGGTATTGGTATTGCACTTTTCCTGCTGCCCGTACAACTCCTCGTCCAATTGACCCATAATTGTCTCGACTTGGCCCATATGCCATTTCATCACCAATACTTCTTCTTGTTGTTCCACAAGAAGTGGCCTTTCTTCTCCTCCTCCTCCTCCTTCTAGTATTCCATCATGTTGTTGTTCTTCTATTACTCCGTCGTGATGTACTCGTACTTTGCCTAGTAGCAGCAGTGGTTTCTCTGTTCGTCTGCGCTTTTTCGCCATGTGCATGATGTTGTTGTTGTTGTTGTGCCAGGAGGGATGATGACTCGGAGTGTCGTCGTCACTGCTCCTTTTACTTTTGTTGGCGTGGTTCTCAGCGTCCTCAGCGTCGTCCTCATCGTCGTCCTCATGATAATATGGATATGCATCCAACAAATCCAAGATGGCTCTTCCTCTTCCTCTTCCTTGGTCCAAGTTCAAGTTTCCAGACAAAATTTGGCAGGCTGTGAACACGAGCTCCTCTTCCTCCTTCTCCTTCTCCTTCTGATCTTGCTGCTGGTCGTCCAATAGCATCTTCTCTTTTTTTTTAAAATAATAATAACTACTACTATTCTTTATCTTCTTGGCGTTTTGCTGCTGCTGGTCAGACCAGAGAGGAGGACAGAGACACGTACAGAACTGACGTAACTGGTGACAAAGCAAACACCATAATAGATGGTTGTGAGACTACAAGGAAGTACTGGTAGTACTTTGTTGCATCTTATTATTATTTGTTCTTTGCTTCTGCTTTTTGCTTGTTGGATTGCGTTGTTGATCCGGCGGATTCCGGACCTATTTTGGATGGACGTCGGTTGGGCAACGGTTGACGGTTCGACGTCGGCGGAGGCTGGAAAAAAATGGAGAAGAGAAGAATGGAGTTCTTCCGACTTCTTCGAGCGAGAAAAACCGAAGCCCCGCGCGCACCGAGCCGACCGCGCTGTGGGATGATCCGAGTTCCCATCATTCGGACTACCGCGGTACAGGGTTACGCACGTGAAGCCAGTACTTGGGCTACGTACACACCCGAGTACAGTACTTCATCGCGAGATTAATTCGTTGTCCGTCTCGTTGACACCCTCGCTCATCCGCGACGCACATAAAAAATAACCCATCACAAAACGCGTATCCCATCGCGGATCAGCAAGATTGCAGCGAAGACCGTTCGTCCATAAAACTACAAGTACTCGTACAGTACCTTCCATTACCTCGACGACCTCTCCTCCCTCTACACTAGAGTATATAGAGCTTGTGTTTCCAACCATAAATAATAACCCCACAAGTCCTACGATCAAGAAGGAAGCTCGTTGCGATAATATTACAATATTTCTGGAATCATCATCATCGGTGAAGAAGCATCCAAAACCGCCGCACCCAAGCAGCTATAGTATCAGTAGGCACCAATCGCCCATTCATCCTACGTATTCTAATCCAGTTACTTTTATATCGCCATGGCCAGCACGGGCTCCAACACCCCGGACCACGACGCGCATCCCGTCAAGCCTGCCTTGAAGCACACTGATAATAATAATAATAATGGTATTGGTAGCGGAAAAAAGAAAAAGGCCAACAAGGGTGGCCGCCTCAAGTGGGACGAAGCCAAGATTGAAGAGCACGATAAACTCCGGGGGACGCGCATGAAAATTGAAGAACCCAACACGCCGTATCACCACTACGATAGTGGCAGTGAAACGGACGGCTCGCACGGTGGTCACAAGGACAATAAGGGAGGATTGAGCTGGGATCACTTGGAGAACAAACTGGCGGGAGTGGCCGCAGCGAGAGAAGCATATCCCTCCAGTCCGAGTGCCAGTAGTAGTCATGGTGGTGACGACCTGATTACGGAAGAGATGCGTCACAAGGAAATCAAAGAAATCGAGTTCAAAGAGCATCGAAAACGCCACTACAATGAAATGGAGCTTGTTCGCAAGTTCCGACAAGAACATCCGGACGGTCCGATAGTGGATGCAGCGGAGGCGGATCAAGACGATGAAGACAACGATGCCGATGACGAAACGTAATAAAAGAGTCCTCAACCTCGGCTGATGTGCCGCCGCTCCTGCTGCTGCTGCTGCCGCTGCTGCTGCTAGCAGGTGAATGTAATTGTGGATAGGAGGATGGAACAAAGTCCATGGATGGATATATGGTCGAGCGGAGGAGTCAGTCGAGAGCGCCGCCTGTGTCTTTATTACTTTTCTATAATAATATCTCCTCGGTCCTTGCTCTCTTTTTTTTAATTTAATTTGATAGGTAGAGTCGTCGACTCTACTACTAGTAGTAGCAAACTACGAGTTCTGTACCTGTCAGTAGGATATAGCTACTACTAGCTACTACTACTAGCTCTCTACTATTAGGTAGCGAGAGTAAAGCAGCGTGCGCTTTTACTAGTACACTGGCGTCGACGATTCAATCATCACACCCACTTCCTTCCACGGTGGCGCCAACACCATCAGCTCTTGTCGAGCTCCCTTCCTCTTCAAAGTCGCTACTAGCTAGTATATTGTTACAGTCTACAATAAACAACTCTCTTCTCCTCCTGCTGCCTTTTGACCAGCAGACGACTTGTTTTGTACTACTAGTAGGTGACGACTGGACCAATATTCTTCTTTCCCAATGATGTCCTCCTCCTCGCATTTGCCGCATCGCATCACTGTTGATAAAGATCATGCTGCTGCTTCCGTCCAGCGTAGCAGGAGCAAAGAAAAAAAGAAAAAAGAGTTCAGCCAGCACCATAGTATCAGCCAAGCAACCAAACCTTGAGTGCTTTTTTCGTCGTCAGACATTTGTTTTGTACCCCAGATATTGACCCGGCTCAAGTAGAGACAAATCTACTACTCACGGGTCTATTATCTAAGCACAAAAACCTCGAGCAAGAAGCATCTATGGCTATCCTTTTATGATAAAGCTATAGCAGGTTCAACAAGTTCTTCTTCTTCTTCTTCGTTAAAGTCCTCCTCCTCCTCCTTCTTCTTCAACTTAATACTTATAGAACAGCTCGTCATCCTCCTCTTCGGAACCAAAGCCGACCGCTGCCCAGCTCCCGGACTTTTCAAAGTCGCTATAGTCCACAATCAACTCTTCACCTGCCTTGATCAGCCGATTACTGGTGTAGGAGAGGTTGTCAATGTTCTTTTCCGTGGTTGTATCCCTTGTATTGATTAAAGCACCCTCATCCAAGTCGACCGTGATCACCGATCTAGTACCGAGAAAAAATAATGGAGGGATCGAGGCATGATGATTATCGTCCGTAATAGTCGTCTCGTCATAGTCATGGTCTTCGGTAGTCGTCGTATCCTCATAGTCGTCATGGTCTTCGACATATGCCCAGATCATAACATCGCAAGCCAAATCGTTGGGAAGCGTGGCTAGAAAGCGCCGAAACTCCACCGGTGATGGGAACCTTGCCGTATGTCTCCCCTTCCATACCAAGGTCCCTTCCGGTATATCTTCCAGAGCCACTATCCC
Source organism: Nitzschia sp. pyKryTriq1 (assembly GCA_956465555.1). Lineage (NCBI taxonomy): Eukaryota > Bacillariophyta > Bacillariophyceae > Bacillariales > Bacillariaceae > Nitzschia > Nitzschia sp. pyKryTriq1. Next base: position 4,589,938 of record OY101115.1, read on the forward strand.
CCGCCCCTTACCAGGTATTTGTTGGACCGTGACAGGTACTTGGAAACCGTTTTCCAAGATTCGATCGGCATCTATCGTCGAGTAATTGGGACCAACAATTCCCTGATAGACTCCTCTTAGAAGCATCCACGTCCATTGTTCATGAATCGGCCGCTCTTTTCCGTCGGCAAGTACCTCATCGCAATCCAGTTCCTCCCAAAAGTCGTCGTAATCCCCTAATTCACTTGCTGCATCTTCACTCAGAAACCACGGATCGTCCAAAAGTGCTGGTCGTCGGGACGAAAATGTTGTTGTTGTTGTTGTTGATGATGATGATGACGATTCTCCTTCTTCGGAAGAAGGATGCATCATCATCATCATAGTGCCGCTACTACTATCATTATTATTGTTATTCGCCGGGCTGATACTTATCGGATCCGGATCGGATGGGTTGGAACATACTGATACTACTGTTTGTACCACTTTTGTCTCTGCGACATTCGAGGGGGAGGAGGAGGAGGAGGAGGACGATGCGACCCAAGAACGAGAAGTTATCGCCGGCCAGAAAAATAAGCACCAAACAACCACACGATGAACCAGAATTGGTGCGGATGCCTGAATGCGACCCATGATTGACTGACTGACTGGCTGGCTGGCTGACTATTGCGAAAACTGCTTGTTGCTTTCCCTGACTGAGTGTCCAAGTACGTGTAAAGATGCAACAGGAGGACGGATGGGTTGCTTTTGGGTTTTGTTTTGTTTTGATATATGCTGTGATCTGTGGCGACTGATGATGTTTCGTGCCGATGCTGCTTTTTCGATGGATGGGATATTGTTCACATTCAGGAATAAAATTTCGGCGCGCGTACAACGGTACATACGTGTACCGGTACCGGTACGCATTCTGCTCTACTTGTACAGTACTGTAGCATGCCAAAAAATACCAACGGGTTTTACCGGCAAGTTACCGGTAAGCGCGCGGAGTTGCCCTTCGGTACAGCTCTGTAGTCTTGTTGTCGTGGTCCAACACGTGCTTTCCAAAGTTTGAACTTCGATCTCGCTCACAATTCAACGCTCCCGCAGTATGACTTCAAAAAATTCAGTCGAGTCGTCAGTCACTCGCCAACCTTCCAATTCATTCTCATATGACTCATAGGACTACATTCTAGCTACTACTAATAGCAGCTACTCTCTACCGTCAAGGTAGCAACTAAATTTGACAGTGCACTTTTTCGCTGCTTTACGATATACTCTCGGTAGAGTAGAGAGAGAGAGAGAGAGAGAGAGAGAGACCATACCCGCATGTATCCTCTCTCAACGACTAATACTCATCGTAGTAGTAGTAGTAGAGAGAGAGCACTAACGAGCTAAAACTCGTCTAGAGAGACTACAAAGAGGTATTAGGACTTTCCTGATGTAATGTTTTACTGGAACATATTATTATGAGAAAGAGCTCGGTATATTGTTGTTCCTCATTATTGTCTTGATGATATTATATTGTTCGTAGATGTCCTCGGCCTCCTCCTTCAGGCAGCATCAGCATCAGCATCAGCATCAGATGATGATTCTCCGTACGGTATTCCTCGCATCACGACCTTCTTGTGCGAGGCCAGTTTTTATTTGCGTCAGGAATCGTACCACAGGTAGGGGTGGGCGGCTCCTCGTCCTCATCGTCGTTCTTCTTCTTCTTCTTGCTCCTGCTGCCTCATGATGATCCCGCCAAGAACAATCATATCATCCATCGATTTCCCACCATCGGATGGATCCATATGGACGGCCTCTTCTTACTACTTCTTTAGACGCATCTTTTGTAGAAATGTTTTCTTTTCTTTCTTCTTCGATGCTGGTCTGATCTTTTCTCTCATTCGTTTCATTGCTCGGCGGCAAGCTCGTTTCATCACCGCCAGCTTCACGCGCATTGAAGTACTAGGCATGATGATGAAGAGGGTTCTTATTCTTTTGTAAATAGTAATAAGAATGCGTGATGATATCCGTACACAGTATACCTATCCCCAAAACCTTGAGTGGTGGTTGCTGCTGGGTTGGGTGTCGTCTGCTGGATGATCCTCGTGCGGCGTTGTTGGCGACAAGAGCAAAGTGTATAAGGGTTGAGTGCCTGTTACCGTATAGTAATGGATCAATGGTATGGTTATTGTCTCCGGGCGCAACGTTTCTTCTCCGCCATCATCATTTCCGATTGCGTCCGTTGGTCCTTTGGATTTTGGATGATTCGTGAGTAGTGTGACGAAGCAAAAAAGTGAGATGGCGGGTATTATTCGGACCGTTATCCTTGTTCGGACCGACCGTTAGGAGCTAGTAGTCCTATGGGTCGACAACGACCAACTTATCATCGTCTCCGTAGAAGCGCAGTTAGCGCTGATGATCCCCGCGGCTGACGGGTGAAATGTGTCCATTGAGTCAATCATGGACTGTCTACGTCTTCAACTATAGCGAGACCACTCGCCTCACGACTGTCAAGGTAATGGTTAATTTAGACAGTGCACTTTTACGCTGCTTTAGCTTAGCTTAGCTTAAAATACTACTACTCGTAGATACTGCTACCGGTAGTAGTACTACAACATGTCTCTACTACCGGTACGAATATGCTGGCCACGCATCTCCCTCGAGCCGCTCTTCTCCTCGGAAGAGAAAAGACTATCGGAATAGTGGTCAGCTATAACACTAGGTAACTAGCTTATACATGGCAGGGAAATGATATAAAGTAGTATCAAGAACAAACAATGCTGCTAGTTGTGACAGCACCAATCACTAATATTGGTTGGTTAGAGAACGACGGAACAGGCATTGGCTAATACTAGTAGTAGTCAAAAGAAAAATCACCAGTTGTAGTTTACGAATACATCAACTATCATTACACACCATGCGCCGGCAAAACACGTTAAAGTCTCATCATACGAATCAAGAATCTCCTCCCCAGCTGTATTACCTGGTACTCGTTCTGTGTCCAGCACATTCTGCAGATCTCCTCGTCTCTCGTCGAGGAAGCTCGACCGTCCATCTGCATGCTCTCGATCGGCAAATTCGACAAGGGCCCACATTAGTCTTCACCTTCATCCTCGTCATCATCTTCGTCGTCCTCGTCATTGAGATATTCATCGTCCTCATAATTTTCCTCGTCAAAGTAACCAACAAGCTCTTCTTCGTCTTCATCGTTTATGTCTTCGTCATCTGCATCCTCTTCGTATTCTAAATCCTCGTCCTCTTCATCGTCTTCATCGTCTTCATCGTCTTCATCGTCTTCATCGTCTTCATCGTCTTCGTCTTCCTTTCCGTCAGCACTATCCTGTAAATCGGCTTCCTCGCCAACATTATCATTAACTGCGTCCGGCCCCCCCTTCACTGGTAGTGGATGAATCGGCTCTCCTTGCTCCGACAGAGCCCCGTGCTGTAGCATGAGCTCTTTGATTATCTCACGCTCTCTAAGAGCAAGTGAATCGATCTCTTCTTTTGCTAGGCCTTCCACTCCAGGCATTAAGAACATGGCAGAATGGAGCACGAGCAGCAACAGGCAACCGAGGACGCCGGGATTGCGTCTTCTCCTTGACATTGTATTGGAGGAACAAACAGCAGTCATCATGGTCGCAGTCATCATGGTCAAGCTCGAATATCCAGTCAGTTATAACTGCCAAGTCTGAAAATGAGTGAGATTCCAAGCTGTATTTATTGAAATGTTTGATTGGTGTTGTAGGATGGTTCTTTGTTGCTTCGGTCAATGGAGGATGATGGATGAAAAAATGGAGGTGCGCCAAGCACCGAGCGAAAAGATAGGGAGAGAGGACGCGGATGACGCGGAAGTAGTGTCGTCCGGCGCGCGCGTCTGTACGACGTACGTTCTACAAGTGCATGCGTACTTCTAATAGCGGTACAGTACAAGTACTACAAAGCAGCAGGCCCTCCACGTGGCAAGTGGAGCAGCCTTACTACATTGCCAATACCACTAAAGCTCACGCTTTGACAACACTCATCTACCTTCTCAACACATCACAGACTTGCCTGGTGAAGACGGATTCGAAAAGCCTCTTACTACAGAGGCGGTAGAGTAGTGGGAAGTTTTCCGGAGTTGTATTTTTGGTCGTCGGCGCTGCGCCGTAGGATTCCTACGGACCACCCCGTAGCTCATGACGACCTTGCCCGCGAGCCTCTGCCGGGATTGAAATCCCATGCTGGGCAAGCTCAACGTCACCGGAGGTAGTTAACAACAACAACAACAACTACAAAGCAGCGTACACTACATATCATAATTGCTTCAGCTAGTTTACGATCATGAAGCCACTGTGCTGCCGCCATTCTTGAAATTCTAAACAATCGAGATGCTCTCTTGTTCGTTGCCTTCAGTATTCTCTTGTTCGTTGCCTTCAGCATTCTCTTGTTGTTGGATTTAGAGCCAAGCGAACGAGCAGTCCGACAACTGCCCGGCGGAGCAATCATCCAGAAGATCATGCATCATGATGATGGAGGAAGACGACTTACTAGAGAGCTTCTTGAGGAGATAGAGAAAAGAGCCGAGCCGAGCCGAGGAGAATTTGAGATTCTGCGAACAACAAGGCCCATTGCGTTGCCAGGAAGGTTGGGCTTCTGAAGTTCGCTTCCCCACAGTCATCCTGGGACCAACAACGAAGACCCAAGATGAACTGTACCAGTATGGGTAGTTCCTACTGTAGATTCCCGGTAACGAACTTCATTCTTCGTGGCAGTCATCAAAAGTTGTCAATAATCTATGCCAAGCAAGTACACTGTAGTAGAAAATGGGAAAGTTGTAACAAATCCGAACTCTCATTGTTCTCTCATGGTTAATAGAGCTCGTTAAGTCTGAAGTTCAATATTGGACATTTTGGAATAATGTCTTGATAATGAAGTAAGAATCGTCAAAGCGCCGAAGACATTTTCTGCCAGTGGAGATTCTCTACTGGGTGTCAAGTGGGCACTATTATTGATTGGGCCTATTCTTGGCGAGATGTGTTCGAAAATATCTCTGCCCTTAAATGCTTCCGAGTACTCGTACGTATGCACGGGGAGAGGAACCCAAATGCCATCACAGGAAAGATCAACGCAGATTCGGCCCAAACAAAACATCACGTTCAAAGTTGCAAAGCAACCTTGTCAAATCATTCTCGTCGCCTTCTTGCATGCATGTGATGCCATAATTCCGTCAAATACCACATCACAAGCGCACCTTGAAGTAATTTCGTCTTGACAAGCCAACTTTCCCACCGCTACCACAGTTCGTACGATGAAGATCTCTAACCTCGTACGCCTTCCACTCCTGGCGGCGCTGGTTCTTGTCGTTCAGAGCAAGGAACAAGTGGGGACAGCGGAGAACGCGACGAGTGCACCAAGTGATCCGACGGTAGATGCGGTACTGACTGGAGATGTCTCAAACGGGTTTTCATCCACCAGCGAAGCATGTGATTCTGAAAAGATCAAGCAGGATCCTTTCATCCACAAGTCATCCTACACTATTGGTGTCCACGCCACCCACGGCGTTGAGCGAAGCTATGAAGAGACCCATCAAGTCTTTTCGGAGTACTTGACGGCCACCGCTGGAACGAAATTTGACCCGCCGATCAAGTTCAACGTTGTTCCAAACTTCTTTGGTGGACTTTTCGATGCCATCGAGAATGAAGAAATGGACTTCCTCTACGCCAATCCTGGAGTTTACGCCTGCATCGGTACTCAAGTCGGAGCCACTGCTCTCGCGACGGTCGTCAGTCGCCTCGAGACCCGAGGTCGTACCTTCGATCTTGATGTGTATGGGGGTGTCATCGCTGTCCGCCATGACAACGACGATATTAACACAATCGCTGACCTCAAGGACAAGATCATCGGAGCTGGAGGCATCATTGATCTTATGGGAGGTCAAATGCAAATCTACGAGATGGAAAGGGCGGGCATGTCCTATGTCAACGACCCCAAGCAAGTTGTGTTCACCAAGGATCAAAAAGATGTCGTACATGGCCTTCTCAGTGGTCGCTTTGATGTTGGATTCATTCGAACGGACCAAATTGAACTCACCACGGACGAGAACGGTGACTACGTGGATCCCGACCTCTTCAAGATTATCGAGCCGAAGATCTTCGTGATGGACTCGGGTGAACTCTTCCCCTTCCTTCACTCGACTGACATTTTCCCCGAGTGGCCCTTTGCTGCCCTCCCCAGCGTGCCACGCGATGTCCAACAAGCCGTCCAGGATGCTCTTATGGAACTTGGACTGCATATTGAGATTGGAAAACAGCTCCAGGAGTGTCTTGCTGCGAACGATGCCCAGGTTTGTGCTTCCCTGGCCCTTGAGGACCTGGTAGAAAGGGTCCCATGCTCGGCAGACCACAATCTTGCACTTACGGCAGCAGACGGGGCCCGCAAAAGTCACATTTCAGGGTTTCGAACTGCTCGCTCCTATTTTGAACTCAACACGGTTCTACAAGACGCGGGCTTTCTCATCAACAACGATGAATCCGGCTGGCACTGTCTCCGCCCGGACAATCTCTGGGAAGGTATTACCTGCCCCGATGGTTACTTCAAGAGACACGAGCCTGAGTTTCTCGGTGGTTGTGAGCATGTTGGATTGGCCTGTAATGACAAGGAAGACTATGACTGCTTCTGCAAGCCTTGTGTCAAGGCATTCGACGTCGATGTTTATCCTCTCGCTGAAGGCCAAACTGACCACCACCTCGAAGAATACTATGGCGACGCTCTACGTGGCTGCGAAAAGATGAGTATCTGCGGTACCATCGAGCAAGGCGAGAGCATCACCCTTCGCGTCTTTGACAATCTATTACGGGAGGACCCCCACATCGAAGTACTGGCACACGCTGGTGACCAGGAAAGGCCCCTGGAGCTGTCGAAGATCGAGGGCACGAAGGGACATGGGTATGAATTCGTGGTCATGGACAAGACGGTCCAAGTCCAAGTCATTGACATTATGATTAACGGTAAACCGATTTCACAGTCGCCCATTCGAATCATCGTGACAGACTTTAACTGTGAAGCAGTATACGGCGAGGGAAGCCATCGCGTGCCCGACGAAGAAGGCAACTGTGTTTGTGCTGGCAACACGTACGAAATGGGATCAAAATGCATGGAGTCGACATATTTCTTCCTTATCATCTTTGCTGCCGTCTTCATCGTATTGGGGGTCCTTATTTTCTTCTACTTGGGCTACAAGAAGAAGCAAAGCGACTCCGTTTGGCACGTTGAAGTCGAAGAGCTTCATTTTAACGAACCTCCAGAGATCATTGGTCAAGGCGCCTTTGGTGTTGTCATTCTGGGACAGTACCGAGGTACCAAGGTGGCCGTCAAACGCGTGCTGCCTCCTGTGGTTGCAAAGAGGAGGGGTAGTATGTCTCTCACTTCTTCGGGTCAAAATCTTGGCACACAAAGTGGTGAGATAGTAGGCTCCCGTTCTGGCTCGATGGAATTCAAACGCCAAACCACAAAACGCGCTGTTAAGAAGGAAGAACAGAAGACTGCAAAGAATGTTAAATTCGGAGAAAACTCCGGTGATATCGAGTCGCAAACAGTGTCCAAGACTGGCAGTATGCAGTTCAGCGGTAGCATGAGCGGATCCACCAACAAAGAATGGGAACGGCTCATGTTGGGAGGTCACGCTTCCGACAATGACATCCTCCGAATCCTAGAATCTGCTACCGCCTCGGACCATGGGAGCACTTCAATGATGCGATCCGCCACTGCCTCTCAAAGCGTATTCTTGCGTTGGATGCCGATGTGGGCGCGTTTTGACGAACATTCAAGACGAATCAATGAATTTATGACTGAGATGAGGTTGCTCTCGCGACTTCGCCATCCATGCATTACAACCGTCATGGGTGCGGTGGTAACCAATAAGGTGGACCCTATGCTAGTCATGGAATACATGGAATATGGTTCTCTCTATGATCTCCTTCACAATGAGACCATGACTCCAGGTGGAGAGATCATCCTGCAAGTCATCCGTGATATCGTTCAAGGTATCCAGTTCTTGCACGCTTCCAAGCCTCCAATCCTCCATGGCGATCTCAAAGCCAAGAATATCCTTGTCGACTCGCGCTTCCGAGCCAAGGTCTCCGACTTTGGCTTTTCTCACATCAAGACAAAGAAGCAACGCAATGTCCTCCAGGGGACCCCATTTTACATGGCCCCTGAATACCTGCGTCGCCGAACTGAATACACTCAAGCTTGCGATATTTATTCGTTGGCCATGATCTTCTACGAGATCTATGCCCGACAAAGTCCTTTTGAAGGCGAAGACCCCCGTAAGATTTTGCCCAAGGTCTGCCATCCTCGTCTGAACAAGAGACCAAATATTCCCGAGGCTATGCCACCCAAGATGGTCGAACTCATGAAGAAGTGCTGGAGCGCCAACGCCTTCTTCCGTCCCTCTTCCAAGGATCTGGACTTTGCGTTGGTAGAACTGAGTTCCCAGGATACCGAGCCATTGGAAACCGCCGCGAACAAGCTGCACAGGGAGTTGAAGGAGAAACAAAACAAGACCATGTCGTTGTACGATGTTTTCCCCAAGCATGTTGCCGATGCTCTCCAGGCCGGAAAGAAGGTCGAAGCCGAATCTCACGAGATCGTCACTGTCTTCTTCTCTGATATTGTTGGGTTCACAACCATCTCGGAGCAATACTCGCCCATGAAGATATCCAAGATGCTCGACCGCTTGTATCATGCTTTTGATGAGCTTTCCCGAAAGCATGGCATCTTCAAGGTTGAAACTATTGGGGACGCGTACATGGGGGTAACAAATCTGGAAGGAAACGAATTCGAGACTCATGTGAAGCAAGTTGCCGAGTTCTCCCAAGACGCCATTCGAGCAGCCTCGAATATTATGATCGACGAAGATGATCCCGCCATGGGATACGTCCAGATTCGAGTCGGTTTCCACTCTGGACCTGTTGTCTCGAACGTTATCGGATCCATGAATCCTCGCTATGGTCTCTTTGGAGATACTGTCAATACGGCGTCTCGCATGGAATCCAATTCCATGTCGGGCAAGATCCATTGTTCCCATGCATCGGCCCAATTGTTGAAACAACAAGCACCTGACATTCCCATTAACTTGCGAGGAATGATCAATGTCAAGGGTAAGGGCAAGATGAAGACCTACTGGATCGGAGACGATGCGCTTCTCAAGCCACTAGCTCCGAATCTGAATCTTTCGGTCCCCTCTCCCATGGAACCTTTGTCCGAGCGATCGGAAGAAGACCACATTCACCACGGGGATGAAACCGAGGTCAATCTCAATGATGAAGATGACTTGTCCGAAGACAATTCCGATCCTGTCTCGTCCAATGGACAGTCTCCCAAAGGGCGTCATACTCGCAATGGGTCCGACGAAATGGGTAAATCCACACGCACCCAGGACACTTCCATCATGTCCGAAAGCGGTCGCGATTCATTTTCCGGTAGTGAGCGTGACCACTACATCAAGGTCCACAGCTCCAAGCAGGACTCAAACAACAAGCCAATGTCGGCCAAGATCCAAATGGATGGCTCTATTCAAAAGACTTTGGATGATTCGCCCACGGCTCGGGACTGGCCAGCGGCGCCCACCATTCTGGAATAAAAAGGCATTCGCGACTGGCGATTCATTCATTCATTCATTCATTCATTGTTTCTTTCGGGGGGACCGTATGCATCATGATGATCATCACGTATCCGTATTATCTTTATATATTTTTATTTGGGTCTTTTGTTTGTTACATGCGCGAGGGGATTTTTGTATAATCTAATTTCAAAATGGTAATTGGATTTAGTTCATCAAAATATTTAGTAGCCCATCCTTCTCTATTTAGAGTTCTCTTTAGAGCTCGGGCCAGTCGCGGAATCGATACCGATGGTTGCAATATCCCAATGGATTCTTGGCCAGATATTCTTGGTGTTCGTCATGGGCGGGGTAAAAGTCGGCATAATCGACAATTCCGGTAGTCACTTGAGAGGATTGATACGTGGAAATCTTTCCACTGTCCATGGCGGCTTGTAGATCCGTCTTGACCTTGTTTGCAATTTCCTTTTGTTTCGAGTCTCCACAAAAAATAACACTGGCATATTGAGTTCCGACATCATTTCCTTGTTGATTCAAAGTCGTAGGATCGTGAAAGGAAAAGAAGAATTGAATCAACGCTTCAAAGAGCTCCGGAGTCGGTTCATTCAATTCCACATTCAAGACTTCGACGTGGCCAGTCGTACCACTGCAAACCTGTCGATACGATGGATTCTTCATCGCACTCGGGTCGGGGCTCATGAAGCCCACCTTGGCTTCCTTGATCGAATTGGGGAATTTGGCTTGGAAATCCTTGACAATGTACTTTTCGGTGCCCCAGTAGCAGCCGGCACCGAGGGCAAGTGTTGAAGCGATGGGAGACATCATACTAACAATATATATATATATATGTATTTTTAAAAGCCCAGTAAGAATAGTAGTTGCTTGTGTCTTGTCGTGTACGATCGTAGTGTTGTTCTTGTGTCGTGTGCGATCGTAGTGTTGTTGTTGTTCGGAAGAAAGTTATGAGAAGAAGATAGCATCAGGAGTTCAGAGTTCATCACATCATCAGTGCAGGTCCAGCACTTGCTACTTGCTACTTCTTCGTCGCAATAAAGCAAGACCAAAGATTGCCCAAGCGTTGTGTGCGCGCGCGTGGATCTTTGGGTGGGAAAAAAGATGATGATGACGTGGTAATATTTTGTTCTCATCAGGAATGAAGAATCATCATCATCATCATTATCAATCAGGCGGGAATGTGTACGTACTCGCCGTTTGTGGTATGCACTATTATGTGCTGTAGATACTACTAGTATGTAGTCGAACGAATCATCACCCCTTATTTATAATTTTTTTATTAGGCTGATGCGAAAATGATAGTTGTTTCTGTTGGGGAAAGTGATGAGTAGTGTGCTGCATATGGCGCCAACACGGGAGCTCACCGGCGACATTATTATTTGATCCTCCACGCGCATCAATCGTTGGTATATCATATTGTAAAGCTCTTTGTGGATCCTCATATTATATACTACATCACGCAAGAATTCCAACTGAATCGATCCGAAAGATATACTAGCTAGGCTACTAGCTAGGGGAGGATCATGGCTTCTCTCCCGATGGAATAAGGTGGGATCTTGTGGGTGCACTCATAGTACTACGTGTACTGTAGTAGTAGTAGGAACGATCCTCATGGCGTCGTCGTCGCTATCATCATAGCCCATGATTTCTTCAAAAAGGAGGGATCTCTCGTCTTGGCTTCAAAGGACCAGACATTTCCATCATCCTCTTTTGTTCGACTAGTAGTAGTAGACTATTGGTTGATTAGCTGAGTTCTCCCTGGCGTCGTCCATCATCAACACAAAGCGCAATAGAGTTGTTGTTGTTGTTGTTGTTGGACACGAGAATGACACGAGAATCAATCAATCAATCAATCAATCAATCAATCAGCTCTGTGTTACGATCATTCTGCTTTCTCCTTTGTTTCTCAATCTTGTCGTTCTTGTTGTTGTTGTTGATTTCGTTTTCGTAATTTCTTTTGAATCGTTCCAATCATACTCCGATGCGTCGGATACCGTCCCAAAGTCGGTGCCTTGTATTTGAGGGGAAGTGTAGGTAACTTGCGTTGCGGATACTGCAACGCAAATGCTTGAAATATCTGTTGCAATTGAAAATACCAATAGTCGGTACTGCTGCGAATCATCATCATCATCATCATTATTTGTAGTGGTGGTGGTGGTGGCCCTTTAGTAGTAGGAAATTCGGGACGAGGAGGAGCCTCTTCCCAAGGTTTGCTTTGACCAGAAAAGTGAACAAAGTCGCGATGAGGAATCTTATCGTAAAAAAGAGGAGGTTGGAGAGTACTCCCATATTGACCCAAATACTCTTTGCCGGGAGGCAAGCAACTATAGTTGGTATCTCCCGAGAATACTTCTCGAGAAGATCGAATCATCGTCGAGCTTTGGTCACCGTCGCCCACATGATCGACTACTGTATCCAAATACAAAATGGACACAGCCTTTTGATGAAATCGAGTCCAATAATACAACAGTCCTTGATCGCAAAAATCGCCATGAAACGTCCAATTCGTCGAATGACGAGGCTCGATATAGCGTTTGAGTCCCGTATCCTCGAATGTTTCTACGGGTTGGGGCAACCCCGTCCATTCCTCGGTGAGAACATGTCCCCATCCCCGTACCGGATCCCAATGAGGATACGGCAACTGAAGAGCTTCTTGTTCCCGTCGCTCGACGACCGCTTCCCACTCATCGTACTGACCAGGCTTCAAGACAAATAATCCCCCATGAGAAGGTTCGGTGAACCAGGCCAAGACTATATTTGGTTGCAAGATGGAATTTGTCGATAGTTCCATGAGATAATCCAAATTACAGAGTGGCATGACATCGGCATCCAAATACATGACTCGTTCATATTCCGTCAATTCCAAAATGTGAAACTTGGCCAACTGAGCACTGTAAAAGTTGTCTCGGAGGAGCGGTGGAAGGTAGCGAATCCGAATGGGATTATTATTATTATTATTATTATCATTATTATCGGGATTGAGCCTCATTTGCAGCCACTGTAAATCACTGGGTGGTAGCTCTTGTTGAGCGGTACTTGTCGCGTTTTGATCGTTCTTTTGTTTGGATGATGCCACCATTTGAATCATTACGACGACATCGGCACGACTGCCACTATCTACCAAGTTCTTGGTCGCTACCAGAATATTGTAAATGTAGGGTCGGTAGGTCAAGGGACTTGAAGGGTCGCAACCAGAAATCAAGAAAGCGTAGGCAAATTTCTTGCTGCTGGTCTTACTAGTAATAGTAGTCTTTGTCGTTTCTGGTTTCGTTTTGCTGGATATCGCGTTATCCTCGTTACCATCGGTGGGAGTGGTCGGGCAGTCCAACAAGCTACTGCTACCTTGTAGTTCGAAACTTGCATGGAGCATTTGAAAGGACAGCATTCCCACCAGGAAGGAAAGAAATCCAACGAGCCATTGCAGCCGCCGATGGATTATTGTCCTTGAGGATCCTCCTCGCCCCGTCATGATAGAATGTGGCAGCTACTACTACTACTTCTTCTTCTTCTTCTGCTTTCATGCAGGTACATGGCATTCGTATGATGGACCTTTTAGAGAATGAAAGCCACCTACAGCATCTTCTCAGCGAGCAGAGGGACATTGTCGACACCGCCGTCCTCTGACCAGACGCGACGAAAGAAAGAGCACAAGAACAAGGAGATGCGCGGACGGAACTACATAGTAGAAGAAGACGAAGAATGGCGGGAAACGAACAGAGCGAGAGGCTGTGCCCTCCACGTGGTAGCTCGAAATATGAAGGAACAGATTTAGCGCTCTCTAAAAAGGATATCATGAATTTCAGTACTTATGTACTAAATTAGTCCCGGCCCCCTGCCTATTTTTGCTACAGTACTTTGGCCGTGCGCGCGGCTTTTTTGACCATGACGCGATGTTATAACGACCACCGTTCAGCTCTTTTATTATTTTGCGATGGCGTTGTTTTGATTTGAATAATGAATGAAGCCCCCTAACGGTACCGGTATGGTACTGTATTCCTGACGTCTTTGTTCAGTAGATATGTTGACAATACAAAGGAACTCAAAAAGTACGATATGGTTCAAGTACACGACACACTGAACTGAAATAAAAATTATATTGTACGAGTAATAATCCCCTCCCCGCCGCCCTCTCACTATACTCGTACTTGTTGTTCTCCCCATCATATGATATTGCCCCTCTTGCGTACTGTACCCTTCTTCTTACGATGCATAGTCCATCAAAGCGCTAGCATCGTAGCCGTCCAGAGAGGATGTGTCAACCATTCGGAGAGTGCCGGGGTTGGAAAAGTTGACATGGTCCAGATCTTGATCATCATCATCATCCACTGAGGATACTACTGGGACTTCTTCAATGGTTCCATCCATGCGAATCTTGATGGGATTGTGTTTGGAGTCGCGGGAACTATGAATCTTGATGTAGTGATCACGTCCACTATCCGAGAACGAAGACTGCTCCTCACCTCCATCCATGAGATGAGTGTCATGAGTGCGGATCGACTTGCCACTGCTGGTACGACTATGGTGGTCCTCGTCTCCATCCTCGGATCCAGCATGAGTTACCTCGTGGTGTTCGTGCTCCGAGTCTTCCTCTTCTTCTTCATGGTTCGTGAAATCTTCTTCTGGGTTTTCGGTCGTGGAGACTTCGTCCGTCGCCATCATGGGAGTAGGAACGGGTCCTTCCACTAGGTTGTCGTCGCCGACCCAGAAGGTCTTCATCTTGCCCTTACCCTTGACCTTGATCATGCCTCGCAACCTAAGAGGAATATCGGGCGCTTGTTGTTGCAACAACTGGGCAGTGGAAAACGAACAATGGACTTTGCCGGGCATGGAATTGGATTCCATTCGAGACGCCGTATTGACAGTGTCGCCAAAGAGACCGTAGCGAGGATTCAAGGATCCAATAACGTTGGAGACCACTGGACCAGAGTTGATACCGACACGAATTTGGACGCACCCCAAAGAGGGATCGTCCTCATCGATCAATATTTTGGAGGCAGCTCGAATGGCGTCTTGGGCATACTCGGCACATTGCTTGGCGTGCGTTTCAAACTCGCTTCCATCAAGATTGGTTACTCCCATGTAGGCATCTCCAATGGTTTCGACCTTGAAGATGTGGTACTTGTTGGCGAGGCTGTCAAACGCTTGGTACAAGCGATCCAGCATCGTCGAAACCTTCATGGGCGAGAATTTCTGAGAGATTGTGGTGAAACCAACAATGTCGGAGAAGACAATGGTGACAGTCTCATGAGATTCCGCTTCGACCTTCTTGCCAGCATTAAGAGCATCAGCAATGTGCTTGGGAAAGACATCATACAACGACGTCGGCTTTCTCTTCATATTCTTCGCGATAGTATCCTTGGCGGTTTCCAATGGCTCGGTATCCTTGGAGCTCATTTCCACGAGAACGTAATCCATGTCCTTGGCCGTCGGGCGGAAAAAGGCGTTGGCGCTCCAGCACTTCTTCATGAGTTCGACCATCTTGGGGGGCATACTTTCTGGAATATTTGGTCTCTTGTTCAGACGAGGATGGCAGACCTTGGGCAGAATCTTTCGCGGGTCTTCGCCTTCAAAAGGACTTTGTCGGGCATAGATCTCATAGAGGATCATGGCCAAGGAATAAATATCGCATGCTTGCGTGTACTCGCTTCGACGACGCAAGTATTCCGGGGCCATGTAAAATGGCGTACCCTGCAGGATGTTGCGTTGCTTGGCAGTCTTGAAGTGAGAGAAACCAAAGTCAGCCACCTTGGCTCGGAAGCGCGAGTCGACAAGGATATTCTTCGCCTTGAGATCCCCATGGAGGATTGGAGGCTTGGAAGCGTGCAAGAACTGAATACCCTGGACGATATCACGAGTGACTTGCAGGATGATCTCTCCACCTGGGGTCATGGTCTCGTTGTGAAGGAGATCATAGAGAGAACCATATTCCATGTATTCCATGACCAACATCGGATCGACCGTATTGGATATGACAGCTCCCATAACGGTTGTGATGCATGGATGACGGAGCCTTGATAGCAATCTCATTTCATTCACGAACTCATTCACGCGCTTTGTGTGGTCGTCAAATCGCAACCACATTGGAAGGATTCTCAAGAAGACACTTTGCGAGGACGTGGCAGATCGCAGCACGTCTCCGCTGCCGTGGCCAGAGGCTGTAGCAGACTCCAATATTCGGAGAATATCATTGTCAGAGTGGTGACCCATCATCAGGCGTTCCCAATCCTTATTGGAACCGCTCGTGCTACCACTGAACTGCATACTGCCAGTCTTGGATACTGTTTGCGACTCAATGTCTCCAATTTCTCCAGAATTCTCTCCAAACTTGACGTTTTTGGTAGGCTTGGCCTTGTCTTTGCTTTTTGCTGCTTTCTTCGCGGCGTCCTTGGAGCCAATCTCGACGCTCCCTTTGGTGCCAATTTCACCGCTGCCTTCGCCCAGACCTTGTCCAGAAGAAGTGATAGATGTACTGCCCCTTCTGCTAACAGGGGGCAAGACACGTTTGACGGCCACCTTGGTTCCTCTGTACTGTCCGAGAATGACGACACCAAAGCCACCTTGTCCAATAATCTCAGGAGGCTCATTGAAATGAAGCTCGTCCACATTGATGTGCCAAACGGAATCGCTTTGCTTCTTCTTGTACCCAAGGTAAAAGAAGACAAGCACCCCGACGCAAATGAATACGGCAGAGAATATGATGAGGAAGAAATATGCGGAGTCCAGACAGGTTCCGCCAACCTCGTAAGTGTTGCCGGCGCAAACGCAGTTCCCTTCGTCGTCGGGAACGCGATGGCTTCCGTGACCGTATTCTGCGTCACAGTCCCTGCAAACAACAAAAGCAAAATAAGTTATTAGTTCCGCGAGCTGACGTGAAACCCATTCAATAATGATAGCCGAAATGCTTACTTGTCTTTTACAATCACGCGAATGGGAGATTGTGAAATCGATTCACCGTCAATCATAATGTCAATGACTTGCACTTGAACCGTCTTGTCCGTGACTGTGAATTCAAATCCATGCCCTTCCGACCCTGGAACTTCTGTCAGCTCCAAGGTCCTTCGCTGGTCTCCAGCATTGGCAACTACTTCAATCTGGGCTCCATTCCTCACCAAGTTGTCGTAGATGCGAAGAGTGATACTTTCGCCCTGCTCGATGGTACCGCAGATACTCATCTTTTCGCATCCAGGGAGAGAATCACCGAAGTACGTTTCGAGGTGAGGATCTTCTGTACCATCAATGTGATGGTAGACGTCAACTTCAAACGCCTCGACACAAGGCTTGCAGAAACAGTCATAGTCTTCTTTGTCATTGCAGTCCAATCCGATCTCGCTGCATCCCGAAAGAAACTCGTCTTCATGCCTCTTGAAGTGTCCCTCGGGGCATGTGATACCCTCGTATAGATTTGCAGGGCGTGTACACGCCCAGTTGCCCTTGTGGTCTTGTACTAAAAAGCCAGCCTCCTGCTGGATAGAGCGAAGCTCAAAATATGAGCGGGCGGTACGAAAGCCAGCAATGTGGCTCACGTGAGCGGAATTCATGCTCCGGTCGCCGAGCTCGTTGGTCGCTTCACAAGGAGCGTTGGGTACCCAGTCTCTGGGCGAAAAACTTTCACAGTACTCGGCCGTGTTGGTTTCGAGACAGGCCGCTCTCTGGTCTCCGATTTCGTCATAAAGACGAAAGTCCATCAAGGCATCTTGGACGGCTTGCTGGACATCGCGTGGCACGCTGGGGAGTGCAGCAAGGGGCCACTCGGGGAAAATGTCAGTCGAATGGAGGAAGGGGAAGAGTTCACCCGAGTCCATCACGAAGATCTTCGGCTCGATAATCTTGAAGAGGTCGGGATCCACGTAGTCACCGTTCTCGTCCGTGGTAAGTTCGATTTGGTCTGTACGAATAAATCCAGCATCAAAGCGTCCACTGAGAACGCCGTGCACGACATCGTTTTGATCCTTGGTGAAGATGAACTGTTTGGGGTCGTTGACATAGGACATGCCCGCCCTTTCCATCTCGTAGATTTGCATTTGACCTCCCATAAGATCAATGATGGCTCCAGCTCCGATGGTCTTGTCCTTGAGATCAGTGATGGTGTTAATATCGTCGTTGTCATAGCGGACAGCGATGACACCACCATACACGTCGAGATCGAAGGTACGACCCCGTGTGCTAAGGCGCTTGATAGCAGTACCTAGAGCAGTGGCTCCGACTTGAGTACCGATGCAGGAATAAACTCCAGGATTGGCGTAGAGGAAGTCCATTTCTTCATTTTCAATGGCAGTAAAGAGCCCAGAGAAAAAGTTCGGCACAACATCGAATACGATCGGCGGGTCGAATTTCTTGCCGGCTGTGGCCGTGAGGTACTCGCCGAACACGCCATAGACTTCATCGTAAGCAGAGTCCAGCCCACCAGTCGCGTGAACCCCGACGGTGTAGGATGACTTGTGAATGTAGGGGTCGAATTCGATTTTGTGGGTCGCGCAGTCGCTAGTGGTACCATTGGCATTTTGAGCCACCGCAGAGTTTGCCAGAAACGCTGAGAATAATAGCAGAGCGCATGCGGACTTCATTTTGCCTTACCGTGCTGCGTTGTTGTTTCCTTGTCAAGAAAGATTTGCTGGTTTCTTATTATTTGTTTGCTGATTTACAAAATTGGTTTGTTTTGCTTGAAACTTATTGTGTGCCCTACAACGTCGCTTTTGACTTTGTCAATAGAGATGGAGGATACACACCAGTACCGGTATTATTTGGGTGATCGATGATGATTCGGATTTGTGATCTTCCCATCGCGATCATCGGGCCCTAAAGAAACCACTGACATTATGTTGATAAGTTCAACTTTGAGGCACCGATAATCGTTATGCAATGAAGGCACACAATTCCCCGAAGGCTATAAAAGGCATTATTGAACCCAATTTGGCCTTCTCAAGCGCGCCAGATTGTTAAATCAGAAAATGTCGATCTAGTACAGAGAATGCGAACGCCAACTGTATGATGTTTTTCGATTGATGTGCATCCGCTACTACTATTCGTGGTGAGATGGTCCTCTGGTACTAGTCTACCACTACGTACTGTAACGGTACCGAAGAAGTAGCTGTGGATCCAAAAAGTCTACGAGTATTCTTGATGATGGGAAAGCGAACTCAAACAGCGTAATGAAAGTTGTAAGGGCCTCAAGTAAAAGTTCAATCCGGGCGGTTTCTGGTGGTTGCAAACGCTCGCAACAAAACGAACCCCAAATTGTAAAAACGCGAAGACGCCCAACCCAATGCACAAGTTGTGCTGATTGATTGATTCCAAACTCCAGATTCCGTTCTCGCATTATTGGAAGCAGGCGGCGCGAGCCCAGTCGCACGGGCACCACACAGAGGAGTGCGTCGACTACGCAGACTACCAGCTATCTAGCTACAGTCTACCTCCCCGTCCACCACAGCTACTATGTGCACTCCGTACGGTATGGTCGTCTGCTGCTCGCACTGTAGTACATAAAGTAGCCTGTAGTAGACTACTGTACGAGAATAGTCCCGGCACTGTAGAGCAGCACAACCCACACGTTCGGTCACTACTACTACTAGCTTACTGAATCAAAATCAATAAAAAGAAGCCACACTACCGGTACAGTACTACTAGTAGTACTACTCAGCTATTCGTACCGGTACCGAAAAGGCAGGTTTGCTCCGGTGAGCTCAGTCACACTACAATAAATAGGTATCCATAGTGGCTGGCTCTGTGCTACTGTAGACAACTCGCATATCATAGTAAGCTGCTTCCACTAATTGGTCGCCATTAGTAAATCTCTACTCTAGAGAACAATGGAGGATAGTGGGTCGATGAAGGTATTACTATTTGCAAGCACCCCATCGAACAACCGTGAGAGTTCTTTTTCAAAAAACCATGAACTCAAAAGTTATTACTCGTATATTTTATTGTACTGCATTGGTGCACGGTCGTGCGGCGTTGGTGCCACTGCTGACAATAATAGACTATACAACAACGACGCTGCCCAGTCAAGCCCATCCATCACCACCACGCCAGTCCTCTCTGATGGTACTAGTAGCGTTGTCCCGACGAATATGAAATCATTACGGCCCTACTAGTCACGCCTCTGCTGGTTTTTACCTACGCAGCAAGCTTGGCGGTAATTCCAGCGAAGTGCTTTCCGTGAGAAACTGCAATTTCCTTTTCCAAATCCGTGGGCTGTCGGCTTCCATCCGGGCCAGCGAAAGTTCCCGAACCGTATGGTGATGCGCCATGGGTCTCCTCGTACGAGAAGACCTTAGGCTCGGTGTATCCCATGGGCACGAAACACATGCCGTGGTGGGAAGCGAAGCTGAAGCATGAAACGGCACACGTTTCTTGACCACCTCCCATGGTTCCAACCGAAACAAAAGTTCCAAAGGACTTTCCGACCAAGGCGCCTTTCATCCAGAGTCCACCGGTGGAATCCATGAAAGTCTAACAATACTCAGAATTGTGGTGGATCATAGTAGTAGGGAGAAATGAAAAATGTTAGAAGAGTTGTCGTCATGTAAAACGTCAAGTACGCATTCTCGTCCTTCCAATGTCAATCTCACCTTCATTTGGGCCGGCATAGCTCCATATCGTCCGGAGATTCCAAAGAGGAAACCATCATAATCTGTGAGCTTATCTGCAGTCATCACTGGGTAGTCTTTCTTGGGAGGGGCACCCATCTTTCCGAGGATCTCCTCGCTTAAAGTCTCTTCGACTTGGTAGATATCGCAGGTGGCGCCGCCTTCTTCGACGCCCTTTTTCACAGCTTCGGCCATGGTCGCAATGTGCCCGTACATGGAGTAGTAAACGATAGCAATCTTGGTCATTTTGCTGGGAGTGTTTGTGTTTACAATTTGTTGATCTGCGTCGGTGCTGGTTCCACAAGAGATTGATTATCATTATGAGAAGAGGAGGTAGGGTGGAAAACCCATTAGAATAGGTAGATCTTGGGTCTCTTGCGTAAGCTTATTCGAGATTTCTTCCAAGAACATTCGATAGAAGCAATCGATGATAAGGTCGCAATCTCGCGCAATACGTGGTCATTACTTCGTATGTAGTATTGTGACGTTGCCGGCCCATGATTTCTACTTTTAATGTCGATGACGCATGAAGATTTTGTTTATTATAGCCCGTATTGCTGTGAACATACTGGTACTACTGTACGGGATGAGCTGGTACGAGAAGACGAGAATTCCGACGAACTCCGATCAGAATGGCATGCTGAACGCGGCCGTCAGGCAGGCAGGCCGGGGGGGGGTCCCATTTCTCGACTCCTCTTCTGACGACTTTCCCTCTCTACTCTACTACTACTACTAGTAGTAGTAGTAGTGCCTGTAGTTCTATAGAGTTGCTTATATCGTAAAGCAGCGAAAAACCCCAACTGTCTAATTCAGTTTCTACCTCTACTACTAGAGCTAGTAGTACTAGTATCTTTCTACAACTGCACCAGAAACGTCAAGATGCGAGTATTCATACCTGGATGGTATTAGTATTGTCTACTCCTTCTTGGTGCTGGGGAACCATGCAGCACCAGTGCTAGCAGACTCTGCTGTTAGTTCGTCCTATAGTACTAGAACAATGACGAATATACGGACTACTACCTATGTATTCAAATTATGGCATTTCGGCTACTACTAGTAGTAGAGCTTACCAACAGTACCGTAGTACTCTAGCATCCTTTCGAGACAGAGAATCATCTACTAGACTCTACTACCACTAGTTGTAGCCATTAGGAGTAGGTACCGGCGGTAGAGTGCATTCCGGATTTATTTGATGGCGACTCGTCGTACACTCTTGCCGTCGACGTCGACAAGAAAGACGATGATGATGATGATGATGATGATGATGAAGCAGCAGCATCATGATGATGATGATGATGATGATTGATGGCTGCTGAACTTATTCTTATTGCCAAAATCCAACACCAAATGCCCCAGGCGTTGAAAGTCCCACAATTCCAAATAAACTTGGGCCGACAGTCGAGTGTAAAAAAGTCCACTCGAGGGTTCAAATGCGACAATCATATAGACACCATGGTCTTTTAACAAGTATTCTTGGAGAGCCGTACCTCGTTCTTTGGAATCAATGCCAATGCTCGTAGGAAGTGGAATGTTAATCATGAATTCTTCCATTTCATCCGGTGCCAATGCTATAGTAACATTCCATAGATCCATCAGATAGTGTTTGGCATCCAGGGCCAAGGTCCGACAATATTGATAAATCGCTTCGTCACCTCCCAAGATCGTTTGGCGAAACTCCAAGGCGGCATCCATACTCAAAAAGGCCGTATAGTCTTTTGTGGAAACGTACGAGTATCGTTCGGAAAGACTGGTGGATCCAATGGGATTGCCGCTGGAAATAACGGTAGGTTCGGGAAATGTGTCGGATATGAATCCAGAAGTTGTATTGATCCACAAAAAGGCAGATCCCTTGGGAGAATACAGCCATTTGTGGCCATTCGAAAGATAGGCGTCCATATTTCCAATCTTGGAAAGGTCGAGGTGACGAATTTGGCCAATGGCATGTGCTCCATCTACCAAGACAAAACAATTCGGCTGAAACCGTTTGATCATGGCCGCCAGTTCCTGTATGGGTTCTTTGACTGCCGGTGTCGAAACAATATGCTCCAAAACGACCATTTTCAATCGATCCAACGATTTGGAGGAGGATGCTCCTTGTTGTTGTTGTTGTTGTTGTAGTAGTTTCGTCAAGGTATCGTTCATGGGATTCAAGAAATCAGCTGCTGCTCCTTCTGATGTAAGTGGAAATTGAATAGGCACGACCACCACTTGTAATCCAAATCGTCGAGAGAGCCAGTCGGCCGTATTCTTGATCATGGGATAGGCGACGGAAAACATGACGAGAATATCCCTGTCATCCTCCTCATCGTCGTCATCAGCAGCGGCGGCAGCATCGTCATCAGCAGCAGCAGCATCTTGTTGTCGTCGTAGTCGCCAACAGCAGTAATATTATTAGTTCTCGAGCGTCTCGTCTTGTTCGGCTTTGTCATCTTCCAGGGAAAGCTTCTCATGATGGAATTGACCGCCGTCGAGGCACTTTCTACCAGTACCAACCCATCCAACATATAACTATTCTCACCAGCACCCCCACCAGCACCACCACTGTTCTGATTATTCTCACTACTACTACTACTAGTAGTAGTACCACTACTAGTAGTAGAATCAGTAGTAGAATCAGCACCAAAGACATATTTGGCAATCTTGGCACGCGTGATATTTTGAAGTTGATAGTGAGTTTGACGAAACCATATATCCGGCTGCTGTTCTTGTTGGAGTTCCAGTGCCGCCTGATAGTTGCGGACAAACTGGGGGCAGGCTCCAAACGATCCATGATTCAAGTTGGTATAGTTGAGCAAGAAATGAAAATACAATTGTTGACTGTCGTCCTCGCCGCGTAACTTCTTTCCGAAATAAGGAGGAGGAGGAGATGATGATGATTCTTCCTCTTCTTCCTCTTTAACCTCAGCATCCTCATTCGATCGGATCCCTCGTCCTTGACGAGAAGCAGCATCAGCATCAGCATCAGCATCAGCTACTGCGTCGTGGTGGCGGTGGTGGTGGCGGTGGTGGTGGGTCAGCAGGACCACAAAGCCTATTACTACCAGGGATGTTGCTACGAGTAGTACTCTCATGGTATAATAGGAATAATATACTTACTGTACTCGTAATCTGGATGATTGATTGCTGAATAATATTATTAGTCCATAAGAATATCTTATTGGCAAGAATGCTATTGCTGATTGCGTTGAACCCGCCGCGCTGCTGCTATTATACCGGTATGCTGCTCTACTCTACTATGCTACTAGCTAGTAGACAGTCCAATTGATTGACTCAATGGACTCTTTTCACCCGTACGGGATCATCAGCGCTATGTAGTCTGCACATCTACAGAGACGATGGAACCGAGTCCTGTGCTTGCTTCCTTCGTCGAGTTCGCTCGCCGTACACTATTCAACTAAAGATCAGGCTGCTGCCAGGAAGCACGTAGTATAGCTAGCTTCTCTTCCATGCAGTAGTAGTAGTAGTACCTTGGCTTATTCCCCTCTACTGGCTAGTACCTACTACTAGCTAGTAGTAGTAGTAGTTTCGTCGCAATAATAATAATAAAAATAATAATAATAATCACCATCCTTTTCCTAGTACTTCGACGACTGACTGACTGACTTACTGACTGACTGACTCCTCTCTTGTGTTTATTAAGACAACTGATCAATCAACGACGATCTCATATCCATGACAATATCCATGGGTTGTGCCGAAGTACTACTAGCTCCACCGGCTCCACCAGCAGCAGTTCCTCTTCGTTGCAATTTAAAGATACTTTCCAAGACGCTAATTTCGGTCCCGGTCGTATCCAATCCACAAAAGGCGCACCAATCATTGACGATCAATCCACCGCCCAATACATCCGACCCACGATTGATGGTTCCCGCTACCAACGGTACTTGTAGCAAGGAAGACAATTCTTCCATATCTTGGACGGTCGTTCGTGGATGTACCATTCCTCCTTGATTGGTAAATTTGGCATACGATCCGACCAAGGCTTGTCCCCCGACGGTTTGTCGAAAGACTTCGACGCCCAAGACATCGGAAATGATTTCTTCCGTCTCTCGATCGGTATCCGGATGGATCAATGCGACGTGATCATTGGTCGAAATGACATTCCCCAACGCCGATAATCGTTCTTCAATACGTTGGACGACGACCTTGTCGGGCAAGGAATTGCGCAAATGCTGCAATTCCTGATCCGTGGCCGTATTCGGGATGAGCAAACCGCGGACGTTGCCGACGGTGGTCCGTCCGACGAATCGATTGCCACCAATCGTGGCATGCAAGACGGGAATATGATCCCGCAATTCGGCTTCCAAATCGGAATAAAAGTTTTCGCTGCCACCAATTCCTAATAGTAGTATGTGATATAATGTAATAAAATAAAATAGATGGCAAAGAGAAGAAGAGAGGATGTGTGTGAGAGAGAGGGTGGGAGAGTCGCCATAAGCAGAACAACATGAACATGAACATCATGAACATCATGAACATCATGAACATCATGAACACCCACGATACCGAAACGTAGTACTGCACTGTACTGTGCTGTATGCCGTGTATTACAGTGCATTACAGTGCATTACAGTGTATTACAGTATTACCGGTATTATTACATTACGTACGTACCTGCCAAACAATACGAGTTGGTCAATGCGGAAAAGACTCCAATTTCATTCGAGTTTTCAAAGGAAGAACGAGTCGCCATGTTTTTGTAGGAATATTATATTCTTCTTGTTGTAGTAGAAGTAGAAGAAGAAGCAGAAAAAGAAGAATGTCTATTTCAATGAATGAATGAATGAAGGAAGGAAGGAATCGACAATGAAGGAACAAGCAGTCGATCAATCAATCAATCAATCAATATACGAGTTGTTGTTGTTGTTGTTATAGAGTAATAGGAGGAAGAGCAGCAGGAGCAGCAGCAGCAGGCACGTTTGCAATGCATGTGGCGGAATAAATAATAGCGGCAGTAGCAGTACTTCTGCGTTGTTCTTTTTGGCGGGCTGATGCTGCGCGTATCTGGACATCAGATGGCATCATCTTATTTTCTTCTGGCATCTTTGACTGGTCCGGACGGAAGGAAGAATAAATAAGCGAACGGTGTGGGGTGGATGGAGGGACAGACAGACATATTATAGATAATCGTGAATGAGTGAGTGAATGAGTGGTGATGACGTGTAAAACGTGAGTCGTCCATCATGATGCGTGGTCACGAACAGATGTCAAAGCGGAGGCGAAACAAGGTGCGTGGTGCGCGATAAATAATACCGGTGCGTCATCGATCGATCATCTTTCGCTCGATCGACAATGACCGACTGATTGGACCCAAAGTTGTACTACAACATACGCGAGTACTCGTAGTGTGGTAGTGCGGTGGTCTGTGTTTTTTTTTTCGTTCCATTCAACCCGCCCCTACTGCTTTTATTTCGCTGGACGACGATGACGATCGGAACGGCGCGGGGCTCCCTTATTTCGTCGCGTTGACAGCAATTCAGTCTCACTTTCTCCCTATCACTATCACTATCACTACGATATAAATAATATATACATATACACATTCGTATTCGTATTGTCATGACGGCTCAGCAGCATCACCCCGACCCCGCATCTCCCCGTCACGACGGCGCGGATCGCGGAGGCATTTCCTTGCCCGGCATTCCAGCCACGAGTGTGAGTGTGAGTAGCAGCACTAGAGGAAATAATGGAGGCGGCAGCGGCAGCCATAGTCGTCAACATACAGTAGATAATCCATTGCCGCATGTCCTTCCCGAAGGTGAAAATGCCGCCCCACTCGAAGTGATTGGAAGTACGGCCAGCGACAAGTTGGTCATCATCATGGTCGGCTTGCCGGCGACCGGCAAGACGCATATCGCCAAGCGGATTTGCCGCTTCCTCTCCTTCTTTCACGACATTCCCTCTCAAATCTTCAATGTCGGCGACTATCGACGTCAATTGTGCGGAGCGCAGCAAACGGCCGAGTTTTACGATCCCCTCAATGCGACGGGACAGGCGGCCCGGAACATGGCCTGCGATGCCGCGCTCAACGATTTGATGGAATACATCCGACAGGAGGGGGTCCGCGTCGCCGCCTTTGATGCTACCAATTCGACCTTTGCGCGACGACAGTACATTCTACAGACCTTGAATGAAGCGAATATTCTTGTCAAACGAATGTTTGTCGAAAGTGTTTGTGATCAAGAAGAAGTAAGTTTTTTGGTGTTTGTACAACTTGTACAACTTGTACACTTGTACTTGTTCTGTGTGTTGTGGATTGTACTTTTGTCTATTGTACTTGTACTGTATGTTATTCACAACATCTCAACCTACTATTCATTCATTCATTCATTCATTCTGCAACAAAATGTATCTAGTTGCTAGAAGAGAATATTCGCAAGGTCAAATTGAGTACGCCCGACTATAAGGATATGGATCCGGAACAAGCGGTACAAGATTTTCATTTACGTCGAGCCAATTACAACAAGGTCTATGAACCGGTCACGGAACGGGATGGACCCTTTGTCAAAATTATCAACAGCAAACAATTCATTGTCAATGAAATTCGAGGATATCTTCCATTGAAAGTAAGTGAAGTTCGTTCGTTCGTTCGTTCGTTCGTACAGATCAAGTACAGATGATGATGATGATGATGATGATATTGTAAAGTACAAGTACAAGGACTTGACTTCACTTTTTGAATGTGTGGAATAACTCATCTCCTCTCCTCCTACTACTACAATCAGGTCGTTCATTTTGTCATGAATTTACATACACTTCCACGAACCTTTTATTTGACACGACATGGACAATCAGAATACAATCTATTGGGAAAGATTGGTGGAGATTCGGGTTTGACACCGGCAGGGGTCGAATATGCAAGACGATTGGCCGTCTTTGCCAAGGAACAAATTGCCAAAGTCGGTGGTAGCAGTAGCAGTGGTGGTGGTGAAAGCAATGATGGTAATACTACTACTAGTAGTAGTGGCGGTACTGGTGGTGGTGAAGATACCAATACCAATACCAATACTACAAAAGAACGTCCCTGTCGATTGTGGACATCAACTTTGAGACGTACCAAGGAAACGGCCGCCTTTTTGGAACATACATCCTTTGAACATACCTTTGATAATGGAGAAACGGGAGAATGGTTACAGTTTCGACAAATGACTCGACGAAATTTGGATGAATTGTATGCCGGCGTGTGTGACGGAATGACCTACAAGGAAATCGAACAAGTCTTTCCGGAAGAATTTGAAAGAAGACAACAAGATAAATTGGCCTACCGATATCCAAGAGGTAAGAACAACAACAAGAAGAAATGGAATGGCATCGCATCGCATCTCTTTTTTTATCTCACACACCACCATCATGATACTTACTTTTCACCAACAAACACATCAGGCGAATCCTACATGGACGTCACATTGCGACTGGAACCTCTGGCCCAAGAAATGGAACGAACCAGAGAGCCCGTCTTGATTGTCGGCCATCAAGGCATTTTGCGGATCCTCTATGCCTACTTTATGGGACTGGATCGACGAGAGGCTCCCTATGTCAGCATCCCATTGAACAATGTCATTGAATTGACACCCCATGCGTACGGATGTCATGAAAAGAGATATTGCTTAATGATGAAGGAAGAAATGTTGAACGATGGACAGGATGAACCCGTCACGAGTATGCCTGTGTTGAAGAGAGAGTCCAACTCCTTTGTCGAGAATGTCAACACACACTACGCTCCCACGGATCCAATCATGAATGCTCCTAGTTGCTAGTAGTAGTAGTAGTAGTTACTCTACTAGCTAGTAGGGAGTCTACGAAAAATAGAGACGCTGCGAGCTATTGATGGAACGAAAAGAATTCCGTGTAAAGGTAAATACCGGTACTATAGTATGTATGTATCATATATCTTAATTTGAAAATCCGATCTTTACTCATTCGAAACCACAATGGCCCCAGTCATATCGATAATAGTTTTCGATGATCGGACAGTATGATGATTGACATGCTGCGGCGTCTGATGCGGCGGTCGATCATGATATATGAGCCGCAACAACTCGACCTTCAATAGATCAGGCTTACAGGGAAATGGCTTGAACATGAAGCTGTTCGCTCCTGCGTCAAGAAAAGCAGTTTCGACATCATTGGCCGAAAGTCCACATATCCGACTTGTCACTCCCAAACTCCGAAGAGCCCGGACCGTCTCCGTTCCCAAAAGCTGCTTTTGAACACTCGCCATGTACTGATCCATGAAAATGAGATCAAAGCCGTCTTCTTTTCCTTCCTCTTCCTTGATCCGATCCTCCACCATTTGAATTGCGGTTTCGCCATTGGCGGCTTCCTTGATGTTCCAGCCCGGTGCAATCTTTTTTAGCGAACGTGCAAACAGTTTGCGCAACACCATGTCGTCGTCCACGAATAAGACGTTGAGTCCAGTTGGAAGTTCGAGAGGACGAGGAAGCATTTCTTTGTCAGATGTGTCTACTGACGAGCCGGATGAAGCCTTGTTCTCATCTTCATTTCTTCCAGCGGTGTAGTCAAACGAAGCGAAAGACGAATTGAACGAAGTGGAGGACCCACTGCCAACAAGCAGTTTCTTGGATTTGTTGTTGTGGGCAGAACCACCGAATGACGACTCGGTACCCTCAAAGAAATCCGTGTCGGCGACGAGGGAGTGGTTCGATAGCATCATCAACATGTCGTCATCGAATTCGACTGGACATGTTTGCATATCAAACACAAAGCGGGTTCCTGGACATCCTGGAACACCACTGTCATAGGAGTCGTCTATATACAGCTGTGCGCCCATCAAGTTGGATAAACGTTTGCACAGGTTTAGACCAATGCCCGTTCCTTGACTCAGTGTGTCCAACGTTTCTTGGAACTTGCCAAAGAGCTGATCTCGTTTCTCCTCGGGAATACCAGGTCCAGAGTCCTCTACCGACAGTACAATGTTGTTCTTCCGATGATCATTCGTTGTACTATTTTCAACGCGGCATCGTAATCGAATGAATCCACGTTCCACAAACTTGACGGAGTTCCTGGACAGGTTCAATAGAATCTGCTTCAAGCGCAAAGGGTCGGTCATTACTACCAGGTCCTCTACTTGGCAGTCCAATTCCACCTTGAAAGCGGAACCACGTACATGCAACATATTGGCAATCGGTCGAAAGACGTCGTCCATCAAGTGCGTGGGTCTATTCTCAATCTTCATTTCATTCGAACTTGCTCGGTTCATATCCAACATGTTTCGCAACAAGTCATTGATAAAATGCAAACTATGGTCGATAATGTGAAGGTCTTCCTCGACAGATTGAAGCTGCTCTGTGGAGGCGATGAGGGGATTGGCCTCGTCCGAGACGGCGGATTTCACGAAACTACAAGCCGACATGGCCGCGGCCAAGGGGTTGCGAACCTAAAGATAGATACGTAGTAGTAGATGCAAGACGATGAGAAGGGTAAGACGGGTATGGAACTGTATTCGAATGATTGATTGCGTTCCCCCCAAGCACCATTATTGGAACTCACCTCGTGCGCAATAAAGTCATTCAGTTCACGCTCATTCTGAGCGGTTTTCCGGGCAGCCTTCAGAACAAGAGCAGTGGCTGAATTGACGACCTTATTTTGGCGACGAACTACCAGCCGATCAAAGAATGCAAAGAGTATCGCTGTAAACAAGAAGAGTGACGCGACTACTGCCGAGTACACCAACGCATCGCTTGTCTCGTAGCTGGAGTAAAATTCATCCGATGGATAGATGTGAAGGTCAAAGTGACAGTGCTTGGAGAGACCCTTGGGGTGATCTTTCCAAAATAGCTTGGAGCTGTGATTGTAGTGCTCGAAGTTTCGGTATAGTTCGTCCTGATCCCCCAACAATTGATGGGTCGGCTTGTCACTGTTCAAAACTAACGTAAAAGTCGTACCACAGTCACTCCTCACATTCACAACAAGGCCATTCAGATTCTTCGTCATGGCACCATTGCTGTGCACGTATCTACTGGATGCAAGTGCATCATCGAAGAACGTTATCCATGGGACGACACCCGCGACGAAACCGATCGTTCTTGACCCATCCTCGAAGCTCTCTTTTATAGGATTGAGCGTAAAGCTCCGGAGCGTGGCGTCCATTCCGATCGTCGGGTGGTGTTCTTGTACTTTCATCTCGTGGTAATCTTCTTTTCCGTTATTTGCCTTCTCCTGATAGCTGTGTGCCAATAAAAAGTCCAGGTTGATCGCTTCGGAAAGGACTGGGACATCGTATTCCAATGAAGAAAGGAATTCATGTTTGAATACAGGATGGGCAAACAAATCATGGCATAAGAGTGAATGGTAGCTGTGGGGGTGAACCGGACCAAATTGAGCGACCGGAGCTTTTAACTCGAAGGAATCAAAGCCCGAATTCCCGAGGATAATCTCCATGACTCCTTCTTCATCGACCAACAAGGCGGGTGTTGTATTAGCAAGGGCTATGGTCTCGCACGAGTCACAAGGAACAATTTTCTTCCAAGTATCGTCGGGTGGTGCGTTCGAGGTGGAATGCCCTACCGGTACGGTCTCCTCGTCTTCGCCGTGCATCTCATGAAAGTTGACGTGAGCCGCCAGTTGAGCATTGATGAAGGCTTCCCAACCTTCTTGCATGTCTTGCTCGACGAATGGAATGTACATTAACATTTCGATTCCAGTAGACTTGAGAATCTCCTCCACTCGCATATCAAAATGTGGAATTGTGACGTTGGGAAACCCTTGACTTTCTCCACGACCCCGCAAGTCAAGACTATGAGAAGTTATCGTAGTGGCAAGTATGTCGAGAGGTTGAAATGCGTTGTGGACGTTTTTCTCGGCAATTTCGGATACTTCCCGAGCATAACTATAAAACTCGGACTCGAACTCTTTTGCGATCGTTTCCGATAGGAGAAGATACGTTGTGGTGGTCATGATTACAGCCGCAGCTGCTAGTACTGCATAGACCACCTGCCATGGGCGAGCGAGAAGGACGGCGACGCGTGAGTATAGCTCAAGCATGCTGTTACTACTAGTAGGCAGAGGATCTGCTCTTCTAACGACAGTCAGTCACTTACCCCAGATCCAGTCCGAATAGCCCGGGTCTCATCGCTGGCCATCGACCGCATCGATTTATTCAGCTTATCAATATTGCCGGTATCTCCATCGGATTCTTCCAATCCAGTTTCGAGATCAGCGCTTTTACCCGCCTCGCCTGTATCATGGTGGTCCTCGTCCCCGTCCTTATTGCTGTTGCTGGAAGCATCATCATCTTGTTGTTGCTTTGTTGTTGTTTGCTTTCTTCGAAATTGAAGTTTCGCCATGGCTACTATATTAGTGTGGAGGACTGTAGACAATTGTGGCGATGATTATGCAAGAAGAAGCTACCGGTATGGTGGAAACAGAGACGAGGAGAAAGCATATTGTCCCGCATGGTTCCAGCGAGCGATGGCATGCTGAGAGCTGAGAGTGCGCAGTAAAATAGGATGATGTGAGAGATCAGGTCGGTCTCATGATCCGCAATAAATACTGCAATATCATCATGAGATGATATTTTATTGAAATATGCCTTGCTTTTTCGCTCGGAGGGTTGTGCGTGCCTGCACAAGGTAAATATGCCGAAGGGCGAAACGTCAATAGGTAATACATTTTCTCACTGGATCTAACTTCGCAATACATTTAACCCTTCGGAGATTCGGCCTAATTCGAAATAATTATAATGATGTCTGTACTGTCACGATCATTCAAGCCCGTACATAAGTATATTTTAATCCAACTGGTCAAAATGACTTCAGATTTCTCCACCTGTCGCCAGCGTCTCGTCCCCGGAAATAACTCCGCGATAACGCTAGTAAAACAACGACTAGTAGTAGCTGCCGACAATTATTGTGTTCGATCGAGCCAAATCGTCGTCGTGATGATGCAAAGAGTGATCGTTTAGTAATAAAGGTAGTACAAGAAGTAGAGGAGAGGGGATACTACCGGTACAGTATTAGTGATCCTGGTTGATGGGTGATGCGGTCATCTGCCATATATATTGAGATTAGGCCTTTTCGGAGGGTGAGGGTTGTAATTACAAGGTTGTAAATATGCCGAAGGGCGAGACCAGAGAACCTTCGCGTGGGGAATGCAACGGTACTTCAATCTCTTCTTATAAGTTCTCATTTTGCAATACATTTAACCCTTCCGAGAATCGGCGTAATTATCTTTAATATCCATGGTTCTGTATATGATTTAGTTGGTTGGATGTGCCGCTTTGGGGATCAACAACTGATGCGGCAGAGGTGGTCCCTCGACATTTTCCCTCTTGGCGCGTCCTTAATATGCTTGTACTACTAGTATTATGTTAGGACAGGCTATTATTTTTGTTATTTTTGAACGTCAAACAACGTCGTCATCAGATAAAAAATAGAGTATCTCCGATGACATGAAGTGTGCTCTTCTGCTCACAATTCGGCGCATATTAGTAATCTCGAGCTCAAAAAAGTAATCACCACCATCATCATGCCCCTCACCAGTAATCCCAAGCGCAACTTTCCCTTGATTATTATGGACCGAAAGATCATTGACAAGCATACCACCTTCTGCAGCGGGAACAGAAGACCCCTGTCGAGATCAGCAGAACCGACACGAAAGAAGGTTTCGTTTGCATCAGAGAATTCTTGCAGGGTTTGGAACGTACTTGACCTCGACAGCTACACAGATGCTGAGATTTCTTCAACCTGGTACTCTATCGAGGAATACGCAGATCAAAGGCGAAAATGCTTGAACATCATTTTAAAGATAATTGGTGGGAAGCCACACAATTACTGTGCAAGGGGGCTCGAACGTATGACACCACACGCCGCCGAACAGCGCGAACACAGCCGGCTGGATGCCTACATCGCGGTTTTCAAGGAGCAAAAAAAGCAGTCTTTGATGCAAATCAATGACCCCGAGGCGATTGCGAATGCATACAGAAAAGTATCTCGGACGAAAGAACATCAACAAGTGGCATCTGAAATCGGTCGCAGGGATGAATCGATTGCCCTGCAAATCCTCACGAAACTCAAAATTAGACATACAGTAGAGGAATGAATCACCGCAGACTAGAAATCTTGCTGTCTTTTTCTTCTCCGCGTCTCTAAGGCCTCTTAAAAAAGGAACGTAGGAGAAATAGTACATAGCGCTCCGCGGCCGAATCATAGTACCAGATTCTGAAAGTCGTAGCACTAGAGGACAGACAATCAGAAAAAGCAGTCGTCACTTTGTTGAAAAGTACGACAACTACTGTACTAGTACTCATCGTGCGCGGAATCTGCCCCCATCTACGAAGCCAAATGATGCTTAGCCATGAGATGGTCTCGGGCATTGATAGGTGGGTCGTGCTTCGCCTCTTCGTCCTTATCTGTCGTCAAACGCAAGCTTCAATGGTGGTTGTGTCGCCGTTGAGATCATATTCACAAAGTACTACTACTACTAGTAGTATGCCACCATAGTAGAATATTCAATGTGTGCGTGGCTTTGAGCAGCGCGTGCGCCGTGCGTCTCCCGTTGGTTGCCCCCGTTGGTGCATCATCCATCATGATGATGCATGATGCAGGATGGATGATGCATGATTCTCACAGAGAAAAACTACCGGTACGAAGTAGTATGATACTAAAGTTGTTTATAATTTTTTTCTCAGTAGTACTAGTACAGTCTATTGTAATCATATCTGCGATAGTTAGTACCATCATGTTTATTTACTAGTACTCCAATTGGACACGTTGTTGTTCTTGTTCGTCCCGACTAGTAGTATGCTTCAAATTGTGTGTAACACGTCGAGTCATGCGTCGCACAGCAGCAGTCCCAAAAGAAGTGGTGTGTTGTTGTTGTTCTTCTTCTTCTTCTTTTTCTTCCTTGGATACAAGAACAAGATGAGGATTATGATGATCGCTAGTAGAATCATCTTGTTCGAGGACAACTTGGTGCTGCTTCTGCTGGTGCTGCGGCTGCTGTTCCTCAACGGCAGCCACGACGACGCCGCGGGTCGAAAAGCTGAGATAGGCATTCCATCCCAACGAAATCATATTGGCAAACAGTACTTGATACTTTTGTGGGACCCAACGGAAATTCACAAGTTGGACGGGACCCCATAACATCCAGTTGGCGACAATGATTGCAGGAAGAGTCTCTTGAAGTCGTAGAGCGATACTCTTTTTGTTCTTGTTGTTGTTGTTGTTGTTCTTGCTGTTCTCCTTCTTGTTGTTGTCGTCGGGAGGGGAAGACGACGACGACGACGACGATGAGTCCTCCTCCTCATTACTACTACTATTACGACCACGACCACGACCACTAACCATGACATGATGATGATCATGATCTTCCATTGTCCACAAACTGGAAATAAAGGTGGTGAGAATAATCGGCGTAAAGACAAATTGATCCAGTGCCACACGCGTAAGGATACTGGCAGGTGTCAATTGGGGAAAAGTCCTTGCCAACCATCCAAACCAAGCATGACAGCCCGGTCCTACCAGGACGGCTCCCAAGACACAAAAGCGTCCCGTCCGACGGCCATCAAAGTGCCAGCAGCAGCATTCTTCTTCTTCTTCTTCATGAAGAGGAGGAGGATTTTGATCTTCTTGTTCCTCTTGTGGTTGTTGTTCATCATCATCATCATCATCATGATTATTATGAGCATAGTACGACGACGACCCTTGTGTTGTTGTTGTTGTTGTTGTTGTTTGTGCTTGCTCCTTTTGCTTTTGCTTTTTGGTCGTGTTCTTCCTTTCGACGTGTTCTGCTGCTGCTATTGGCTTTTCGTTTTCGTCGATCAAGACTTGACACATGGCATCGCCCATGGCGCCAATGAATCCTGCGGTCAATCCCTTGGTAAGGATGGGATGAGTTTCGATCTTTTCTCCGTACCATTGAAAGGCGCATGAAAATAAGGGATTGCCGCCCTTGCCCCTGCCCTTGGTGCCCCCGAAGCCGCTGCTGCTGCTGCTGCTGGAATGAGTGCTGGTACAAGAAGAAGACGAAGTACTACGAGTAGCATGTGTAGTACTAGTACTAGTGCTACTCGAGCGCTTTGTGAACAATAGTACACCAGCAGGGGCGGGGGACGAGGAGAAAGGTTTTCGGTAGGATGAAAGTACCGAAGGAAAAGCCGCCGCGAGGAGTCGTCGTCGAGGAGGATCATGAGAAGAAGAAGCAGAAGAAGAAGAAGCCAGCACACCAGCACCAGAAGAGGAGTAAGAAGATGAATGCGAGTAGAAAGCTCCACGACAAGGACGAGCAGCCGCCGAGAGGCCAGCAACAACTGCTGCGGAGGTATTAGGACGAGTCGTCCGGGTTGTCGTCGAAATAAAAACAGTCGTCATGGTGGTGGTGGTGGTGGTGGTGATACTACTGGTGATTGGTGGTGACGGTAGAAGTAATTCTTAAAATAATGGAATGGTGGAATCATGGAACGGAATTGACAGCAGGAAGAACGCTATACGTCAATACTGTTGCAATGAGGTATTACATTCGATCTGATGATGATGATGATGATGATGATGATGAGTCTTCATACAGAACGTTGCAGGAATAAAAGGAAATGGGAGAAGATATATGGAGACAATCATCGGTTCATCTCCTCGTACTACGGTACGTGTACTAACGAAGAACCAAAACCGCGATGAGCATCGCAGGTCGCGGTGTGCGGGCCATAAGAATTCTTCGCCTGTTTCCGTCGTTGGGCACAAAAAGATACGCCCGCGCAAACGCGTGCAGCTAGCGAGTAGACATTATTTCGGTACGTACACGTACTTGTTCAAGGGGAAGCGCGAACCCGTTCTTAGACGTACGAATACCTTCATTCAGACGTACCGGTACGTAGACTACAGTACAGGTACCATACCAGTACATAATTCGCAAAAATGGCGCCCGTGGCGGCGGCCGGCGGGGTACATACACGCATGTACTGTACATACCGGTACGTGGTCGATGGCGTTGGCGTACAGTAACTCCGACTATTCACGAATGAGAAATACGAATGAGCCTGCCGGCCGGCTCCGGTAGCAGGTCGGAAGGCGCACCTCGCCGGCCGAGATGCTCTTCGTTTTGACGCACGCCATTTTCTATTTTTCATTCTTTTTTTTTGCCAGAATCATCAATCAATCAATCAATCAATCAATCAGTATATATTACCTAGTAGAAGCAAGAAAATGATGGAGAATGCGAGGAAACGCCGATGATGCACATGTTGTTGTTAACCTAAAAAGCAAGACTAAACATCATCAAATCGGAAGGCGTTCCGGGTGGTACGATACCCCGCCCGCCGGCTGAGACGATGCTCTCTCTTCGTTCTTTTGACACGCCATCTTCTCTTTTTTTCCATGTTTTTCTTGAATGAGGAAACGCCGCCGATGCACCTGCTGTACACACAAAAACAAAGAATCATATCATCATCACCCACTCTTAGGCACAAAAGAAGGTAACCGCAATGACATCCTCCTACTCTTCTTCTTTGTGGGTTGCAACAAGCAGTCTTCTACTGCTGACACCACTGTTGTTATCAATATTCCCTTCCGTCGTTGTTGTTCAAGGAGTTCCGATCCATTTACATGGATTGAATTACAATACACGCAAAGGCCCGGACTGGGACTGGGACAAGTGCAAAAGTCGGACGGAAATCTTGACGGATTTGACGCTGCTGTCGCGGATTACCAACCGCATTCGAATTTTGAGTCTGACGGATTGTGGACAAGCCGAATTGGTTTTGGATGTAGTGAAAGAGTTGGGAATGCAATTGTGGTTGGGAATGTGGGTAGCACCCGAAGAGTTTGTCTTTGAAGAAGAACGAGGCGAACTGATTGGATTGTTGGAACGAGGGCGGATTGATGAAGATCACGTTTTGGGGATTTCAGTCGGGTCGGAAGCCATTTACAGAAATGATTCGACAGTCGATGAAATGATTGCCCATATGAATGATGGTGAGTGGGCGTGGCTGAATGAATGAATGAATGAATGAATGAATGGATTCATCATTCATCATCCAACGATAGAACTGCGTCGTCGGGTGTTCACAGTTTACTCACACCATCACTGTTAGTTTATGGCTTGCTGCGAGATGCTGGACTGGATATTCCAGTAACGATTGTCGATATTGCTCCCGAGTATGCGAAAAGTTCCAAACTTCGAAGTGCTGTCAATGTGACGATGACTAATACTTTTCCCTTTTGGGAAGCAATTCCAATCGATGGAGCGATTGATGATTTGGTTGAAGACTTGACTTGGCTGATGAGTCAACAAGAGTCCAGATCGAAACCATTTGTCTTGGGAGAAACTGGTTGGCCGGGTGGTGGATTCTTGCAAGGTGTTGGAGTGGCTGGGTCGGCAAATCAAAAGCAGTACTTTGTAGAGTCCTTTTGTACGATCGATGTCGAAAAGCAATGGTCGTACTACTGGTTCACGGGGATCGATAACGCCTGGCGACAAGAACAAGATCCCGACAACACCATCGAAGGGACGTGGGGATTCATGTACGCCAACTTGACGCTGAAGCCTCATTTTCAAGATTTGGAGTTTCGATGTAGTGATGGCGTCACCTACAGTTTTGCCGAAATCGATTGGACGATTCCCCAATACACAGTTGCACCTACCGATTCGGATCCGACAATCGTTCCAACAGAGGAGACTTCTACTAGTGCTACTGTACGCACAGTGCAACCCACCAGCACCACCACGACTGCCGAGTCACCTTTCGTGGTCCCTCCTTCTTCTGCCCCTCCTACTAGCCCTCAAGAATTATCGGATGGTACTGCAAAGCCTACTACTATCGAAATCGTGTCTCGACCTTCCGCCGCACCCAATGGCCCAGCATCGTCAACAAGTAGCAGCAACACCAGCACCAGCAGCAATTATGCTGGGTTATTCTGGCTCTGTTACTGGTCGATGCTGGTGGCGGGACTTGCTGGGAATCTGTAGGCTTCTTGAGCACATATGTATTGAATATATTCGACTAACAAAGAGGACTTTGAATTGCTATGTTTGGTCTACCGTTGCTAGCTAGAATGCTGATCTTTTTGTTGTTCACGGACCGCTTCCCGCTTGACGACTACCTGCATTCACCTTCTAACTACTAGTAGTAGTACAGTAATAGGAGTGTCGTCGTTAGATACTACTATTCTACGTGCTTCCTGGCAGCAGCCCAATCTTTTGTTGAATCATCGCGCAAGCGAGAGTGATGAAGGATGCAAGCTGGAAAGCACAGAAGAACGACTCTAGTAGTGGTAGGTTCCATAGTCTCTGTAAATGTGCTGCAGATTAGCGCTGGTGGATGACATCCCGTACGGGAGAAAAGAGTCCAACAAGTCAATCAGTGGACGGTCTGGCGTGGCTACCGGTAGTAGTACTGTAGTAGTAGGAAGAGAGATTAATTGCTCTCGACCAAAGGTAGTAACTAAAATTAGACAGTGTACTTTTCTGGCTGCTTTACGATATGCTAGTAGACTAGTAGAGTCACGAGGACTAGCTAGTACTAGTATGTTGTCTCCACCACCATTCTTCTTTATGAAGAGGAAGAGCAGGGGTCGTGCTAGTACTAGATCGTCCTTCTTGTTGCTTCTTGTACTACTCGTATTGGAACTTGCAACAACCACCAAAAGCTAGCTCGAGAACTAGCTACTACTTGACCACAATGGGGCAAGCACCCCATTGAACCTTGAGCTTTGAGCGCGATATTACGTGTTGTTGACCACAATGGGGCAAGTACCCCATTGAACCTTTGCGCGCGATATTACGTGTTGTTGATCGGGGGATACAGGCACGGTTACTTATGTTCATACGTAATAGAGGATAGTTCAAACCAAAGGTATGAGCATACGTAAAAATTTGACGGCCATAGTTCAAACCAAAGGTATGTATAAATATATAAAAATCATAGACATGACAACCACGCGCACATATCCCAATAAAGAGATACTCTCTCTCTACCTACCGGTAGTAGAGGCGTACGGTAGTAGTAGAGTAGTACCAAAATACCCTGCACTGGGACTTGCAACTCCGACTATTTTTTGAAGGTATTCATTACAGTAATTATTCATTCCTGACGACCTACACGAATGAAATGAGCCTGCCGGCCTCCATGGGTCCATGTGCAAAGGTCGGAAGGCGCACCCCGCCGGCCGAGATCTCGCTTCATTTTGACACGACATCGTCTCTTCTTCTTCTTCTCTTTTACCGCGGAGCTTGAATCATCATCGCATAGACTCAAGAATGAGACTGCGATGTGAGAGAATCAGGAAACGCCGATGCACATGCTGCTGCTGTTCACATAAAAAGCAAGACTAACATCATCGCCCACTCCCACTGCTCGTTGCACAATAAGTGCGGTTGTCTCGGACGATCCTTCAAGCTTCCGCCGACTCTCTGTGTGTGCATTCCATTTCCAGCAGCGTCCTCCATCAACAAGAAGAACATCGCTCCGAAGAAGCGCCCCTCGACCAAGAGCAGAAGACGAAGAACTATTAGCCCAACCACCATGCGTTCTTTCCACTCCTCCTGGATTGCCCCCACTCTTCTACTGGTGCAACTGGTATTGCTGTTGTTACCTTCCGTCGTTGTTGTTCAAGGAGTTCCGATTCATTTGCATGGATTGAATTACAATACACGCAAAGGCCCGGACTGGGACTGGGACAAGTGCAAAAGTCGGACGGAAATCTTGACGGATTTGACGCTGCTGTCGCGGATTACCAACCGCATTCGAATTTTGAGTCTGACGGATTGTGGACAAGCCGAATTGGTTTTGGATGTAGTGAAAGAGTTGGGAATGCAATTGTGGTTGGGAATGTGGGTAGCACCCGAAGAGTTTGTCTTTGAAGAAGAACGAGGCGAACTGATTGGATTGTTGGAACGAGGGCGGATTGATGAAGATCACGTTTTGGGGATTTCAGTCGGGTCGGAAGCCATTTACAGAAATGATTCGACAGTCGATGAAATGATTGCTCATATGAATGATGGTGAGTGGGCGTGGCTGAACGAATGAATGAATGCTTCATCATCCATCGATAGAACTGCGTCGTCGGGTGTTCACAGTTTACTCACACCATCAATGTTAGTTTATGGCTTGCTGCGAGATGCTGGACTGGATATTCCAGTAACGATTGTCGATATTGCTCCCGAGTATGCGAAAAGTTCCAAACTTCGAAGTGCTGTCAATGTGACGATGACTAATACTTTTCCCTTTTGGGAAGCAATTCCAATCGATGAAGCGATTGATGATTTGGTTGAAGACTTGACTTGGCTGATGAGTCAACAAGAGTCCAGATCGAAACCATTTGTCTTGGGAGAAACTGGTTGGCCGGGTGGTGGGTTCTTGCAAGGTGTTGGAGTGGCTGGGTCGGCAAATCAAAAGCAGTACTTTGTAGAGACCTTTTGTACGATCGATGTCGAAAAGCAATGGTCGTACTACTGGTTTACGGGAATCGACAACGCCTGGCGACAAGAACAAGATCCCGACAACACCATCGAAGGGACTTGGGGATTCATGTACGCCAACTTGACGCTGAAGCCTCATTTTCAAGATTTGGAGTTTCGATGTAGTGATGGCGTCACCTACAGTTTTGCCGAAATCGATTGGACGATTCCCCAGTACACACCTGCACCATCCGCGTTGGATCCGGCAAGCTGTCAAGCGCACAGCGGATGTTCGGGATTATTCGGGACGTGCTGTCCCGGTAGTAATGGATTGTTTCTCAACTGTTGCGACCCTTCGGTAACTTCTCCACCCGCTGCATCACCAGCGGCGCCTGCGACGACGGCGAAACCTACAACAAGGGCTCCGGTAATATCTCCTCTGCCCACGACTTTGATTCCCCAAGAATCATTATCCCCGGGTGGATCAACGACTACGGAAAGTCCCACCAAGCGACCAACCACTCAACCACCTACCAAGAAACCGACTATGTCTCCAACAACGAGTACTCCGACGCTGAATCCAACCATGGACGATACCACGATCGTTCCTGAAGACGACGAATCGTCTGCTCCTACTGGTGGACCCACGTCACAGCCCACCACGGTGGAGTCACCATCCATGGTCCCTTCTTCTACTCCTAGTCAATTGGCGGATCGTACTCCAAAGCCGACTATCGAAATCGTGTTTCGACCATCCGCACCACCAACAAGAAGTAGCAGTAGCAGTAGAACCAGGAACAACAACCACAACAGCTTCTTCTCGCTGATGTCCTGGTCGATGCTTGCGGGACTTGCTTGGAATTTTTGAGCTTCTTGTTGTTCTTGAGCACATATATGATAGTCTACTACTATTACGACTATTACTTCGACCAAGAAGAGTTTTGCATTACTACTATATGTACTATATGTAGTCTACCAGTACTAGAATGTTACTTTGTTGTTTTTCGCGTTCTTGCTTGACTGCTGCGTTCGCTCTATAACTACTGTACCCGTTGCCGATAGTAGTGCAATAGGAGTATTAGATGATAGTAGAGTCCCTGCTCCTGGCGCCTGGTAGATCGTCCTTGCAACCAAAAGTTAGCTCTACAGTAGTGTACATAGAGTATGCTGTACTACTACTATTATTTGCTTATCCGTATCCAGTACTATACTGCATCGGTCTAGAGTGGCAGAACAGAAGAACGTAGTACTAGCTGCTAATAATAGTAGAAGCACATCGTACGAATGTACCACTTTGTGTAGTACCTGTTACAAAGCACTAGTATAGTTATAGTGCAGTAGCGCTCAGGATAGTATAGGAGAGGAGTTTTCTTCTATTTCTATTAGTAGAGTAGCCGAGCTCATCGATGCATATCCGTATCTATCTATCTACCAGTATAGCTACGTAGTAATGTGTGTGTGTGTGTGTTGAAGATTGATTGATTGTCTTGGAAAGAGTTCATCTACTACGGTATCACTACTTTTCTATTAGTGGGTTCTTGTAGAGTACTCCTCGTCGTCTTCCATCATCCAACATCCATCATTCATCGATTTCGATGAATCATCAAATAATAACGATAGTGAAGCAATCTCATCTAAAACACAGACAGTATGATTGATGCATGCATGCATGCATGCATCTATGTCTTGGTTTTACATTCCATTCTTGCGTTGGATCCAGGCAGCCACATGGGTTCCCCACGCCAAGGGTCCTCCAAAGC
Organism: Nitzschia sp. pyKryTriq1; assembly: GCA_956465555.1. Classification (NCBI taxonomy): domain Eukaryota; phylum Bacillariophyta; class Bacillariophyceae; order Bacillariales; family Bacillariaceae; genus Nitzschia; species Nitzschia sp. pyKryTriq1. Next base: position 4,632,192 of record OY101115.1, read on the forward strand.
TTCCAGCGACATAGTACCACTTGACCCACGATCCGCTGGCCAAGGCACCAGGTTCTTGTTGAAGGACAAAGGATTGTCCACACGAGTAGGCGCAAACCCCCAAGAAGACCAAGGAAACCATACCCAACATACCCGATGGCATCTTGGACATGAGGGGTCCCAAGACCTTGGAAGGAGGGTATTCCCCCTCCCAGTAAGTGTCTTCTCCGGCATTCAAGGCAAAGAAAGATTGTTGTTCAGCAGCAGCAGCAGCAGAGGCAGCTTTGGGCATGAATGCGACGGGAGTGGTAGCCGAACGCATCTGGGACGAAGGAGCAAAGGCCGAGCAGGCGGCAACAATCAAAGAAAGAACGACGAAACTAAGCTTGGCCATTTTGATGGAATTGGATGTCGAAAAGAAGATAAAAGCTGATGCGGAAAGTCAAGGAAGGTCAAGGAAAGTAAAGTAAAGCAAAATCATGAACGAGTCAAGGGAAGAAGGAATGAGAAGCATCCAGTGAGAAACTCGTCAAGGTGAAAACTGCACAATTCAATGGCATTGTATCAGAGCCATGCATGAACCAATCATCACGACGCTCCATTCTCTCATCTTCTTTCTCTTTGCGAACAAGAAACCTCCCACAACACACCAACCGACCAGCAGGCGCCTCTCCGCTCGACCGATCCATTGCTTCGTCTCCATCGACAGCCACCACCATCCCATGGTCAACAACATCCATCATCACGCACCTTGCTTGCAGACAAAAAGTAGGCGGCGCAACATAACAACCGAAGAGCAACAGCAGAGAGCGAGGAGCAGCAAGCGCACCATCGCCATCAAGCATGCATGATGCCGCAAAAACGCCGCGAAAAACAGCAGCGACGAACGTGAGCAGGCAAAGGATCCTCCCGCACGCGTCGTTGAAGCCGAAGGATCGCGAGGATTTTGGTCATGACGTCATTTGGATCATGGCGCGGCGGTGCGCGACGGGGGCGTGCGGTGGTCCCTCCTCTCGGACACTCCCACAGCAACGTCCGACAAGCAATCGAAAATTGAAAATCGATCCGCTGGATCGACTTGCGGCGAGCATGCAAGACGAAATCATAATTAACGAATCTACATTCCTGTAGATTCGAATTGCTATTGGTCCCAGTCGAGGTCATTGAATCATGACGTCATATAAGAAACGATTTCGTTTACCGAGTACTTGATGAATTAGAAATTCGGTCCAATGTCTAAAGATTATTGAAATGTTACCAATAATTGGATTTTATCGAATATTTAGCGGTATTGACGAGGACCCCACGAATAATGCCGATAGGATTGAACAACACCACATCAGTCATCCGGAGGCCAGCATGCATGCTCGATCGGCGCGGGCGGGAGCGTCATCCTCTCTTTTTCGTGAGAAAAACGCACCGATGCGATGCTGCGGCGGGCGGAGGAGATGTGAGGAGAAAAGAGGCGAAACAAGAGACGAGGCACGTTGTAGTTGGACGTTGGTTGATGACCGAAACAATAAAGCTGTAGCTACGGCACTGTATTGACTGCTGGTACCATTACACTCTTAGAGATAGAATTGAATATCGAGCACCCCCCCCTCCTACAGCACTGTAGTATTTTATTATCCAAGAATCCTCATCAAGAATCATCATCAACCAGCATATCAAGATCATGACTGACTCCGCCGCCTCTCTTCCCGAAACTTGGAGCGCCGAACGGCTGATGGGCAAGCAAGTGTCCTTCAAGGGACTTCCTCCAGCAGAAGGTGAAAACGGTGCTGCAGCAGCATCAGCATCCGCTTCAAAACCACTCGAGCCCCCTGCCTCTCCTCGAAAGCGAAAGGGCAAGGTCGAGATCGGCAAAATCGATCCGATGCTTTGGGGTCGGCCCGGTCATTTGTCGGAAGAAGAGTGTGAAATCTTTGTAAGTGCTAATATATTTGTGTGGTATCGAGAACGAACGAATGAATGATGATGCGTGGGTCGATCGCCGTTCGAGTTGTCTTCTCCAAATGTGATGGCGGAAGTCTAGCATTTGTGCAGGAGAGTCCCCTGCTTTTTTGCTCATTTTATGTTACTTTTCTCTCTCTATCTCCTTCCATCTCCTCCATCTCTATCCATTCCACGTTCCATTCCCTTCCTTATTATCGTTCTTGATATTGCGTACTTACTCCGAATCCTACCCTACAGTTCAAATTCAAGGCGGAGATGGAAAAACGCAGCAAAGACTTTCGGGATACCGTGTATTGCTTTGGAGAAGAAGAGGGAGAGGCCTTTGCTCTCTGCCGCTGGCTCCGGGCTCGAAAGTTTGACTATGCCGAGGTGATTAAGATGGTGGAAGAGGCGACGGAAGCAAGAGCCGAAGCCAAGTCTCTCGACTTTTATACCGACCCAAAGCTGGCCCTCGGCTGTGACATGTCCGTCTACTTTGCCCAGTACCCGCAAGTCTATAGCGGTATGGCCAAGAACGGATGCCCACTCTTCATTTCCAAGCCGGGAGTTTTGAATGTGGACGCCGTCGAGTGTATCACCACTCTCCTTGGTATTGTCAAGTTCCACTGGCACATCATGATGCATGACTTTGGGGGACGACTTCGAGCACAAAAGGCCAAGGACCCTCATTTCAAACGATTCGAGTGTTTTTGCGTTCTGGACCTGGAACACTTGACAATGGGACAACTCAACTCCAAGACATTGGCGATCATCAAGGAACAGTCAGCCATCGACTCGCTTTGCTTCCCAGAAACCATGAACAAAATGGTCATTATCAATGGACCGCGCTTTTTCGGGGCCACCTGGTCGCTCATCAAGGGTTGGTTGGATCCACGAACAGCCGGAAAGATTGAAGTCATCTCTGCCAAGAAGGCTTGGACCAAGAAACTACTGGAGTTTGTAGATGAGGATGTACTTCCTTCGGATTATGGGGGTAAGGGACCCGATACGCAAAAGACAATCGACAAGGAAAACTTTTCGGGCAAAATGAAGAAATTGCATACAGAAGTCATGTACCTTCGGTGAGTAGTCAGTACCACTACAGTACAGTACGGTACGGTACACTACGATACGGTACTTTGTATACGAGTGCGAGTACAGTATGATTGTTGTGTGGCCTTGGTGATTGGAATACACTATGGATCATGATATCGAATGCTGTTCTAACGCATCGCTCGTCTTTTATTATTTCTTGCGCTCGTCATTGTAGTGGCCACCATTCCTGCACGTACGAGGTTGCCGCTGGCGAAGAACTTGCCGTCACCATTTTCACACGATCCACAGCGGGTGCCAAATTTACCCTCACGGACGCCAATCATGCCAAGGCACCATGGGTGGAGAATTTCGAGGTGAAACACGATGGTACTGATGATATGAATGAGACTCCCTCGCACATGCTCATTACGAAGGAACATATTATTGGACCAGCCAGCGTCAAAGTCAAGGCGGATTCTAATGCGGGACGATGGTCGACACACAACTTCTTGATCGCCTTTTCAGTCTACAATCCGTAAACGGAAACGCATGACCGGTGTCATCGAAACGGGAAACTCTAATTATTATAAAAGAAAGATCGAGGTAAATTTAGATATTCTTAGGACGTCGTAGCTGTGTTCCAGCCAACCCGCTACTGGGCCCCAATCGGTCGATCACCTCGAAACGCCGCCATTACGGAGGTGGTACAGTCAAGTCTAAAACAGCTGGCCAGCGAGATCGTCATTGACGTGACGGTATCCAATCGGACGCGGGGACCAAGCACCAGGAAGAACTTCGCGACGATGACGATACTGGCCGCGGCGGAATCTATGTCCTTCTTCAGCGGCGTTAGCACCAAGGCGGCGCTTTTCCCTTTCCCAAACGGCTGCGGCGCCCTCGGCGGCAGCATGGTTGGCAACGCCAACAACTCGTTCCGCATGCAGACGCTTCTTGTTGCGGAAAAGATTACTCTCGTCTTCTCGTTCCGCATACCGACGCATGTGGAGAAAATGTTTAAACATTGCTTCATCCACGGCGACGACTTTCTCCCAATTGATAGTCGTAGGAGTGATTGCGACGACGTCATTCGAAGCGACGACAGGAGCAGGGACGATCATGGCCTTCTTGTTCGAAACCATCTTGCGGCGAAGGACGACCGCAACAACGGGGATGGCGGAAGCAACAACGAAGAAGATAGCGTGCTACAATCAAATCACGAACAAGAATGAATGAGAGGACATGGGAAGAAGGCGAGGTGACTTTCCCAATCGCCGCCGCAAACAAACGTACCGCAACGAGGATGGCGGAAGCAACAGCGAAGAGGATGGCGGAAGCAACAACGAAGTAGGCAGCGTACTACAATCAAATCAAGAACAAGAATGAATGAGAGGACATGGGAAGAAGGCGAGTTGACATTCCCAATCGCCGCCGCAAACAAACGTACCGATGGTTGTGCCGGAACAACTTGCGGCGCCTGCTCCGCTTCGACAGGTCCACAGATGAGTTCCGCTCTGTATGCTTCGGCGTTGGCGGTAGCGTTGGCGGCGATGGCGATGGCTTTGGATGTAGTGACTCTCATGGTATGGTCGGGATGCAATCGATGGAAATGAATGTCGTCCAAATGATTTTATGAGGCAAAATGCAACGCTTTCCATTAGTGTTGGTTTTTTCGTTGAGATCGGTTTCTTGGTTTGTTTTTGGAATGTGTTCTGAGCTCGACTTTGTTCGTTGTGTGATTGATATCGAAATAAGCCCCCCCCCCCCAAGGCAATAAATAGCATAATTATGCTACCATTACGGCGGCGTCCAACTCATCCCCTGGAACGAGCAATACTGGACGCCCCAAGAGGCAAGTTGAGATGAGGACAGTGTTGATCGAGCATCTGCCAATATGCTCTGTCGGTCTACGACATAGTAGTTCACTTCAAGCGTCACTCTACTACTAGTAGTAGTAGTAGTTGTTGTTGTTGTTTTCAACTAGTAGAGTAGTACTTGTGCTAGTAGTATAGTAGATAATCAGGGCCACCAACAAAGCCTCGCTCCTTCCTGCCTCTCTGCTACTCTAGACTAGAGTGGACGTGCTGGAGATTACTGCGGAAGTCGAACAAGTGCTACCAGTACCAGTAGTACCAGTACCAGTACCAGTCCTGTAAACAATAAAATATCATTTCGCGTTCCATAGAATCCAATAAGAACCGGATGAACTCAAGAACATCGTTCTACTCCCAGATCAGTTAACATTCCAAGTAAGCGAGAACCCGAAGAAGCTTAGTATTTCGATTGATGATCTTAAGGAATGAATACACTATAAAAATGTACTTACGCCAGCCTTTGAGGAATTTCCAAACCAGTCGAAACAACATACTTTTATATCCATTTCCTAATACAATTCAATATTAGATACCATTCTCCATCCTCGTTTTCAATCCAAAAAAAACAAAAAAACACGAGTACGCGATGTCTCGTGTTGTAGCGTCGCTCGAAGTGCCATCACAACAGGTGGTCGGATTCACAGGGAAATCAAAATTATTCATTTTCGGAATTGCAGCCCTCCTTAAAAACCACTACTCGAACCAGAATATTGCTCGAAAAAAAATGGTTTCAAGTCTGGACAATTCTGGAGAGGTACCCATATCTGGCTCAAAAAACACTAGATATCTCGTGATAACATTTTGGCTCCCAGTGCCGTTGCGAGAAGTGGTGGCATTTGTGTCAGAATGAAAATTATTGAAATCCTGGACTAGTACCGTCCTCTAATGGCAATGCTTTAAAAACCAGGAGGATCATGGTACTCATGCTTCAAGTCTGGAAAACTTTAGAGAGCGCTGACTTTTACTATCGAATCCGAGCGAATATTGTGATGTGTGGGTCGTTCGAGTCATTATCATTCCGACTCAAGCGATCCTCCCGTTTGATCAATCGGACCCGATTACCAAGATCCAATATTCCACTAAGAGTACCTGTACGCTAGTCGCAGTAGCAATACTATGAGAAGCGCAAGTGATGTTCCCCTCACCACCACCACCACCACCACCACCACCCGAGTCTTCCTCTATTATTCGTTCCTGCTATCGCTTCTTCTACCGGTATCACTACTAGTGCCTGTACTACTCCCGATTCGGAGGCACCATGGACATCTCCGCCATTGCGGATGGTTCCGATTTGTCGGCCGCTGCCATTCTGGAGTGAGAGACCCCTACGGCCAACTTTTATGTTACGGCTCTGGAAGGTCGGACCAACTTGGATCCTCCCATTTCCGATCCGGAAGTCTCGATCAGTCTCCTCTTTGCGGCGCGTCCGGGAGACGGGTCGACCGGATCGGTGCTAGCGATGCAGTACCGAGCCACGGCTAGTTTTATCACCACCGCCACTTACTACGATCCAGGCTTTCTCGCGCTTCCAGCCTTTCGAGAAGAAGCGGCCGTCTTGGCCTATGTGGTGGGATTGAGACAATCCGGAAATGCCATTTTTGAGAATCTCAGCTCTCTCAGTTTGACGGTCCAAGCGGCCACTCCGGTGGCGGCTCCGACTCCTGCCCCCGTTTCTCCCACTACGGCTCCCGTTGCCACCCCACCCCCCACTCTCCGTCCTACCACCGCAGCGACAACCTCTCCCACTCGGTTTCCGACTCGCGCTCAAGAAATTGCATACAGAAGTCATATACCTTCGGTGAGTAGTCAGTACCACTACAGTACGGTACAGTACGATACAGTACGATACGGTACTTTGTATACGAGTGCGAGTACAGTATGATTGTTCTGTGGCCTTGGTGATTGGAATACACTATGGATCATGATATCGAATGCTGTTCTAACGCATCGCTCGTCTTTTATTATTTCGTTCGCTCGTAAACTTAAAAAGTGAAAAGGTGAAGGGACGTACTCGAGAGATTCTCCATGACATTGGAATAGAAGAGATTGCCTTTGGCATCGCGTCTTTGAAAGATTTTGGGTAACAATCCATCACTCGCCATTGCAGCAAAGAGACGTGGCTGGGCCATAGGTGGCTCCAGTCACAAAGATACAGTTCGTGATCTGATCGTAGTACATGCCACCGGCGTACGTCGGCCCACTAACAAATTCAAAAATAAAAAGAAGCATGAGAATTGAAAGACGTATGGCATCGAGCATTAAAACATACAAACCAACAAACAAAAGAGTAATCACTTACACATCCGGACCTGTTTGAAAGGCAGCAATATTGTCGGGGAGAATATCGACATCAGGGCTATTGTTATCGTCGGGAGACGGGGTGATTAAGATGGTGGAAGAGGTGACGGAAGCAAGAGCCGAAGCCAAGTCTCTCGACTTTTATACCGACCCAAAGCTGGCCCTCGGCTGTGACATGTCCGTCTACTTTGCCCAGTACCCGCAAGTCTACAGCGGTATGGCCAAGAACGGATGCCCACTCTTCATTTCCAAGCCGGGAGTTTTGAATGTGGACGCCGTCGAGTGTATCACCACTCTCCTTGGTATTGTCAAGTTCCACTGGCACATCATGATGCATGACTTTGGGGGACGACTTCGAGCACAAAAGGCCAAGGACCCTCATTTCAAACGATTCGAGTGTTTTTGCGTTCTGGACCTGGAAAACTTGACAATGGGACAACTCAACTCCAAGACATTGGCGATCATCAAGGAACAGTCAGCCATCGACTCGCTTTGCTTCCCAGAAACCATGAACAAAATGGTCATTATCAATGGACCGCGCTTTTTCGGGGCCACCTGGTCGCTCATCAAGGGTTGGTTGGATCCACAAACAGCCGGAAAGATTGAAGTCATCTCTGCCAAGAAGGCTTGGACCAAGAAACTACTGGAGTTTGTAGATGAGGATGTACTTCCTTCGGATTATGGGGGTAAGGGACCCGATACGCAAAAGACAATCGACAAGGAAAACTTTTCGGGCAAAATGAAGAAATTGCATACAGAAGTCATGTACCTTCGGTGAGTAGTCAGTACCACTACAGTACAGTACGGTACGGTACTTTGTATACGAGTGCGAGTACAGTATGATTGTTCTGTGGCCTTGGTGATTGGAATACACTATGGATCATGATATCGAATGCTGTTCTATCGCATCGCTCGTCTTTTATTATTTCTTTCGCTCGTCATTATAGTGGCCACCATTCCTGCACGTACGAGGTTGCCGCTGGCGAAGAACTTGCCGTCACCATTTTCACACGATCCACAGCGGGTGCCAAATTTACCCTCACGGACGCCAATCATGCCAAGGCACCATGGGTGGAGAATTTCGAGGTGAAACACGATGGTACGGATGATATGAATGAGACTCCCTCGCACATGCTCATTACGAAGGAACATATTATTGGACCAGCAAGCGTCAAAGTCAAGGTGGATTCTAATGCGGGACGATGGTCGACACACAACTTCTTGATCGCCTTTTCAGTCTACAATCCGTAAACGCAAACGCATGACCGGTATCATCGAAACGGGAAACTCTAATTATTATAAAAGGAAGATCGCAGTGTTTTATTCTATTCTATTAAAATAGTTGATCTTGGATTCCAATGCGGGACGATGGTCGACACACAACTTCTTTGTCGATCGATCGAACCGCGGCAGCAATGAGAAATCTAGCCGCTGCCGTTGTCGAGGCTAGGGAACAAACAGCGAGGCGATCCCAATGATTCCGAGGACGACGAAATGCCATTTTGTGTTTCGTTTCGATGGGCGGCCAAACGAGGTGAACGACGCAATACAATAGGATTCTTTTCGGCGATTTCAGCATGAGATGGCGACTCGCCATCAAAGGCGTCGCTGATATAATAAAGAGCGACCGTAGCAAAGCCAAGCGCCATCGCTTCAGCTTCTTCGGCCAACTGTTCTTGCTTCGATTTCTCGATGGCCCGAACCAAATAGTCACGCGACCCTTCAAGAATGCGAGCTGTGGAGTGGTCGCCGCTCTTTTCGACATAAAAGACATCGGTAGTAGGAGCGATGGGAGAGCAGGCCACAAATCGGAAGCGCTTGATCTTTCGATCAGTGCGGTACTCGCGGACGGTCAAGCCAACGATGAGGGAGACGAGGGTGACGAGGAAAATGGCAAGCCAGTCGAGATCTCCGACGACGAACCAAAAGATCATGCTGGGGGCAACAGTAGTGCTTTCCGCAATAGCAATAAGGAAGGAAGATGCAGCAACTGCAACGAGGAAAGTGATGAAAGGGATGATGATGATGTGCATTCGGAAACAATGTGGGATGAAAAAATCGACGCGATGATCGATAAATGTGATCGATATGTTGTGAGCGACGTCCGATGACCGTTACTTGCTTTCTGTACGGTTTTCACAAACTCGAAAACGTCAAGTCCGTACGTCACAGGCATTGCGCCTTATGTAGAAAGAAACCGAACATTCGATACACGTCATTCGCGAATCGCGCTTGCTTGCAGCAAAAGGAATGGGACGTCAGACGTCAGCTGTTAGATTGCCTGGCCGTCATACGATAAAAGATCCAATCAATCCTCAGATCCATCACGCGTCCTGCTGGCGAGCTCGCCTGAACGGAAACAAGACCATGTGACAGATGGAGAAGATCTTCCCGCCAAATAAGGCCAACATCGTCGTCAGTCGTGCTCAAACTGTCGTGACCGTGTCTCACTTGGATAGATGAAGAAGATCGGGCCTCTTTTCTGTACAGTACAGTATCTCTTCGCGTTGTTGTTGTTGCTGCTTTATTTTGTGGATGCAAATCAAAAGGAAAGCATGTTGAGTACATACGAGTGCAACCCAACACCTTTCCTCTGATTGTTGCTTCCGAATAACATGAGACGATGACAAGATCCGCTATTACCATGACGAAGATACGATTATTATTGCTACTACTCGTAGTACTCGCACCTTTCTTCTCGCCTTCCGCTGGCGTGGCGGCGGCAAGCAACAACGATGAAGAAGACGAAGCGTCGCGATATGATTATCCAGCGAGAAAACGACGAGATCGAGTGTTATCATTATTCGAGCAAAGAGTGTTGGCACCAGAAAAAGAATCCGCCAGTGATAATTTTCGCAACGAAGAACCGACGTCCTCTCTCGTGGAGCCCTATCAACAAAAAGACGAAGTTCTCATTGCAGATGAAGATGTAAAACATCACTCGGAAGCTACGCCGCCCCTCACCAAGAATTCGACATTGGAAAAGGTCCTTCTTGATGATGCTACTACGAATTCATCCGACACTGCGACCGATGAGGATAAAGCAGCGGCATCTCTTCCTGATGCTACTACGAATTCATCCGACACCGCGACGGACCAGGATAAGGCAGCGGCATCTTCCACGAACTCTTCGTCGGCTGGTGTTGGTGTTACGACAAGTGGAAAGAAGGACGATGAGGACGATGGAGACGACTCCAAATCCGACTCGAAAAAGTCCAAAAAGACCCCATCGCCCAGTGCTTCCCCGGCACCCACATCCGAATCATCGAAAAAGTCAAAGAGCTCCAAGGACTCCTCCCCAACGAGCTCTCCGGCACCGACGTCGGAATCCAAAAAGTCCAAGAGCTCCAAAAGTTCCAAAGACGACGACTCCCCTACCAGCTCTCCAGCGCCCACTTCGAGTGATTCCAAAAAGTCCAGCAAGAGTTCCAAGAGTTCCAAAGGCTCCAAAAAAGGAAGCCAGACCTATCAAGGGAAGTATGTTCGGCTCCGAGACTATCGAAAATCCTGTTCTTCGAATGCCGGATGTATCAAGGATTTGAATGCTTTTTGTATGGGAGGAATGGATGTAGTACAAGAGTTTGAGGTAGAAGATTTGGGGACGGTGGCGATTCATCTCGATATTGCGTGGGACTTTGCCAAGGCACCTTCGACATGTGGAACCGTATCGACAAAAGAGGAGACCCTGCTAGGCATTGGATGGCTTCCCATTACCTTGGCCAACAGCTACGTATGCTATAGTGAATACGTCTACCGGATCCCAGAGTCTCCCAATCTGAACAATCAAACCTTTGCGGGTCGATTCCAAGTCGAACTACCCGACGGAGAGAAACTCGAGGGACAGATTTTGAGTGGAGCCGTCTGTGAACTCTTCTCCCCGGACGATGACAATGTCTACTTGAAAATGAACTCCTTTGCTATCCTCGCCATGATACCAGGCTACTCGGTATCATTACAATATCAACTGGATGAACGGGACATGGAGGTCATGGAAGTGTTGTCCGGAGCTCCGCACATTACCATGATGGAAGATGATTCCTACAATAGTGGACGATGGGATCACTTACTGCCCGTGACAGCTTCCATTCTTCAGGGGAAATAATAGTAATAATAGTAATAATAATAATAATACTGTAGAAAGGAACACAATGCGAAAGCGTTGCGATGTGCTAGCCGTTCATTCGCAGCTAGGTCGCTATACGGTATACAGTCAAGATTAAGAGTATTCGCAACAATACTATATCATGGCAATTTTACTTCTACTACTCTAGTAGTAGTTGTCTATGCTTCTAAACGTGTATATCAGTTTAGTACCAATCTTCCTCCTTGTAAACATAGCCGAGGTCTTCGCAGGAACATTTGTTATGAGCATGGCACCATCGGTGGATTGCCTTGGCGACAGGAAGTCCAGATATCGGACCGCACGTCGTGAGCCTGTGGCGGCCTCCCCTGAGACGACATACGAGGGGAGGATCTCCTTGAAGTAAACCTGTCATATTAGACCATCCATCGTAATGGAATGGTCCCGTCTGCGTAGTTCCACCACTGAATGGGTTCTTTGTAATGTTTAAACTCTCCGCTTGCGTGTAGAGCTCTTCTTTAAGGGATCCAGCAAAAGAGTCGTCAGCACTCGCACCCTGATGACTCGTCTCGCGAGGAGGCTTGTGTTGCTCCAAGACCAAACCCACCAACAAAGCACAGGGTCCCGTGTCGTGGTTCTTGGGAGAATACTGTCCGGCGGCCGCTCGATCTATCAATACTTGTGGACGACGGGGGCCCTTCAGCCGTAGTATCAAGTCAGCTATGGCACCCGACTTCGGTAGTCCCCATTCAGAGCATTGCTGTTGCAACGCCTTCTTAGTCCATTTGGAGTAGTCGGCACTACTACTAGCACGAGCCCCACTGGTCGTACTTTCTTGACTGATAGTAACATCAGTCGGCGAAATACTCGTAGTGCTCTGGGCAGAAGAAGCACGGCTTGAACTCGACGGGGCTAGTAGGTAGCGGTTGTGCTGCCTTGCAGTAGTAGCTGTTCCTTTCAGACGCGTGTCCAAAGCAATCGGCTGCAAGTCATCGGAAAGTTCCTCCAAAATGGCTTGTCGTTCTCGTTCTCGGCGAGCTGCCAGCCGCTGTTGCATGGCGTCCTTGGCCATGCGCGAAAAGTCCACTTCAGGAGGAATCTTCTTGACCAAGCTCTTGAATTCTTGGTAAGTATACTTGACTTCTAATTCTCCCCCTTTGGCTTCTTGCAAGACTCGCGATGCCCATCGGGACAATTCGAACATGGAATTTTCCGGCGACGAAGTGCGCAAGACATCAAAACCTTCCGTCTCCAGACTCTCAATCAATTGGTCAAACTCTTGTTTCGTAGTCTGGTACTTTTCGTGCCCAATGTACCCTCCCGTGACTTGCTGCCGTTCGACCTTTCCTTCAATAATGTAGGCCATCCGACAAGTCGAATATCCAAAGATAAACTGGCCTTGATACATTCGTTTCTTTTGACTGGTCCATCGTCCATCGGCGATACTGATGACGACATCTTCCACGCTCTTGCGTTCCACCAGTAGAGGCAAGAGTTTGTTTCCAGCAAAGAAACAGTAGTCGCCAATCGACAAGGTGCCGACAAAATACGGCAAGCCGGTCATGTCCAGTTTGTTGCACATGCTGTGCAAGTTATGGGCCTCGCCTCCTCCCTCTTTACGATCGACGGCCAAACAAATTCCCCGAAATTTCAATGGCTCGTCTCCCGCGTACAAATATTTGCTGGTCCGATAATGCCCTCCTGGGGCGGGAAAGAGTCTCGACCGCACTTGCAACGCTTTATGATAGCCTCGTGTCGTCAATTCGATAAAGGGTCGCCCTCCTTGGGCCTTGTGCTTTCGTAAGTACGGCATGGTATTGTCTTGGAGCGCCGCAAAGAGCTTTTGGATTTGCTTGTACTCGGCACTCCGAGTCGAAGGATCCTGATAATGTGCCGCTCCATTATCGGCATCTTGGACTCGCGTCAATCGGCCGGGACAGACACCACCACCACTACTACTACTAATAATACTCTTGAGCCGTTCATCGATCTGTGGAATCAATGTGGCCAAGGAGGCCCAACTACTTTTTTGAGTCAAGTGTTGCTCCAACTCCGAGTCCGATAGGGATGATAATGGGAATGATAATGATGATGTCCTCGTAGACAATAGTACATGATCCAACATGGCCACCAAGGCTGCTTCGGCAATGGTATAAAAGGTTCGTTGCGGTCCTCGAAGAAATGATGTATTGGTGATTGTATTTCCCGTAGGTGCGACTCCTCCTCCGGGAGATGTCTTGATCCGATCCGCATGTTCTTGTTGCAACAAATCTTTGAGATCGGCGACTCCTCCCGAGCCCGAGCCTGATCCCGATCCCGAGCCTCGTCCCTTTAATCGTTCACAGTATTCGTCGGGAGACCGAATGGGAAATTCCACTTCGAGTGCCAAATAGACGAGCCGTGACACCATGCGATCCAGTTGTCGTCCTTGATGAGAATGATGGACGAGCTTCCGAGCGGCTTTCCAAAATACGATACAATACTGGGCTCGAACATCCGGGTAGGATTTGGTCTGATCCAATAGTCGGGGATAGTGGTACAATGGCTTGGTGTTGGTGATGTTGGTGTTGGGAGACCTCGAAGAGAGTGATGACGATGCTGGTAGTGGTACTGGTAGTGGTACTGGTACTGGCACTGATGATGATTGGACCAAGGTCGTAGAGGTAGTCGTAGTAGTAGTAGTAGAGGTAGAGGGTCCTGGTGGAGCCGTACGAGTTGATTTGAGATAGGGATTCTTGGGAGGTGGTGGTTTCGTGGTTGTTGCCTGATGCTTGTGGGCCGGCTGCTGCTGGTGGTGGTAGGGTCGTTCCATGGTACCCGGAGTAACGGCGGAAGCACTACTTGTAGCAGTAGCAGTAGCAGTAGCAGAACGTGGAGTCATTTTGGGCGGCACCGACGACAACAACAAGCGTTGGTGATGATCATTGTCACTGCCATCATCATCATCATCATCAATATCAATCGAAATCACAACATTCCTACTGCTCGAACCATAGCTGTGGTGTTGGTTGTTGTTGTTGGTGGTGGTGAATGATGGTCTCGTCGTCGTCGTCGTCGTCGTAGTGCCGGTAGTGCCGGTAGTGCTGGTATACGCCGTACTACTCATAGAGCAGCCGCTGACGTCGTGCGGCTGCGACTGCGGCGGTTGCTGCGGTTGGCACTTTTTCTTTTTCGTCAAGCCGCTCGACATTTTCAAAATGGCGGCGTCGTTGTCGACATCATCATCATCATCATCATCGGAAGAGACGTCATCCAAGGAGTTCATGGGAGCCAGCAGCTTTCGCTTCTTGCTGTAGTTGTAGTTGCTGTAGTTGTAGTTGAAGCTGTTGTTAGCAGCGTGGTAGTTGTTGGAGCTGCTATTACTACTACTAGTAGACCGTGCCAGTAGTAGTAGCTGTGGTGCTGGTGCTGGTGGTGGTGGTGGTGCTGGTTTGACCTCCAAGACTTGGATTTCCATATCGCTATCATCGCTATCATCATCGCTATCATCATCGTGATCATCATCATCATCATCATCCTTCTCATTGTCATTGTCATTGTCCTTTCCATCCTTCTTCATCATTGCGTTCGGCGGATGTTGATGATAAAGACTCCTCTGTCGTTGTGGCAGCAAGACTCGATCAGCAGCAGCAGCAGCAGCAGCAGCGCTGTCATTCTCATCCTCCGAGAGAAATTCAGCAATGCTATCATGGTCGTCGTCATAGTGGTCGTCGTCATCGTCATGGTGGTGTTCGTCATCATTCCCATCACCATTCACAGCACTCCCCGACGAGGACTTAGGATGAGCAGCAGCAGCATCAGCAGCATGAGCATCAGCAGCATGAGCATGAGCATCAGCAGCCGATGATGATGATGATGATGATGATGCCTCCTGATCGTCTTCTTCCTGCTTCGTTTCATCTACTTCGTCTTCGTCTTCGTCTTCGCTGCTGCTGCTGCTGCTGCTACACAGAACAATGGCATTTTGGAATGAGGACATGATGATAATGATAATAATAATACTGTACTGCAGCGTGTGGAGTGTTTTTTGTATATCGCACAATAATAATAATAATAATACTAGAAGCAGATGACGGAAAATATTATGTCCGGCATCATGCTATCGAACGAAATATCATATGAAGGCATCATTAGCAATGCTACAGTATCATAGAACTAAAAATGCCGCTCACTCTCCCACTTGTACGAATGAAGTACGGTACATCAAGTATTACTGTAGTACAAGTACCATAGTACAGACGAAAACCTGGATCGCGCCGTCTTTTTTTTTCCTCCCCCCGCCGCCCCGTGGCGGCCCGCGCGCATGACGCACGAGGTACGGACGGTACAGTACGACAGACTACAGTATGTACTGTGCTATTTCTACAGTAACAGTAACAGTAACAGTACAGTAACAGTAACAGTACGTGGTACTGTAAGTGCTGCACGGAAGTATCGCGTTTTTTTTGGCGCGCAGAATACAGCAGGACATAGTATGTATGGGTTAGATGGTGGGTATGCTGCAAGAATGCAATGCAATGATCGGGTCTGGCGGGTCAATAATGAATATTGAATAATGATAATGATAATGATAATGATAATAATAATGAGAAACAAGACACAGCAGTAGAACATGATTACCGGTATAACATTATATAACAATAGAGCAGGCCAGTACTGTAGTAGTACAGTAGTAGTACTTGCCGGTAGTACTACCGGTAGTACCGGTACTGTAGTAGACGCACGAACGCACGCACGTATGGACGAACGATGACGACGACTCATTCGATCAGCACATACCATAACTTCGATCCCGCAGTAGCCCGCACATACAGCACGATGATGGATTGGCCGAACAAATACGTACTGTATTACAGTAGTCTATGTATGTAGATCTTTTTTGACCATACAAAAGACACAAAAGATCTGCACATCATGATGTAGACAACACACCACACCCGCACCCGCGTGATGCCTCTACCGGTAATATTGATTGTACCACACCAAAACCAAAACTACCACCAGACCACCACCACCACCACCACTGTATTAGTTCTCCTCGCACGAACAGATAGTATAGTATGTAGTTGAGTATTATCTACTATATTGTTACTCGTGCTCAATATCATCTTTCATCATGGCGATCAAGATCACAAAAGAACGACAACAATCATCAAAGCAGCAATATCATCGTCGTCTCCCCAAGAACTCTAAGACGCTGTTGTTGGTCCTTTCGATGACCGCCGTCCCCGTCATAACACAATTGTTCAATTCGACGACCTTATTATTCGAGTTTGTCAGCAGCAACAGCAACAGCAACAGCAACAGTGGGGAGATCATCAGTGGCTGGTGGTTCGAGTCTTCATTGCCATCATCATCATCATCATCATCATCATCGTCGTCGTCGTCCGCCAGCAGTGAGAAAACGACTGATGATGATGATGATGATGATGATGACAATTCGCTCGTTTGGAACGAACGAGGATGCGTCGCTTGGCCCGAACCTCAGCAAAGCTTTCCCGACAGCAAGAACGAAAACAACAAGATTGGCATGACCACCACTACGGAACAACAACAGCACCAACAACAACAACGACCACCACCCACCGGCATGGTGGTCACGCTGGCCCGTCGCGCCGACAAGTCTGGGGCCCCCGACACCTTGGACTTCCTCTGTCAGAAGATTCCGACCCAACAGGCTTATTTTTTAGAACCACACGGATTGGATCTATTGTTGGTGTTGGACATTTACGGTGTCGACACGAGCATGGTCGCTGACTGTTTGGGGTTGATACTACTATTAGCGGACGAGGAGGAGGAGGAGGAAGGTGCCACAAAAACAAAAACAAAAACAACAAAATTAAAAACAACAACAAGAAATTGGACCAACCTCGATGGGTCCATCGTCACGACACATCAGTACAAAAGCAGGACCGGCAAGGGAAACGTATACTTGATGCCGTTCGAAATGCCTTATCCGGACTACATTCAACGTAACATGAGTTTGTTGGACGAACCCATGTTAGATTGCCCAACACCTCACGATTACATTCAAGGGACGCGGTACTATTCGGATCAATTTTTGCACTTGGCGATATTACAAAATTACGATTACATGATCAAGATCGATCTTGACGTTGAATTCAAAGGGGCGTTGCCGTTCAACATGCTGTGGGACATGAAACAGCAAGGTTCTATTTTTGGTCATACCGGCGAGTACCCCGAAGGACTCAGTGCCTGCTGCCAGGGCATACACCCTGTTATGGAGAGCTTTGTGAAACAACACGCCAATCGAACAGCGACGACGACGACGACGACCGGACAAGAACAAGAATTCTCTTGGACGCAGCACTGGAAGGGGCCTTGCTCGGCTGGTCTTCCCGAATTCGAACGAGGTTGGGATCAATATTATACAAACTTTGTGGTAATGGATCGTAAGTTCTTTCAAAGCGAACCCGTTCGAGCCTACGGACGATGGATGAATGAAGCCAATCCAGGGGTCTTCAAATATAGGTGGGGCGATCAATTGTTCTTTCACATTGCAATGGGAATGTTTTTAGGTCCCGAGTAAGTGTTGTTTATCGTCGTTCTACACGTAATATAGTTTGGGTGTGCGAGAGTGAAGGGGGGCAGTCCGCTAGTATCGCTATCCAATAACCCAGTAGTCATGCAGGTGGTGACGAAGAACCAATCCGAGTTGGAGAAATCTGCGCCCAAACCAGAGGGACGACTGCCCTTGCCAAGAATCACACACTCACTCGTCTTGGTGCTGTCTTTGTTTCTCATTTCTTTTCTTCTTTTTGTTGTTTGCGCGTCCACCGTTCCGTTCCATTCCGTTCCCTTTCTTTCTGTTGACGACAGCTTTCGCAGTTACGTTTTGGATTACACGGATTTTCGATGTCGTCGCTTTACAAACTGTTGGTTCTTTTGGGTAGGAGATGGTGGTGGAAACAACGATACCAACTTTTGTCAAGCCCCAGGGGCGTATTTTCATCATGGCAAGAAGCGCAATGTGTTTGGAAAGTTGTTGTTTTCGACGAACGTGACAACAACAACATCATCGCCATCATCGCCGATGCGGAGCATGCCCTTTGTCAATCGCTATCGACACAATTGTATGGATTTGCCAAAGGATCAATAGAATTTATTATTGTTATTTTGTTGCTACTGCTGTACGTATACTAGTAGTAGTAAGCGATGGGTGGATGGATGGATGGGTGGATGGATGGATGGATGGATGGGATGGATGGTGGATCAGAGGTGATACTATACTATAGCTACCTACTACACTAGACTATACTATACTATACTATTGTATTCTCGTCGCTTTCGGAGTTTTATCCAAAAAACAAAGTATGGATGATGATTCATTCGTCCGCTTGGTGGGTGGCGTTCGTTATAGTTCTGGTATACCTATGCGGTCCGAATAACTGTCCTACTAACTGCACACGTACCACCGGTATGGTACTGGTACCGGTATGATAGCGTTTTCGTCCTTTCGCCTGGCCATCGGCCGTTTCTTGCTATGCACGTGCCTCGCACTCGCGGCGGCCTTCGCGTTCCTGCCGTTGCGTTGTGCGTGCTGTACGAACGTACACGTCTACAAGTGCCGCCCTGCGGCACGGCACGTGCGTACCGGTACCAGTACGTACAGTACGTCAAGAATCCGAACCACAGCATCTATCGGTACTATTCAGCGATGATGGATGCCGCCGCATATGATCCATGATGCAAGTGAAAGGGATCTTTTGTCGCGTTCTCGCACTACTTCTCGCACAGAACAAAAAACGAAGAGCAGAATAAATAATATAAAGAAAGCCATCACAACAAATTATCGTCTACACATACACCAACACGAAAGTTACAACTACCGTACCACTACAGGATTAGACCATGGCAGCATCACCAGCACCAGCACCAGCACCAGCACCATCATCGCCACCAGGAGCGGCCACAACCCTCCGCCGCCGTGTACTACTTTTAGGCAAGGGATCCTCTTCCGCCCCATCCTCCCATCATCAGCATAACCATCATAACCACCATCATCACCATCAAAGTCGCATGAATACCAATAACAATAACAACAACAGTACCGCCTCTATCCATCTCCGTACGACGAGTAAAAACAGTCATATCATCCAAAGAAGAACAAAAAGTCAACACCAGCAACAACAACAGCAACAGCAACAACAACAAGAACAACGTCATCGTCATCATCCCTCGGAACATCAAGCTGATACTAATATGCGCATGTTGGCTTGTGAAATGGCCCGGCAAATGTACATGCAAGACTTTGCTGGTGGTAACGATGGTAACGATGGTAATAATGATGATGATGATGATGATGATGAGACGATGACGTTGTTGTTAAAGCAGAAGAACAGCAGCAGCAAAAGCAAAAGCAGAAGCAGCAGTCAACGAATCCTCGAAGAAACCCGAAAACTTCCCAAGTTCCATCCGGAAGAAGTTACCAAGGGAGCATTATTGGGAAGTGGAGGCTTTGGAGACGTCTATGAAATCCAGAAATTTGACATTCTTCTTGCTTCTTCTACTGGTACTAGTAGTACTACGAGTACAAGTACATGTACAAGTACAAGTAGTACTGCCCGATCAGCAGGGGCACTGGCAGGTCGGCAATTCATTGCCAAACATTGTTGCTATCAATACAGCGATAATGAGAACCCCCACCACCACCACCAGCTTCAGCACCACCAGCAGCATGATCATCACCACAAGGACGAGAATCATCATCCTCATCATCATCATCATCATCGGGAGGCACGGTATGTCATCAAGATGCTAAAGCCCGACATTCTTTTCTCGTCGAATCATCATCATCATCATCATCATGACGATGAGCAAGACTACGATGATAATGAGGAGGATGAAGATCCACAACAAGAAGACGAGGAATCCTCAACAAGAACTAGCAGTACTAGTAGCAGTACTACCACTACTACTGCTGCTGCTGCTGCTGGTAATATCATGAATGACTTGTGTCAAGCCGTGGCCGATTTAAATGTCGAAACACGAATCCTCAGTTCGATCGACCATCCGAACATTATCAAGCTTCGTGCCATTGGTAAAGGGCCGCGCTTTCATCCAGGATATTTTATCGTTTTGGATCGGTTGTACGATACACTGGAAACTAGAATTCAAAAGTGGCGGCGACAACAACAACAACAACAACAACAACAACGAGGAGGACCAGGAGGAGGACGAGGACAAATGATGATGAAGACGACCACCACGAAGCATAACAACAAGAATCATGATCATCATCATCCTCATCATCATCTCTCGTGCTGGAAAGGACTCCTCCTCAAGGGAAAGATGATTCTTCGAGATCATCATGATGTTGATGATTCTTCTTGTTCCATCATCACGCATCATCCAAGCAAACAGGAGCTTTGCTGCTGGCAAGAGAGATTGAGGGTGGGATATGATTTGAGTTCGGCCTTGGCCTATCTACATGACCACCGGATCATTCATCGGGATCTCAAGCCACAAAATATTGGATTCGATATTGTAAGTACTACTACTGTACGAGTAGATTAGTACCGAGTACCGAGTACCGAGTACCGAGTACTTGTGAATGCCTTGGAAGAATCTTGGGTATATTGTATAGGAGAATGAAGCTATGCTGATACCGCTAATCCTGCTAATCACTTCCCCGTTCTTGTCGTGACTGCTTCTTCAAAACAGAGAGATGATATCAAACTTTTTGACTTTGGACTGGCAAAAGAATTGCCACCAAGAATGCACCTACTACTAGCCGAGGACGACGACTCCTCGGAGGAGGAACGATATTGCATGAGTCTGTGCGGCTCCTACCCCTACATGCCCCCGGAAGTAGCGTTGGAAGAACCGTACAATCAAACGTGTGACGTGTATTCCTTTGCGATTGTCCTTTGGGAAATGTTGGCCTTGAAACCAGCATATGAAAGTTATTATACTACTGCTAGTAGGAAGCACAACAAGAACAAGAACAACAACAGCGATCATCAAGACGACTACTTGATGCGGAATGTCTTTGTTCCTCCTTACGAGCGTCCGTTGATCAAAGAAACTTGGCCGACTCCCCTCCAAGCCTTGCTCCATTCTTCCTGGCATCCTACTCCTTCGTGTCGTCCTTCCATGCAACACGTGGAAGAGTGCCTCTTGGCCGAATGGTGCAACGCCGCTCAACAATAAAAGGCAAGGAGACAGCGGCCACTACTTGTACTTGTACTACTACTGCCGCCGATGGACCTTTGTCTTCCTTGAAGAATTATTGGTCGGCGGACGCAACAAGAATCCTGGCAGCATGATCCTCGGCTGCTCCAAAAGCAGCAGTAGAACAAGTGGTACTATAAGGACGCGATGAGAGAGTGATGATGGCGGTAGCAGCAGCAGTTCATTGATCAGAGTACGTATATAATATGAGTATGCATGCATGTGAACTTCGTTCGAGGAGAGTGAGACTCTAGAGTAGTGCTGCTATTGTATGACATGGGTATACTATACGAGTATACTGTACGAGTAGCTCTACTCTAGAGTACGTACTGGTAAATTCCCCATTATATAAAATACGCATTAATCATTGGTTTCAAAATAAGATAAACGAATGAAAGAATGAATGAATGAAAGAAAGAGCGTTCTTCTTTACAATGTCCTTGCTGTCTTGGATCGATGAAAGACGTGAGTCGATCGTCGTTGATTGTGTTCCAGTCCCGAATCATCTCCATTTCGAAAGGAGATACATTCCTTTCTCAGAATAGCTTCGACATGTTTCATCCTGGGACGTTCGTCAGGATTGGGACTCCATCCACGTCGCATCAAAATTTGCAGAGGCGTACTGGCCCAAGGTTGTTGTCGTCTTCGTTGTCGTTTTGGTTCTTGTTGCTTGGGTTGGATCATTCCCTGTTGCTGTTGCTGCTCTTTTCTTCGAGGAGCCGCCATCCGTGGTAGTATGGACGGTAGTCCTAGTAGTAGTCTCTTCAGTTTGTTGTTGTTATTTGGCTCTTTGTGACTGTGATTACTACCACCACTGTCCAAGCATGGTCGTCGATGATTCAACCAGACTTGTTCTTGTAGTTCTTCGGGCGATATGGCACCGTAGGGACGTTCGAGTGCCATGATTTCCCATAATAGAATCGTAAAGGAGAAGATATCGCAACCTTCATTGTAGTTTTGTCCCAGTCCGACTTCGGGTGCCACTATATAGCCAAGAAGAAGAATTGAATTGAATTGAATTGAGTGAGCGAGTGAGTGACCAAACACATGCATGCATGAATACATTCTTCGTTTCGACTTTTTCGAACTTACTGTAACGCATCGTTCCACACATGGCCGTAAAGGCATACCGTCCATTCTCATCCGCAACTTGATCATGATCGCCACCACCACCACCACCATTCTCGTTATCGGTGGTGGTGGTGGTGGTGGTATTGTTGTTCTTTCGGATTCCCTTGATGGGCATGACTTTGGCCAGTCCGAAATCAAAAATCTTCAAATCGCCTCGCTGGATGAGTATTTTCGATGGAGAAAGCGCGAGATCGAGAGATCGAGATCGAGTAGGATAGGAAGCAAGAAAGAATGTGAGTGAACAGTACGCATAGTACATTCAGTGACCGCACGCCCATGACTTTGCTTGACTTGACTTGGCTTGACTTTTTGTACTTACAATATCGAATCCAATATTTTGTGGTTTGAGATCTCGATGCAAAATCCGATTCCGATGCAGATAGGCAATGGCGGAACTCAAATCAAAGGCCGCGACCAATCGATTTTCATACAATTGTGCTTTGGCCAATCCTTGAGGATCACGTCCAAGTAGACGTGCCTTCCATACCCCCTCGATGCGTTGATACTGTGTCTTCCATTGCACCAAACGCTGTTCCAATGTATCATACAAGCGATCCAAAATGATAAAGAATCCATCGGATCCTCCAAAGGGCCCGCCTTGAGAAATGGCTCTCATTTTGATCACATTGGGATGATTGGTCAAGTTGGATAGGATCCGTGCTTCCATGGCCATGTCGACAATGCCTTGGAGTAGTTTGGTGGAATCTTGCATCGTCTCTTTACTCAAACTTTTGATAGCATATCGAGCATCTCCTCCATTGCGAAAGCAATGATCGGCAATGAAGTCTCTGGATTCTTTCAATACTTCATCATCTTCTTCTTGTTCTTCCTGCTGCTGCTGCTGATGATGATGCGGAGAAGAAGTAGTTCCCGACAAGCGACTGACTACCGATGGCACCCACTTGTTGTTGGTGAGAAAGAGAGAAGAGCTCTTGATGTTGTCCTGCAAAAAGGCTCCCAGTGATACTGGAGGTGCGGGCGTTTGCTTTGGGTGCTTGGTTGGTTTCGCCGGCACTTGGAACGGCTCTGATTTCACCACGCCGCCAGGGCCACCGCTGGGGAACTTGTTCCGACTGTGCTTCCCAAAGGGAGGCGGACCACCGTTCAAATGTTGAAAGCCACGAACTTCACTGACATTCGAAAAGGCTCCCTTCCCCAACAGCTTTCCATCCAAGACTTGGTAACGGAGAAACTTGGGAAAGGAATCCGATTGATCCTTGCAGGTAGTAGTAATACTAGTACTACCATCACCAGTGGAAGAAATAGAAGCAGCCATAATAACGTCTTGATAGTATTCCTTGGCTTGAGCGTTGGTTTCCCGACGCATCGCTTCCTCTTCTTCGGCTTGCGTTCCTACCGTACGCGAACTCGCTCCATGTTTGCTAGTATTGGTATGATCATGGATACTGCTGCAATGCTTGTTGACATGGATTGACGTATCGGCACCTTCCGGAGAGGTACGCATGTTGCGAGGCAAGTACGAACCCAAGAGGTTCGGAGAAGAACGGACATGCAGAGGAGCATGCACCATGTTACCACCAGTATTGCCCGTCATTATTTGGTTGTTGGTAATATCGATCGATGCGGTGGTGTATTGTACCGGTGTAATACTATAGTCGTAGTCGTGGTCGTGCAAGATGGAAGATTGGATCGAGTCCTCGCTACTAGCTAGTAGTAATAGTAGTAATAGTAGTAGAGTATTAGATCGTCTCTCGCTCGGAACAAGAACAGAACAAGACAAAACGGGCAGAAGGAGGAAGCCAGTGATCTGATCGATCTTTTGCGGTCTAATACTATCATAGCTTTTATGTGCAGTAGTACTGTAGCTTGGCGAGGCATCACGCATAAAAAGCCAAAAACGCACAAAAATTGCATACAATAATACGCGTTGTTGCAGCCGTTGTATTTAGAAGAAGCCTGATGCACTCACGCAGGAATGTTCGCCTTCTGTCGTATGCAGTTTACTTATTAACAACCAACCTGCCTCTGCTAAGAAAGATGGTACGAATTCCTTGTTCGATGGACAAATAAAATAGCCGCGTTTAATAAATATTGAATACCAACATTTATTGGAAGGCATTTCAAACGGGTGAGTCCCGAACCAACATTTAACAAATACAGAATTCTGGTTGTGGGGCTTTAGAATTCGATTCTCCAGCTTCTAGAGGAATAATATGCGGCGGGTTCACAAACTTCACGTCCACTTGAAGGAAGAAGAAGTGTATCCATTATTTGCAAAATCTCTTCTTCCGCACAGTACCCAGTTAGAAGCCAGCAGATGATAAAGAAGGAGTCGAACGAACCCAGCCAGGGCATAATAATCAAAACTGCGAAGAAGTCATTATCGATTGATCATCATCGCCATGATCATCGCGAGAAGAAGAGATCTACCGGGTATTATTGTTCTTCGAGAGGACGATAGTTGGACGATGATGAAAGGGAGGGAGGTCTTTCTCGAAGTCATATTACTGTTATTGTTTTTTATCTATCTTGCTGACTGGATAGATGAGGATTGAGCTGTCGTCGTTGTCGTCGTCTCTCTTCTCTTCTCTACTCTACTCTACTCTACTCTACTCTACTCTACTCTACTCTACCGTAGTACTACAACAACAACGACATCATCATTATTTTCTCATCACTTTATGGTGGTGGTGGTGCTGCTGCTGGCGCTTCTTGTTCATCATCTTGCTTTTCGACTACTGCTGCTGCTTTCATAACGGGCGGCAGGATCCGATGGGGATAAGACGGGGACCAGATCAAGGATCAGATGATGATCGGGCACTGCTGACTGAAGAAGACCCGATCGAAATGATGATGATGATGGCAGCCGGTAGACTACTATTCTCGAACAACGCATGAACAAACAGAAATCAAGAATATCATACTAGTAGCTGTCGCTCCAAACGAGGATTCTTGTGTTGTGTCTCTAATGAGAGCAGGATGATGATGATGATGATGCCGACGACAACTCAACAATCATGTCATGATCGATCATGGTGCTGGTGGATGAGGACTACCACAGTACTAGTACTACTAGTAGTACGACGAGCATGACAAAGAAGATGAACAAGACGAAGAGGAGGAGGAGAGGTGGTGAACAGATTGTTGGATGATCGTCCACCAGCACCCCTAGTAGTAGCATGCTCTGCAAAGCTGGTGGTGGTGGTGGTGGTGGTGCAGTCGTCGTCAACAAGAAGCTTTTGTTCCGACGACCACCTGCTGGTGCTGGTGTGATGGTTCTTGAAAACTAGTACTAGTACTACTATTTTCTTGGCGCTTCTTGCCCCTTGCTGATGATTCTTGGAAATAGTACTGGTGTACTGCTAGTAGCTACGAATTGGCTGATTGAGTGGTTGAGTCAGTCGGTCGTGGTGCGGTAAGAAGTACTACTACTACTACTACTATATACTATCAATATAATCCACCACCACCACTGGTGCTGGTGCTGGTGCTGGTGCTGCCCAATGAAGAATGCCAACAAGAACAGCAGCAGCTGCTACTATGCTGGTGATGCCCGACCCATCATGATCCCTCGTCTCTGGAAACCAGATACGAGTAGTACGAGGAGGCAACAGATGCTAGTAGACTGACTGACTGACTCACTCACTCACTCACTCATCGGACGAAGACTTCTTGCTGTTTGACGCGCCGGCTGGGGATGAACAAGATATGATGTGTTGTTGTTGGTGGTGGTGTCTTTTTCTGCTGCTTTACTCTATTAGACGATGAAAAGAAGGCGGCAGGAGGTTGTGATACTACCAAGAACAAGGCATAACGACAACCCTGCACCACCACCACCACCAGCACCACCACTAGGATCAGATGGCTGCTGCGCGGTAAACTCCTCGACCACAGCCCGAACAAACAAGTTAGTGTTTTACTCTAGTAGTACTACGTAAAGCAGCGTATTAGTAGTACTGTAGTAGTATATACTCTTTCTTAAAAGATTCCCTTGGGATCATCCAGTGGCCAATCTCCCATGGCAGCAATCGTCTCTGCTTCGGTATTGAGAAACTTTAATTCTCCCCCCTCGGTATCCAACACGACAAAGGCTGGAATACCCGATCGACGACGTGTTGTACAATCATCATCAGCATCAGCATTAGCATCATCATCTTGTTCAAGAAAGATTGGAGATTCCCGTCCCGCCCAAATACCATATTGTTTCTTGAGTTTCTGTGCGGCTTCTACGGTACCTACTCCTATCATGCTGGTCTCATTGTCATTGTCATTGTCATTCATCCTCAATTGTGCCGATAACTTCTTCATTCGATCGAGTTGAAATTCCATGGAAGCATCGCTCGAGACGTAGATGAGTCGAATCTTTTGTTCACTTTCGCACAAGGCTTTGATATATTGTGGCAACATGAATTCCAATTCACGACATGCCGGACACCATCCGGCACCAAAATATAAAGCGACGCGATGACCTTGGACGAGTGGTGCCAATTCTTCCGGCGTCTTGTAGTAGAATACAGCATTAGCATTAGCATTAGAATCAGCATTAGCATTCTGATTCTGACCTTGAGCAGCAGCATCATCATTAGCATCATTAGCATCAATACTATTCGCAATATTGACCTTGACCTTGACCAAGTCCATATCCATCAAGCCTGCCTTTTGAATATTGAGAAGTGTGGTTTCCAGAGGAGTCTCGACAGCTACTGCCATGGCAGCAGTGGCACCAAAGATATCGTCATTAGTACTGGTAGTAGTAGTACTGGTAGTAGTATTTGTTTCATCATTGATTATCAACAACTCTTGGCCATTGACCATGACGGTTGGTTCAAGAACGATCCCTCCTCCATCTTCATCACCATTATCATTATTGTCTTCTTCTTTTTCTTCTTCTTCTTGTTGTTGGTCCTCCTCGACGGCTCTCCGCACGGTGGTGGTTACCGGTACACGTAATACTACCGGTACTTGAGTATTACCGGTATTAAGTAGTAATAGTCGTCGAGGACGATTATTAGCGGGATGAGACCACCTCGAAGGAACAAAGGCGTGGGAAAAAGAAGCAATACGCATCATCCATATCAGCTGCGGCATGATCAGCATCACCGTCCTTGTCATCATTCTTCTTCTTCTTCTTTTGGAGGATGATTGATGATTGATGATGGATGATTCTTCAAGCGTTGCTTATTATTTCAGGTACTGTAGTACAGAGCTCTATGTATATTCAATACGGACGTCTATATTATGGAACAAGACGTTTTGTTCTGTCTTGTCTTGTCTTATCTTGTCTTGAAAGACGTTTTGTTCTGTCTTGTCTTGTCTTGTCTTGTCTTATCTTGTCTTGTCGAATAAAGGGTTATATGGATCTTGCGCTACAGTATTATGATGATGCATCGACGACCGCAGACAGTACCGCTGCGTATGTACTTGTATTCAGGTACTTGTGTACCGCTCGGCACGTCGTATACCGGTATCATCCGCGCCATGGTCCAGCAAAGAGAGACGCAGCCCCGCCGCCCTCTCGTCGCGTCGTCGAAAACGCCGCGAAGCGATACACGTACAGTAGATCGCGAGTTCGCCGCCGCGCGGTGCCACCGAGACAGACCTCGTACTACAGTAAATGTACAGTACTAGTAGTAGGTAACTTGTACATACTGTACGAGGTATGTACGGTACTTGTGGGGTACGGTACAGGTACGTACGTACTGTGTATCGGTGGCACCCAGCAATGCGTTTTGTTAGCAAGGATACAAGTACAGTACATCACTCTACCGGTACCGTATACTAGTACTCGTGCTACTACTAGCTAGTAGTAGTTGAGGTCGCTGAAACTCGCTGTCATCCCTTGCTGCTTTCACTCCTGGTAGTAGTAGTACTGACTACTACTAGTACTAGTTGTTGTAGACTTGGTACTACAATCAGCATGATCATGATATCGAATCGAAGAATAATGATAGTTTTGTAGTAGTAGTAGTAGTAGTAGTAGTGTGTATTAGCAAAAACGAAGGGCTGCAGTGTAATTGTAAAAACGGACGCGCCGACTCACTCTCGCTGGAAGCAAAAAATATACATTGGTGGGAGATCTTGATGCAAAATAATAAAATAAGCAATAACATGAGAAGAAAAAGGAACAAGTTGCTTGGTGGTCGTGATGCTGCTGCTGCTGCTGCATGTTTAGGCGGCTTCCTCGTCGTCAGCACCACCAGCGTTGACCTCCTCGGCCTTCTCCGCATCCGGCTCGGGGACAAACAACGTTTGGGGTTCCTTGGTGGGGACGGGATCGTCCTTTCCGCAGACCATACCAGCGTGTCCCTTGATGAAGACAGTAAATGACAAGGCGGTCGATGCCAAGATCACAGCTCCCATCACAATAAAGGCCTCCTTGTAGGTGGGAAGGTTACGGAATCCCAAGCCAAAGCAGACGGCTCCGGTGTTTCCTCCTGCTCCGACAATACCAGAGATGGATCCAGTGGAAGGAGGGTCAATGTAAGGAACAATCCCGTACGAGGTACCTTCAGCCGCTTGGACAAACAAGGAGAAGAAGACCATGACAGCAATGGCGGCACCGAGACTTGGGGTGTTGGCGAAAACCAAGACCAAGGCTCCTTCGCAAGCCAGGCAGATGGTGTGTGCCCAAAGACGTCCTCGCATTCCCATCCACGCGTTGCATTTGTCGGAGAGAAATCCTCCCAATCCACGTGCGAACAAGTTCATCCATCCGAAAATGGACGCAATGGCGGCGGCTTCTTCCGTGGTGAGACCGAACTCGTCCTTGAAGTAAAGAGCGGCGGCGTTATTCATGGTCAACTCAACACCGAAGCAGCAACCGTATTGGATAAACATGATCCAGGTATTGATGTTGAAGGCACCATTTCGGAACGAAGCGGCAGCAGAGACTTCGGGCATTTGTCCGTGCTTCTTCAACTCAGTGTAATTTCCCTTGGGAGCGTCATCGGAAACATAGTAGATAACGATACCGACGCAGAAACCAACAAAGGCGGGGACAACAGAGACGGTACGCCACGCCTTTTCAGCGTTACCGTCAAAGGCCTTCTTGAAGAGAGGGAAAAGAACCGATCCCATGACGAGCTGGGTGACACCTCCTCCGAGGTTACCCCATCCACCGACGAGGGCATTGGCGGTACCGACGACTTCCTTTGTGAACATACGAGAGGTCCAGAATTGGCACATGACAAAGGTACCTCCGGCGGCTCCAATGAACAGACGGAGAATGGCAAGGCCGGTGGCGCTGTTGACAAATCCAGTGCAGGCAGTGGGGATGGAGGCAGCGCACAAAACAATGGACATGAGGACACGGGGTCCAAGCTTGTCGCAAAGGGGTCCGAGAAGGAAACGCATAAAGATGGTTCCTCCGACACCGACAATCGAGGAGGTCCAGATCTCCTCCTTGGTAAGACCGAGCGTGTCGCGGATCTCCGACAAAAGAGGGGCGATGGCGAACCAGATGAAAAAGGCAATGAAAAATGCAATCCAAGAACTGTGGAAGGCTCTCATGTGCGGCCGCGAGAAGTTGCAAAGCTTGATCTCAGTAGCCTTGTCATCTTGGTCGGGGTCGATGTTAAGGGCGTACGTTTGGTACTTCTTCCACTCAGTCTGAGAGATATAATAATAATAATAATAATTTCATTTTTACAAAGAACATTTGGAAGGAGGGTCGGTGAGAAATTTACAATTCTTTGGTTTGCAGTGACGACGACGGCCGGGGCTTCGTCGGTCCTCCTCATCGTGGTCATGACTTACGGGTGCTCCAGTTTCAACTTCAGACATGTTAATGGGTTTAGTTTTGGATGTAGATGGAATGCTGAGTTGATAGTGTTTGGTCAGCGACGAAACGAAAATTATGACCGTCACAAAACAAGTTGCTGGTCGAGAGTCGAGATGAAAGATTGAAAAATTCGGACCACGCGAAGAATGATCGATCGATGATGATGATCCGGGCCCGGCACTTTACCGGTCGTACAAACGCACGTATTCCTACGCATGTGCTGCCGGCGGGCGAAAGAAATAAGGGAATCTGTCGAGCACCAAGTGCCGGAACATCCCGAATCATCCCGAAGTAGAGTACTACGTCGTACCATGTACTGACTGTACTGTACCTGTGCTACAACGTACACATCGCGTTCATTAAGTGGAAAGTCACATTCGTTGCCACATGTGACGTTGTAAAGTTCCACCGATGCGGACTTTCTATCTAGGGGGCAATTGTAACTATTGCCCACATCCAACGCTCTTTTTCGTTTTACTTAACAGGTCAATATATGACGTGTTTTCTTCGTCTTCCGGCGGTGCGGTGCGCTCTCTCGTTTTTCTCTCGTTGCCTCCCATATTTTTTTGGGAGGTTCCAACCAGAGAACCATGATGCGGTTCCAACCTCCGTATAGATTCCGAGAGGCAAGCTGTACCTACCATAATACCGGTACTTGTACATACCGGTACTTGTACCGGTACAGTACAGAACGAGGTGCTGTCAGCGACGAGAGGGAGAGAAGAATCATCATCCCACATAATGTGTCATCATACCGGTATATGTATCGAAAGGAAGGAGAGAATTCTGTCGGTCGTACTACTACTAGCACTTTGTAGAAGAATATGTACGGTTCTTTTCAAAAAATAGTTCTTTGTCAATAAGCAAGCAAGATACCAGGTCAAGCGAAGAAGAAAAGTGCACCAACAACGCACACACCATACCACAAATACTTGTCAGGCGCCCCTTCAATCCCAAAATTCTCCCCCAAGGCTGCGCAGATACGCGCGTGTGGGCAGCGGCCCCACCATCGCGCTCCAGTGGCTAAGTTTTATAATTCTTTCATCTTAAAGAGGATCATTAAAGAGCTCACTGCATCAGAAAAGGAAGATCCGAGCACCATATTTTTGTCAGTAACTTGCAATCAATCAAAACACCCGGGTGTGCAACACTTGAGAAGCTATATTCAACAGTTCTCTGACATTGATGTGGAATTGAAAATTCGAAGAAAGCATTCTCTTTTTGCTAGAACAAACATGGCAGCAGCCGTAGCTGCAGAACTAAAGGATCTGTCACCTGATACCCAGCTACTGGTTGAAA
Organism: Nitzschia sp. pyKryTriq1; assembly: GCA_956465555.1. Classification (NCBI taxonomy): domain Eukaryota; phylum Bacillariophyta; class Bacillariophyceae; order Bacillariales; family Bacillariaceae; genus Nitzschia; species Nitzschia sp. pyKryTriq1. The sequence continues at coordinate 4,663,756 of OY101115.1, forward strand.
GCACGAGAGGCCAACAATATCATATTCTCGTTTTTGTAAATTAATTGCTTGTCTTTTTATATATTAAATGAACATCATTTAATCTATAAGAGAACTTATCTTTAATGAGATCTCAATGGTATCTCATACAGTCTCATTTTTTCAATTCGGTACATTTTAATTGTAGGCGAACTTTTTGCTTTGTACGTTACAACGGGGTGAACATCCTCGAAACGGTCGCGTCGTTGCCTATCAGAAAAATCTACAAATGTATTCTATTCGATACCCCGATAAATCTATCAAGCATTGAGATGAGTCTAAGGTCCTTCGGCCGGCGAACTATAGGAAGCAACTTGGTTTTCACTACTACCCCAATCTCAGATGATGATGATGATGAAGGACATAGTACAACACCTTTTTTTGTAAAAATCTTCCGGCAGAGAAGAAATAAAATATAGTCTCTAGTGCTATTAGACTACTGCAAAGAATAAAATAAAGATCCATCGAGGCCGACGATGACAAGGACGACGCCGACTTTTTGCTCTCCTGTTCGTACTACTACTACTACTACTACAACCGGTAGTAGTAGTATGCGAATGATTGTCAACTTTTGGGTCGTGAAGAATAAACAAGAATAAACAGACAAACAAACAAACAAACAAACTATCATCATCATCATCAAGGAGGAGTGACAACACGACGAACACCATCAAGCGGATCAGCTTAGTACAGCAGTACAAGTATTAGAGTAGGTAACTAGTAGAATACCGACTCGGGAATCGGAGGTCGCCAACAAGAAAATTTATACTCAAGCAACGGCAGTGCACCAGCGTATAATCCTCTCATCCCTACTCTCGAATCATCATTCTTGCCAGCACTATTATACGTTAATTTCTACAAGTCTGGCTCTACTAGAAGCTAGTAGTAGTAGTAGTAGTGCTACTACTAGAGAGAACAACTCTCGGCAGCTAGCTAATATTATATCAGTCTACGTTTTTATCGTGACATATGACGACTTCTTGAGTTCAACAACATTCATTCTCGTGAGGGCGCTCATTTTTCTTCCAACGAGACACCTTATTCCTATTAATACTGGTGACGATAGGCCAGGCCAGGCCAGGCCAGGCCAGGCCAGTACTCGTACTCGTACTCGTACTCGTACTCGTACAGTCTATAGTCCAGGCCTGCCGCATCAATCACCGTTTCAGCATCATGCTGCTGTTCTTCATGGCCTTTTCTCGCGTAATGGTGATGGTTTCCGTCGTCTCGATCATCATCTTTTTCGCTTCGTCTTTATCCAGTACCGATGCTTGCGCTGTCTTTTCGACACTCCCATCGGCCCGCAATACTTTGGTAACCGTTTTCATGTCGACCAATTTGGGATTGTTGTCACTTCGTTTTTCGATTTTGGTCGACGTGGTCATACTCACTACCGTCAAGGGATTGTTGGCATTGAATTTGGATTTGGCTTGCAAGACTTTGGTTTTGCTATTGCCGCCTAATGATGATAAAACAAATCCGCTCTTTTTCTTTTTCCAATCTCGTTCCCAATAATCTTCTGGAAATTCTTCTTTTAAAATCCGTTCAAAGACTTCGTACGGATCATGGACGTGTTTGGGATGCGTCGCCAAAGTAGCAGTAGCAGTAACTGCAGTAGCAGTAGCACCAGTACCATTAGTGCTGGCTGGTGCTGGTGCTGCTGCTGGTGCTCCCACCACCACCTTTTTCCGTCTTCCTGGTTTGGGACTATGAGAGGATGATGCGGTACGAGAAGAACGAGGAGGGACCATCATACTTTTGGGTCTCCGTAATGTGTCTGCCGATCCCGACTTTTTCACGGGTAGCGAATGTACCGAATCATCGAGATTGGGCATGGCTGCAAGCTTGGCGGATGATACTGATGCTGATGCTGATGCGGGTTTGGCAACAAATATCCGAGAACGGGCAGGGGCTGAGTGAGGTGCTGCTGCTGCTCCTGCTGCGGCTGCTTTTTTCTTTGGTCGAGGAGTCGGAGAAATGACTTCTTTGGTTCCAGGGGTCGCACTATAACTGGTATCGTTGGTAGTGGTCGTAGTGCTGGTGGTGGTGGTTGGTTTGACTTTTTTCTTTCCACCACCGGCCGGTGTCCGTGGTGATACAAATTCTTCCTTGGTTCCAGGAGTAGCACTATAACTCGTAGAAGTAGTAGTAGCAGTAGAAGAAGATGGTGGTGCTGCTGCTGCTGCTGATTTTCGAGACCACATGGTCGTTCGGGGACCTACTCCTCCTCCTCCTGCTGCTGCTTCTGGTGGTGGTGCGGCTGCTGCTGCTGCTGCTGTTTTTGTACCACTCCGCCTCCTGGATTTGACACTTGCCGCATCAGCATCATAATCATAATCATTATTGTTGTTGTGTTGTTGCTGTTGCTGCTGTTTTTTGTTCATGGGATGTTGCGAATGTGGATTATGTTTGGGATGATTTCGTGAAGTAAAAGCAGCAAAGGGATTACTAGCCTTGGGGGGCGGCGGCGGTGGTGGTGCTGCTGATCTTGTGGTGGTTGGCTTGGGACTGGTCGATCGAGGACGACTTGTTCTCGGAATGTGATGGTGCTGCTTGTTATGACTACTAGCAGCCGACGGTGCCGTATGTTGTCGTTTTGGTGGACCCTTGGAGGGATGGGCTGTATTTGTTTTGCTGCTGGACTTTCCACCACCACCACCACCATTGATTTTGGCTTGATTCGCTTGTTTCCAATCGTATCGTTTGACGGGATCGGTCAAGGTATCGTAGGCGGCCGATATTTTGGCAAAGGCATCGTGCGCCTTTTCCTTATTGTCTTGCTCCGAACTGACTCGATCGGGATGAAATTGCAGGGCCAACTTCCGATAGGCCTTTTTGATTTCATCTTCTTCGGCCGTATACGGCACTCCGATAATCTCGTAGGGATCTTCTCCTTTTTGCATTATATAGTATAGTATTGCCTCTTCTTCTTCTTCTTCTTCTTCTTAATGGCAGTACAGTACAAGAAGTGGGTTGGGTTGGGTTGGGTTGTGTGTATCTGTGTATCTGTGTATATATCCAGCAGCGGTGTCAAGACAATATTATACTATGCAAGGCGTCCTCTCCTGTTCCTGTCTCCTCCTACTAGTACTCTGTGATCGCCGAGAATGTAATGTGGGCGAGGATGATGCTGCGCTGGCTATACGAGTAGAGTATTCGTGGAAGGGAAGCAGTGAATGTGTGTGGTAGCTCGATACAACCATCAACGAATGAATGAATGAATGATTGATTGTTGATTGAATCAATGGAAAAGAGAAAGTATTACTAAAAAAAGAACAACAACAACAACGCAATAAAGGGAGGATATGCGGTGGTGGAGAGTGATGATGCGTGTGGACTGCGTGATGCGTTTTGACTGCGTGTCTACTACATACATAGTACTGTAGCCTGTACCGCACCGTAAGACTGGAATTTTCGCGTCAGGGCCGCTGGCGCGCGCGCACCCCGCCGGTCATCGTGCCATTTTTGGCGGGAAGCACGGACCTTGCACGGACCATCTGTAGAAAGAGCTCGCACCCATGCATCCAGACAACACGGCACAAGCAAGTACAGTATTACGTACGTACCTGTAGCTACTACCGCCTCTCTAGAGTAGCGCACAGCGGACCTCGTCGCAATCGGACAACCTCCACGTGTAATACAATTCGCTCCCGCCAATTTTCGCGAACCTCATCGTTTTCGTTCGTGCATAAAAAAAAATGTTGTTGTTTTGTGCCATATACTACACGTACACCAACACACAACAACAACATAATAACAACATAATAACACACACCTGCAGTACTTACTGAGTGCTGTGCATTATCTTATCAAAACGCAATCAATCAATCAATCAACACGAACGAACGACCACCAAGTAAAAAGAGGAAGAAGACGATATAATAATAATAATAATAATAATATATGATCATGGACGCAGAGGAGGAAGCGGGGGGCTATCAAGTCCCACCACCATCACCATCACCATCACCACCGTCACCACCACCAGCAGCAGCAGCGCATCAGGAAGAAGAACAAGAACGAGAAAAAGAAGCTTCCGAAACACCGGGAGGAGACGGCGGCGGCGAGGACGTTCGAGTCGTACCATCAGTGGTATTACTAGCCAAGAAGGAGGATGATATGAATATTGCCACCAGCAAGGAGGGGGAAGAAAAGAAGGAGGATCCTTCGGCGACAACAGCAGCAGCAACAACAACAACAGCAACAACAACAGCAACAATGATCATTAAGAAGACTCGTAGTACCGATGCTCCTGCGATGGGAGGAGACGATGAGGAGGAAAAGAACCAAAAGATGATTTCGCTTTTGCAAGAACAATTGGAGACTCAAAACCAGCAGTATCAATCCATCGTCGGGCAATTGGAACAATCCCGAGCAACCTGCCAGAAATTGGAAGGATTGGTCGGGAGTTTGAAGAGTGTCATTTTGCACATGGATCCCATCAAGGGAAAAGAAGTGCTCAAGGGAGAAATTGCCGCCATGGAAACGTTGTTGTTTGGAGGACCGGCCATGTACGAACAACATTTGAAAGAAAACAAGCAAAAACAACTACAAGAAGAGGAAGAACAAAAAAAGAAACAACAACAGCAGCAGCGACAAACGACTGCTGCTATTACCATTACGCGCAAGCCCGTAGTAGTAACTGAAAAAAAGAAGGATAACATCAACAACAATGATGAACCCGAGTTCATGTCCTTGGAAGAGACGTCGTCATCGTCGTCGCCGCCGCCAACTGCTGCTGAAAAGGAGAAAAAGAAAGGTGCTAGTACCACCAGCACCACCACCACCACCAAAAAGACAAAAGAGAAGAAAGCTAAAGGTGCTGCTGCTGCTGGGCCGACCAAAACCAAAAAGGGAAAGAAAGAAAAGAAAAAAGGGAAAAATCAGGACGCTTCGTCTACTACTACTACTACTACTACTACTACTACAGAACAAGACGCCACTGTTCAAGAACAACCATCACCACCACCAGTTCCAGTAGTACCGCCGCCCAGTTCGTCTTTGCATGCCGACCCGGATGTACCTGATCTTTCGGCTGGTGGTCCACCACCAAAAGCCCATCCTCGTGTTGTCGGGGCCGCTTACTGGAAGGAATTTTCAAGTCAAAATACTACTACTACTACTACTGGCACCTCGTCGTCCGCTTCACCGAATCATCACGCCCAACAACAAGCCGACGCTTTGGAATCGGTCATGCAAAAGAAACAACAAAAATCGAGTAGTGGTTGGAGTTTGTGGTAACAAGAATTCATTGTAATATTACCTTACTAACTACTACTACTCTAGAGTAAAGGTACATGTACTGTACACGAGTATAGCTAGAATACCGTAGTTATAAAAGAGGAGGGTTCTTCTACCACTCATAGTACAGTGCCGATACTAGTAGTAGTAGGATCGGCCCTACACGTGGCAAGTGTAGCAGCTTTAATTTTTGCCAATACTACTAAGGCTACACCTTAGACACTTCCTACACTTGTTACTGTCATTGTAACAAGAACATTTGTGCAAGCGGAACGGATTTGCTCCAACTACAGGGGCGGTAGAGGTAGTGGAGTTTTCCCCGGAGTTGGGTTTTGTCGCCCGCGGCTGCGCAGTAGGAATCCTACGGGAGCCTACGACGACGACGATGACGACAATCCCCAATCCATTTCCAGCATCCAAAAAGAATTCCGACATTCGATTTGGCACGTATAACATCCAAAGTGGCCGCAATGGCCGCCTTGAGACCTGCCTCCGAGCGATGGGGCAGATGGGGCTCGACTGGGGTATCCTCACGGAAACCAAGCTGACCGGTGGCATCCACACCCGATTCTCTTCGGATTATCATGTGTTTGCCACACTAATTTAGTTACTACTACCTTGACGGCGGTCGTCTCCTTGAGAGCAATGTAGTCTACAAGTACGGTACAATCTACTACTATGTTTTAAGGTAATACTTTTACTGTACTACGATGGTAGTACTAAGAACGCCAGTAGTACTGGTACTACAACAGTACCTACCACCCAGTACAGTACTCTACAGTATAAAATAATACCGGTACCGTACCTGGTACCGTAGGTAGTAGTAGACTATCAGAATTGTTGCTGACACTTTCTCAGCGAGATGGAACGCATCCAAGCTACCTGTAGTACTTAAGCTGTTCCCCATCCGTTGTGCGAGGCAGCCGAGACAAGGCATATATGATATTTCATGTTACTGGCTGCAATTAAATTCAAAGGGTCCTCTATTTAAAATTGGCGCTTAGGGAATGAAATTTTCACTTTCGCATATATTTTCGTCGTTCTTCGAACCGTTGGGGATATCGATATCAACAAGCATGAAGCATTTAGATTTCCTTCTTTGTCCCAATGTCGGATTTGTTGGACAATAATAATTATTCTAAATACGCTCACACTGGATACTTACTGTACTTCGTTCCGTACTACAGACTCGACGTGTTGTCGTCGTCGTCGTCGGCGGCATCAGACATACTGGTACCCAGACACAGACAGCACGCTAGAAGCAGTAATTTTTTCACTTGTATGCCACAAAAAACAATTTTCTCGAGACGTTGGTATGACTACAAGCTCCAAGACTATACAACCACGATCTTTCATCATGAAGCTCGGGTTTACTACTACAAGAAGTACCCTCCTCATGGCATCCGCCGCCATCACGATGTTGTTTCAGACCGCGTCCGCCGCCAACAAGCAGCCGCGAACAACGGCGGCGCACCAGCGCCATCCGTTTGTGTTGAAAGATATGCCTGATACAGGAGAGCAGTGGTCTACTCTTGCCAATGGCATTGAGTTTCAGCCAGCTGCCAACTTATCTCCACTGGCCCAAGAGCACTTGCGTCGTTTGACGAGTAGTAGTTCTACTCCTGCTGACAAAGAGGCATATATCAACGGCGTCTATGCTGTTGATGGACTCGAAACGTACTACGATGAATGGGCACAAGCGTGGCGCACCCTCGGATTTTACATTGACTGCGATGCGAGCTCAGAAGATGATAATATGGATAATCAAGGCGACTGCGACGAGGAATCCGACCCCAACTGTAACTGCAAGAGGTACCTTCTGTGGGCGGCGGTAAGTGGTGCTGGTGCTGCTCCTCGTGCTGGTGCTGGTGGGACTGCGACTGCGCCGATGCATTGTTCGTTCTTCTTGGATTTGGTCTCGGAAGAGAAGAAGGAGGTTATGCTTGAAGATACGTAGTACTACGAGTACAGTGTATTCGATACAACATCACACCATGCTCGCCAAACGAACCACGCCACACATGCATCATCTGACACGATATCTGTCTTGTTGTTCTTGTTCTTGTTCTGCATTATGATATTGTACTCCTCCTCACCTCCTTGTTATCGTCATACTAGTACATTGACGAAGGCTACTCGGTACGTAAATAAGTCTATTTTTATACCGGTCCTTTAACGCTTCGGCGCTAGCGCGGTCCGGGCTCCAGAGGGAGCGAGGTGCTGCCTTATCATTAGTATTTACTCACAGTTGTTGTTCTTTTGTCATCTTGTTTCTGTTCGTTGCTTGTTGTACTAGGGACATCAAGTCGGAGAGTACCAGTACTATGATCGTCACGGAGACAAATGGTCGGACTATGCCTGCAAGGAATACGGAAACAACAAGCGTTGCGTCAAGATGGATTGCCACCTGCCCAACACCCACTTTTCGTTGCTAGGATTCTTCAAGGAAGCCAAGTATGAGGAGTGGATGGAACAACTCTTCAAGCACGAGGGAGATTGTCTCTGGACCGATGAAGAGTATCAATTCATGCGCAGCGAACGCGAAGCCTGGCCCCGCTACTGTACCGCGTCGGATGCGGTAGACAGTCAGGGAAGGCCCATCTATTTTGATCTCAAACCAGAAGCGTACGGATCGTACGATATTGGTCTCTACATCGATGCCTCTTGTGTGACCCCGTACACCGAAGGAAACCACAACACGTCCGAGGTGTTGATGGAATATGTTTGCAACGGGGGTGGCAACGGTGGCGGCGGTGGCGGAGGAAACAATGGAAATGGAAACTTCTTTTCCAACTACTGCTCCACTGGCGACTACAACGCGGAGTACCAATTCGACGATGCCTATGTCGACAACAGCAACAACTATCAGAATGGAGGGCATCCGGAAGACATCAGACGTAACCTCTACCAGCTCGAAGAAGAACTGGCCCAATGGAATGACGCCTTTGACGTCTTCAAGCAATGCTCCCCCTGCAAGTCTTCCATCTTGACGAATATGATTGCTGGAATTGGATACACGGCCAACGCCGATGGCACCAGGTACGATTCAAGGACCGAAGTGAACGAAAACGAACAATTTGACGACGATCAGTACGAGTACTATGGTGAATTCCGTTGCCATGATGCTGCAGGGGCGAATAGCGTCAATCAGGTACGAACGTACAAGAGTATTGTTTGTTTGTCGTAGGTCATTGCATCTAACATGGATTGTATCCTTGTTCTCACACCACGTTTTCTTCCATCATCAGTGCATGAAATTCAAGACTAAAACTCGAATGCAAACGGCGAGTTGGCAGGATGTCATTGTAGCCGGTTCCCAAGGTACTATCACTCAACTCCAAATTCCCACGAAGAATGGCGCTACTGGAGGAACTGTCACTATCGGCCAATCGACTCGAAAGCAAGCGGCTTCCAGCACGGCCGGAGTGGCCTTTTCATGGCTCTTTTTGATTGCCGCTTTAGTCCTCTTTGCAGGTTCGCTCTACCGCTTGTATTCCATCAAGAAAGTATCGGATTCCACTCGTGAGCCTCTGATTATTAACAGTGGTGCTCACAGAGGAGGAGTCTCGGCATAATTCAGTATACGGTACGAGTGAGGATCGACAAAAGAAGAATCTTTGTACGATGTCATATATATTATACTATCATCTATCATCCTATTGTCGGTATGGTATGAACGTGTGCTAGGTAATATGAAAGAACATATCAATCAATCGATCAATCAATCAGACAGTGACTAGTACAGGCAGTACTTGGTACTTTAGACTACACACCGGTAGGTAGTGTAGTGCTTGCATCGACCGCTCGTCGTCCACAGCGCTGCGCAGCAACTCAAAACTTGATGCCGGATGCCGGCAATCTCTGCAACGGAAAGCTAAATAATTCTCCCACATGAAGCGATTTATTTGCGGTACTCATTACAGTATAATACAAGATACTGGTACTGGATTGGACAATTGTATTGAGAACTGCTCGGGCTCGACGCGCTCGTTGCGGCAATAATAGCGAAAATTTTGTCGGCTCTTTTTTTCTTGATACTTAGACATTTGAATCATATGCTCAATCACCATATCTGTATACTAGGCGTATACAAGTCTCCAAAGACGGAACCTTTTCACATGGTTCAAAGTCTCACCCGCCGACCTGTTTATTTAGCGACGACCGGAACGAAGCGCAAGAGCGCGGTCGGCTTTCGCCAATATGGGGAGCGGAGAGAGCAGCATTCGATCTCGGGCCTTTCGTGCGTGCTGCAGTACCGCAAAGGTGTTTTCCCTCAGCAGCATCGTTCATTATTAAACTTTCACCCCTACATATCTTTCGAAAGTCTAATATTTCGTCTAATTCCAGCACCATGAAGATCATCGTTCTGACCTCTGCTGCCATGGTGTTGTTGTCGTCGTCGTCTTCCTCCGTGGCCTCTGCTGCACTCACCAAGAAGCAGCAGCTACTCCTGAAGCAACGAAACAGCCACCAAGCCTTGTTTTTGAAAGACTTGCCCAATGCGGGCGGAGAGTGGCAAACCCTGGAGAACGGTGTCGAGGTCCAGCCCGCTAGCAACTTGTCTCCATTGGCCCAAGAGCATCTGCGCCGTTTGACATGGGGCAAGTCTAGCGGTAGTAGTAGTATGGAGAATGACGCCAACGGCATGACAACCATCTACAAGGACGGTACCGAAACGTACTACGATGAATACTCGCAAGCCTGGCGGGCTTTGGGATTTTACATTGACTGCGATGCCGATGTGCAAGAAGACGGTCGTCGTCAACTAGAAGACGATAATAACGATGGCATTACCTGTCAACGATACATGTTGTGGGCTGCGGTAAGTAAATCAATATTACCTGTACCTCCTGTACGGGTACCGGTACCGGTACCTGTACTGAAAGAAGTACAACCGATGATGGATGATGACGTCTTCTCACCTAGTGTATATATATTGCTCCTGTTCCTACTGCACTGCACTGACTGACTCTCTCGCTCTATCTAGTACGTCGACGAAGAATATTCGGGCCATGGGGTGGGAGAGTACAAGTACTATGATCGTAAATCCAATCGTTGGTCGGACTATGCCTGCCAAAAGTTCAACAACACGGAACGTTGCGTCCCCATGGATTGCCACTTGTCCAACACCCACTTTTCTCTCATTGGATTCTTCAAGGAACCCAATTATGGAGAATGGATGGAACAACTCTTCAAGCACGAAGGAGATTGTGTCTGGACCGACGAAGAATTTCAGTTCATGCAAGGAGATCGTGATGCATGGCCCGAAGAGTGCGGTGCCACGGGCTTTACCACTTCCTCTGGAAGTACCCTTTACTATGACCTCAAGCCGGCCCCTTATGGATCCTACGATATTGGATTGTATACCGATTCCGCCTGTATCGAGGAGTATACTGGAGACGAGTACACGGCCAAAGATGTTGTGGGAGGAGATAATGGAGGAGACGATGGAGGAGATTTGTACGACGATTTGGCCACTTGGAATTCCGCCTTTGATGTCTTTAAGCAATGCCAACCCTGCAAGGCCTACATGTTGACCGATATCGTTGCAGGTATGGGATATGAAGCCAATGCCGATGGCAACCGATATGGCGATGCCGATGCCAATAACAACGGAGGACGTCTCCGAAAGTTGCAAGATGGTGAAGATGGTGAAGACGAGGAATTCCGTTGTCACGATGCGGCAGGATACGATAGTGTGAATCAGGTACGTTTCTTCCTATTGCATGCTTTTGGAGAGAGAGAGAGAGACGATGATGTGCTTATTATGGAGATGCACAATGCTCACTTCGTGCTTTCAATTTTTGTCGAATGTTGATGTTATTGTATTCCATTCCATTCCTTGTCTACTACTACTACTACTACTACTACTCTCTTAGTGCATGAAATTCAAAACCAAGACACGAATGATGACCGCTTCGTGGCAAGACGTCATGCTCGCCGGTGCTCAAGGCACTATCGCTCAAGTCGTTGTTCCTGGATTCAATAGCTCGGCCGCTCAATCTTACAATTTCAATACCCAGAAATTTGGTGCCACGTCTCGCAATCAAGGCATTACGAAAGGCAGCCCCGTTGGCTACTTTTTGTATTTGACCGTCGCGGTTCTTTTCTTTACCGTTTCGTTCTTGAGATGCATGGTCGTCTTCAACGATACCCGCAAGACGAAGGAAATCATGGAACCATTGGTGGAAAACACCGAAGCAGTCACTGCCTAAAAAAAGAAGAACCATCACATCACTTCTTGTTGGTATATCACTACATACCGTTCTAACTATCACTATTATTATCATCAATATTATTACTGTGCCACGATCGCTCTGCTGAGGAGTCACCACGACCACCACCACAATTGCAAGTGAAGAACTCGATTCCGCCTTGAATCATCAAGGAATCAATTATTCAGTCAATCAATTTTATTATATTATATTATAATATAAACAACACGAAGACACGCACAGCTTCGATTTTTCTTGTTAGTGTACTAGAGTATCTATCATTTTTTATATTTGATGTATTATGATGTTCGGAGCCGATAGCCGATTAAAAAGGAGTACAGTAATAATATTACTGTGGCTCCTTGTTTCCTTTCGTCCGCTCTCCTGTTGAATAGAACGATGAGCAAATAATAATGACGAGCCAACAATGAATGAATGAAAGAATCATCAGCATCAAGCCTCACTGCTCGTTGTTGAGCAGGCGGCAGAAGAGAGCAGACGAGCGAGGGTCGGCGGTGATCATGGACGACGACTCAATTGACTTCATTTTCGACCCCTTCGACTTTCTTTTCTTATTGAACTTGGCCAGGTGTGTTAAGCTACTACTAGCTAGAGTAGATGCTTCCCTACTACCGGTAGCTCTCTAGTAGAGAGTACCGTAGCTGCGGAAGTACTCTTCACTACTACTACTAGTAGTAGTAGACTACACGTAGTACTACTAGTAGTAGAAAGCAGAATGAATGTAGTGAAGTAAAACAAGAGGAGTTGGTTATGATAGTATGAAAACCAAAATGTAATACTAGTAGCTGCGTTAGTAGTAGTAGTAGTAGTAGATGAATGCATCGTTGGTGCTTTAAAAGGGATCATTGTACTTGGATGATGTCATTCGAGGATTGAAGACAAATCCAAGAGAGCATAGACGTGCAATACGATCCGGCGTCATGTTAGAGCTTTTTGATTCGGTGTGTAGCTTGAACTGCCGACGTTGGCACTTGACCCAGATTGCCAGTTGAGGATTCTCAGAATACTTTTTCGGGACATTGGTATGCCCAAAGATTTGTTTGAAAGTCGCGAGCTCTTGCAAGCGTTCTTCCCAACCGGCCGCGTGCGAGTCCCAAACAAAGCCAAGATTTGCCAGTGCGGCTTGACGTTCGGCCGTCATGGTGGAATGTTTTCCTTCCTGTTTGATGCGATACTGGTAGCGTTGGCGCTTGACCCAGTGGGCTAGAGAAGGGTTGCGTTCCCAGTTGAGTGGAACTAAGCAGTGTTGAAATTCGTTGTGAAAGCTGACAAGCTCCAGGTATCGTTGGTTCCATTGTTCCACGTGACTGTTGCGAAAGCCAGAGTCAATGCTGTCACTGCAGCAACTGGTTGCAGAACTTGAGATGGTTCGTTGTCTCTTCTTGGGTCTTGGCATGGAAGTCGATTGGAAGCCTTCTTTGGAAGAGTCTTCGTCGACAAGGTACGTCTCGTGACTTCTCTTGAGATTGCTCACTGAGAAGGAATTAGATTTCATGAGAGGCGAAGGTTTGGTAGCAGTCTCTCGGACGAGCATCTTGAGATTGCGAAGGAAGCCCTCATCTTTGTGCCAGACGGCGTTGGCGAGAGGGACTTCTCGCACAAAGACGGCACTCTTGGGGTCGATCGGTGTGGGCTCGCACATACTCGGCAGACTGTCGAGGCTCGAGAACACGAGCGATGAAAGTGATGAGACACATAGCGGGCCTCCATCGTAATCATCGGCATCGCTGCTACTAGTAGGGCAGAGCACAGACTCTGCTTTTCTGAGAAAATCGTCAAGGCTCTCCATGCTGGGCGATTGAAGTTGGAGAAGTCCGGGGTGGGCATTAGATCGATGATACATCATTATAAAGTGTAGAGTGTTGATTTATTGAAAATATGATGCAGGTTGAGATGATTCAAAATTGTGAGAAGGGCCATCGGTCGACTACAAGTACAGTAGTCGTAGATGCAAAAAAAATGAAGACTCCTCGTTTTCTCGGATGATTTCTTGCGGCGTGGTCGGTTGTCCCGCCTCGCTTGGTATCTGGTTTGACCAGTTCCATAAGCCCATGTGAAGACGTCATAAGAACGGGAACGAATTCAGGTAACGATCCCGAATAAATTGGACGCGCCCACTATTTGAAAACAAGGCGAAACCGAAATGTCATTTAACATTCGGGAAATCGTTCCTCCTCCTTGACGAATGATTCTCCGACGTACTCGTAAAACCGAAAGATCAAAGTTCTACCGGACATTCTCCATTTTTTCCCTTTCAAACTTTTTGTCTGTCATAGTACTACCGGTGGATGTTTTGAGCCTTATTGTACTAATCTTCAAGAATGAGCCTTATTCTAATCATCCATCATCGAACCGTCAAAACTATTACTCCTACTACCTCCGATCCCGAAAGAGCTAAGGTGCAATACCGCAAGGCGGGAACGGTAATGGAGCGAAACTTGAATTCTCCAACAACTCAGTGCTGCTCTTAAAAACAACAGAACAGGCCTTGTTCCTTTTGTTGAACTAACAATGTCAACAAGGTGGTTCTACTAGCTACTACCAGAGCCCCCCGTGAGAAACCCTGAAAACGAAAGACAACGCTCCTCGACGACCTTGAAATCCTGAGAGCGAAGCAGTAGCATCAACAACAGATAGGGATGATATGAACAAATGAGGATGCGGTACCGTTGTCGGACCAATACCGGTAGAGGAGAAAACACAAGGGTGAGAATAAATCCTCTTGTTCGCTTCAAGAAGTCCCCGCGCTCTTTCGCTGATTCAAGATTTGCTATCAGACGAGTGCAGTAGCGCTTCGACGACTTTGTCCTCGGCAAGTCTCGACGACCTTGAAATCCTGAGAGCGAAGCAGTAGCATCAACAACAGATAGGGATGATATGAACAAATGAGGATGCGGTACCGTTGTCGGACCAATACCGGTAGAGGAGAAAACACAAGGGTGAGAATAAATCCTCTTGTTCGCTTCAAGAAGTCCCCGCGCTCTTTCGCTGATTCAAGATTTGCTATCAGACGAGTGCAGTAGCGCTTCGACGACTTTGTCCTCGGCAAGTCTTATGGTAGCTCTTTAGAAACTCTCTACTAGAGTAGAGAATCCTCATAGACTATGCTTGTTCTTTGTTTTCGTACGTGCCCTACTAGACTAGTACGGTACTAGTACAGTACATCATCATCCGTCCGTCCTGAGCAAATCTTTGAATAATACAGTACGATCGCTATTACCCAGTACCTAGTAGTACCGGCTACCGGTACTGCTGCGGAGGACTGTGTGTTATTGTTATTCTTCGATCCTTGGTCGAGCCAGCAAAGAAGAGCCTGGCCTGTCTCGAACTCTCGGACAAAAGCAGCCAGATAGAGGACGAGTTTTTGTTTCTACAGTACTAACTTCCGCAGTAGACTACTACTTGAGCACGAGTTTCGCGTTCTCATCCCCGGTGAAGCAGGACCAAAACACTAATAGTAGGATCGATGATTTCCCATTGTCTGTAAGCAAGATAGAGGAGACACATTGGTGAAAATACGAGCAGAAATAAGTATCAGTAGAATTTGGACCAAGTCATTCAATCGTTCGTAATTTCACAGGTTTAGTAGTTAGCTCCTCTTACTACTTCCAGCTAGTAGTACTACTTCTAGCTAGTAGAACAGAGTAGTAGTACCGGTAGTAGTAGAGTAATCCATAGAGACTAGAAATACCTGAGGTTGGTACTAGAGTGGAAATCAGAAAGAAGATAATGATGATGGTACTACGCTTTTGCTCCTAGCAGTAGCTCTTGTTGGTGGTACTACACTCCAGAGTTGTTGATCGTTTACGCCCAAGAAGAATCTACTAGTAGACAAGAAGAAGATAGAGGAGTAGTTCTACTGCTGTATGTCATTCGATCTTAGTAGAATGCTATACTGTTCTTAGCAAAAGCTGTGATACTACTACTAGCAAGTACTTCGAACGGGCAGTCTCAAGCTCTTGGTGTTCTTCTTTTGGGAAAGTAGCAAGAGACTATCACGGTGCCCAGCAGTCATCACCAGCAAATTCCCCCCACATCTCGTGGGCGAAGAAGAAGAAGAAGTAGCGCTCCATCGACCGGCACCAGCGCTGGAGCTCAGTGGTGGAGGTCGGTCTATATCAATAGACTTTTTCTTAGTATTCTTGCACCTGGTGGTGGTGGCGGTGGACGAAGATATAGCGCAACGAGACAGTGATTCTACTACTTCTGCGGATGCCAGTTTGTCGGACCGAATTCTCGCTTCTTCTTGGGCCTCTTTCCAAGTCTTTTGGTACGCGCTAGAGATCAAGGTTCCATCAGTAACGTGCACCACAAAACGGCGTATACGCCTGCGTTTCTTCGCTGCCGTCGATGGGATCGTACCGAACAGGAGGTTTCCAATCCGAGCAGGGAGTCGTTGGGAGGAGGAGTGGATCGCTTCGATTGAATCAGCAGCTCTTCGTCTCGCTTGGCCATTGCTTTATAATCTCGAGACGTGTACCAAATATCCGACAGCTGGACCGCAGACTCGTCGTAATCGGCATGTAGAGGGACCAGATACGAAACCTTGACGACCTTTACCGCGGAATTGAAGTGGACGTAGGTAGTCGTACCACTGGTTTCTTGGTGCAGCGGTCGTTGCCGTTTTCTCATTGGACTACTACAAGCAGTAGATGTAGTCGAAGTATTGGAAGAATTGGTTGTAATGATCATGGTTGTAACTACTAGTACTCGTACTTTGGAAAATATTATTTTTGTGAGCCCGATTTTGTGATTTCGGATTCTAGCTGTGCGTGGCAATTGAGAAACGCCGTTCTTGAATTTTAATTACTACTTGGACACCGACCACGCCCCGGGAGCCTATGTGTTGCTTCGCACTCTATTTAACGTAAATAGAGATGATGATGATGATGATTCTACGATTATTTCCTTGCTTTTTATTTCCCCGCATTTTCAATTCACGATCACGACTACCGGTACGGTACTTGTACAACAGGCGCTGTACTCTTACAGTACCGGTACAGTCGTGCCCGAGATTCGATGCATGGTAAGTATGTGAGTCAGAACCCACTAAATGAAATGGGTGAACCATTCGAGAATTCCCTTTTTTTGACCCAAGTACTACCTGCGTGACAGGTGTACCGGTACCAGGTACGGTACACATACGCCTCGGGTAACCACCACCATCATCATTATGACGAGTGTTGTCTTTGTTGGGCCTTTCGCCGGCCGAGAGGCCATTTTTTAAGAAATTCGGATTCATTCGTCTGTACTTGGTACGCTTAAGCTCGGCCGCGATGATCGATCCTCGACAACCGTTCATCTGAGCCAACGGTCTGACTGTCTGGCCGTTCCAGCAGCAACCTCCCAAGATTATTATGAGAAGATCGCGAATGAATGATATCATTATGATGTCAGCAGTTACGTGTTGGTGTTCTCATGCAGCACAACATCGCATCCATCATTCCCATCATCATCTGCCATCTGTCTGTGTATCCCACGCATAAGAAAGATACGACGACGGGTTGTTCCTGGTCTTCCGGTATCATCATTATATCTCGAGACTGTATTTCTTCACCACTTTCACTTCTCATCGTTCGCTTAGGAGCTACAGTACAGTACAGTACTACAGTACGGACAGTATCAAAATAATAGTATGACTACCGCTGACCTGCTCGTTGCCAAAACCCAAGCCAATGTGGCCGAGGCGTTGTGTCAATCGATTGTGTCCATCGCTGACGAGACCCTTCAGAACAAGTCCTCCTTTTCGATTGCGTTGAGCGGGGGGAGCTTGCCGAGCTTTCTCGCCGCCTTGCCTCTCGCCTTTGAAAAGGCGCAAGTGGATCCGCAGTGGTCGAAGTGGCACGTCTTTTTGGCGGACGAACGATGCGTGCCACTTTCTAGCGAGGACTCTAATCTCGCCGCCATTCAAGGACACTTTTTACACTTGACATCCATTCCAACCTCTCAAATTCACGGAATCAATCAAGACTTGTTGTTGTTGTTGTTGGCGGCGGCGCAGAAGCATGACGGCGAAAACAACATCGACAAAATTGCCGAGGACTACCAAGCCACGTTGGAACGTGTGCTGAAGGAGTTAACGCCGTGTTCGGATACAACCTACTCGTTTTTGGATTTGGCCGTTCTTGGATTCGGTCCCGATGGACACACTTGCAGCTTGTTTCCCAATCATCCACTACTGGAAGAAGACACGAAGTGGGTCGCTGCGATTACGGATTCACCCAAACCACCATCGGATCGCATCACATTAACGTTTCCCTTTCTCAATCAATGTACTCACAACGTGATCATCTGTGGAGCCGGTTCCAGCAAGCGCCCGATCGTCGAACAGGTCTTTCAGCCCCATGATATTTATCCACTTCATTCGAGTCGTCAAGAAGAATATTCCAACAAGGAGATTCTTGCAGCCTATTATACGGCATCCATTTCGCACTCGCCGCCACCACCGTTCCCATGTGCCATGGTACACCCCATGAAAAGCTTGACGTGGATCCTCGATTCGGATGCTATTCCATCCAGCTGGGGACTCTTGTCAAATGTTGTGGCAGAAGTTGATGTCTTTCCCACCAAGTCGGATGTGGGTACGGAGCTTTGTCGTCAAATTGTAGCCATTTGTCAGCAATCGATTCAACAGAGGAACATCTTTTCCATCGCACTAAGTGGAGGCAGCCTTCCAGCTCTCCTCTCGAAACTTCCCGAGACGTTTCGCCAAATGAATGTACCGCCGCATTATGAGAAATGGCACATTGTCATGGCGGATGAACGAGGGGTGCCGGAATCGCATCCGGATTCCAATCTACGTGCCATCAAGCGCTCTTTTTTGACACAAGTGGGAGTTTCGGTTCCAGCACGACAAGTCCATGGAATCGACAATGTGTCCTTGGGCGAATCCATCCAAGTGGCAGCCTTGAGCTATCAAACCACACTACTTTCGGTCCTAGAATTGTGTGAAGGAGGGTTATTGGATTTGGTCTTGCTGGGATTTGGGGAAGACGGCCACACCTGTAGTCTCTTTCCGAATCATCCACTGCTGCTCGAACGAGAGGCCTACGTCGCAGCCTTGACGGACTCGCCCAAACCTCCTTCTTATCGCATCACGTTCACCCTTCGAACGCTGAATGAACGTTCGAGAAATATTTTGTTTTGTGGAACGGGAGAGTCGAAAAGTCCTATTCTTCATGAAATCCTACAAGGGGCCTATCATCGCACTACCACCAGTGATATCAACGACAAGGAGGAGGAGGAGGACGGGCATCACCACCACCAGAGACTCGAAGCCAATGTCTATCCCAAATTTCCTTGTGGGATGGCACGACCCAAGGAACGACTAGTCTACCTTGCGGACGCCGCCGCCATGAAACAAGTATTTGTCGCTTCGAGTGAAGAGTCGGCGGAACACGACGAGGAAACCAATACCGGTCCCAGACTCGTTGCTCGACGAGGCTCCTCCGTGTTGCCCAAACCCGCCATTGCCAAGCTGTACGTCCACTCTCACCAAGCAGACGTCGGTGCTGAATTGTGCGCTCAGATTGTGCGATACGCAGCCACGGCGATTGCAGAACGCAGCGCTTTTACAGTCGCCTTGAGTGGAGGATCCTTGCCTGGTATGCTGTCAAAGCTTCCACAAGCCTTCGCGGACGCAGGCGTAGACCCCCACTATCACATGTGGCACGTCTTGCTGGCGGACGAGCGATGTGTTCCCGAAGATCATCCCGAATCCAACATGCATGCACTAAATCGATATCTCTTGGGAGATCTTTACGAGCGGATCCCCCACCAACACATTTATGGCTTGGATCAAGTCTCGCTGGCAGAGTCTCCTCAAGTTGCCGCCCAGGACTACGAGCGTAAGGTTAAAACCGCTCTGGGATCATCCGGTGGCATGTTGGACCTGGCCGTTTTGGGATTTGGTCCCGATGGACACACTTGCAGTTTGTTCCCCAACCATCCGCTACTGAAAGAAGACACGAAATGGGTCGCTGCCATTACGGATTCACCCAAAGCACCGTCAAACCGCATTACCATGACCTTTCCCTTGTTGAATCAGCATACTCGCAACGTACTGTTTTGTGGTACGGGCAACTCCAAGAGTGCGATCCTACGGGACATTTTCCCCTCCATCAAGGCCAAGGGACTCCACATGGAAATGGATCTAGTACCAACAAAGTATCCTTGCTCCATGATTCGACCTCAAGGCGACTTGGTATACATTGTCGATGAAGGCTCCATGGAGAAAGTGCTGGACTGCGATCCTACTGCGCCACCCGCCCAATTCGCCAAGGTTTTAGTTGCCAAGAACAAAGAAGCCCTTCCCGATCGAGTGCTCCCCTTGTTGGTTCAACAGTCGCAAAAGGCAATTCGAGAACGCGGCATCTTTACCATTGCACTTTCCGGCGGGTCGATTCCTCAACTTTTATCGGGGCTGGCGGACGCCTTTCGACACTTGGGCATCGTTCCTCAATGGGACAAGTGGCATGTACTCTTGGCCGACGAGCGTTGCGTGCCCGGCTCCGACCCTGACTCGAATATGGGCGCCCTTCGAAGTCACCTCTTGGACTTTATTAACATTCCTCCTTCCCAAATATATGGGATTGACGAGTCGAAACTTGTTGCATCATCGACACAAGACCAAGCGCGAGATTACGAAGCCAAGGTTCGAAAAGTCCTGGCCCGCTCCGATGGTGTGCTCGACGTGGCGCTTCTCGGATTTGGACCCGATGGTCACACCTGTTCATTATTTCCAGGGCGGGAGCAGTTGCAGGAACGTCTTCGTTGGGTGACAGGGATCGATGATTCTCCCAAACCTCCTTCGAAGCGCATCACATTGACTTTGGGACTACTGAACGAATGGACTCGAACTATTATTTTCTGTGGCGCCGGCGAAAGCAAGGAGCCGGTATTGAGCAAAGTCTTTCAAGAAGTCCAAGGTCGGCATGGAACGGACATTTACGTCAAAATTCAAAACGACCCTCCTCCCTTCCCCTGTGCGATGGTGACCCCACAGACTCATCTCTTTTGGGTAGTTGATGCAGCCGCCATGCCCAGCAGGCATCTGCTGCTCCCGCAAGCCCCTCCGTAAAGTTCTCTCTACTAGCGAGCTAGTGTACTACTAGCTGGTAGAGAGTACTGTACTCGTACCACCACTACTACTAGTATATTAGGCAGTTGCACTTCTATTCCTCAAACTACTACTACTACTTCTAGCTCGCTAGCTAGTACTACTAGTAGAGTAGACTAATTGTGCAGTCGGATAGTCTTGACCCGAGAGTGCAGGAGTACTTGTACTATTTTCACGCTATTCTTCCGCAACCGGTGCCAGCCCCGCGCACCTCGCCGCTAATAGCTAATACAGTACACGTACGAGCTCATCATGACGTCACCAGAAGATTGTCAAAAACGCGCGCGCGCAAAAACAACAAAAGATACACTTCTTACTACTTCTACAACGTACCGTATCTTGGAAAAGTCGTCGAGAGTGATGAGAAGAAGGAATTCAAAGAAGCAAAGAAGCAGTAGATGATAGGCAGAGGAGAACACTCAAAGTTGACACAACGAAGCCAAAGAACAAGCACAAGCAACAACGACCAACGACAAACCATGGCAGAAGATTCTAAAGCAACACCTACCACGAAAGCTAAAGGTGATGTTGGTCGTGGTGACGGCGGCTTGGCAATTATTGGAGCGGGTTATGGAAGAACGGGCACCGCTTCGATGCAAGAAGCCTTGAATCTCCTGGGATTCGGGCCGTGTTATCACATGAAAGAAGTCTTCAAGGATCCCAACGGAGTTTCCAAATGGGATCAAGTTGGCCTTGAATTTGACAACAAGAAGAAGGAAAACGTAGTAGCAGTAGACTGGGACGATATCTTTCATGGCTACAAATCGACCGTGGATTTCCCGGCGGCCCCCTATTACAAGGAACTATTCAACAAGTATCCGAATGCCAAAGTCATTCTCAACGTACGCGACCCGGAAAAATGGTGGGGAAGTTATGCGGAAACGATTAGCCCTAGCCCGCCCCTTTGGAGGGTCATTTATACCATTACCGGGCAAAGAAGTTTTCAGTGGGATCGAATGGTGGAAAATTGTGTGTACAAACCGATTGCAGGAAGCCGCGCCAATGCTCGGCAAAAGGAGGCGGCGATTGCCGGATTTAACCGACACAACGAACAAGTCAAGGCCACCATTCCCGCTGACAAACTTCTGGTATTTGAAGTAAAAGAAGGATGGGGACCACTCTGCCAATTTCTAGGCTGCCCCGTTCCTCCCAAAGATACTCCCTTTCCACACACCAACGATACGGCCCAGTTCAAGAAATTCATTGCGATCCGCAAGAAAAAGGCCCTGGCGATACTGGCGGCAGAAGTCACACTGGTCATAGTAGTGGCGGGTTTCTTGTTGTGGGCGCGTGATGGAGGAAGAAATAAGTCGAAATCATACTAGTAGTAGTAGTAGCTAATAGAGGATGAGAGGCTTTCTTTTCCTACTATATAATAGCATTATACATACTAGTACTAGCAATAGCAATATGAATATCTATTTTACGTAGTCCTTTGGTAGCCATTCCCTAGTACTACATACACCTCTCTTTTGATTCGACATCAACAATAATTCTACTGGTAGTACTAGCGACTCGTCTTTAGAGCAAAGAATGATACGTTGCTGTTGCGCATGGAGGAGGATTACGACTACTTGATGACACAACTAGTACAACTAGTACTGTTGGACGTATTCATAGCCTACCTCATGGTACATCCTCGTCATACTACCTGGTACTACTACTAGCGATTGCTAATAAAGTCATCTCTCTGAAAGGAGAAAGTACTAGTAGACTAGAGTGGTGGAACTAATCATCGATCATGGGCCATGATCAGAGGAAGACTAGTAGTAGTAATACTGGTAGTAGAGAGTGATAGTTCGGACCCCGGGTACTAGTATTCTGAATCATATACCTTTGAAGGCAATCTACTTGTAGTACTAATAGCTAGTACAGTAGTCGTTTCGCAGAATCTACTACTGTTGTTGTTGTTGTTGTTAACTGTCTCCAGTCCCATTGAGCGTGGTTAGAACGGGATATCAATCCCACCAGAGGCTCGCAGGCACTTAGACTAGACTACTAAGTGCGTTCTTATACTACCTACTCCTGTTCCCCATCGGATTCCTAGGTCATGGCCTCCGTCTTACTGGTGTTAGTCTTTAGTCCTACCCCGAAATTTCAAGTCTCGGTCCCCGCCTCGCCGGTTACCGCCTGGACGCTTATGTGCGTGACGAACCAAACCAGGTCCCATCATATTATTGAACCAAACCATCCACAATATCTACAAGGGCTGATATACATTTCATCGACTTTATAAGGACCAACCGGTAGTAGTAGTACCAGCAGGCAGGATCATAGACATGGCCTACAGGAGTATCAAAGTAGTAGTACCAAAGTACTACCGGTAGCGGGGTTTCTCATCATGATCGGTCGGTCGTGCGTCGGCCATTATTTTGTCGGCATCAAATTCCAAATAAAAATACACCCTCGGTACTTCGGAGTTTCTTTGTCTCTGACGCACGCATAGGAGGCGAGCCGAGGGATCTATTTTCCCGTTGTTCTCTCATTTCTCATTTCCGGAAAAAAAATACGGGACCCGGGGGAAAGAATCCTCGATTCTGAAGAAAGGAGAAAGTGGTGGAATGATGAATCATCATCATCATCATCGATCATCGATACTACTAGTAGTAGTAGTAGAATAATGTACCTTTAGTAGAAGCCCCTACTACGGTACTATAATAATATGTTATAAGAGAAACTGCTGAAAAATGATTGTTCAAAACTAGAAAGTAGAAGTAGTGTGCGAGTAGTAGTACTAATCGTAGTTGTAGCTACTCCACTAGTAGCAGGCACTTCGGATGGGTAGTCTCAAGCCAGCCGTGTTCTTGTGCGTCGCTAGGAGTGCGAGACTATCCCGGTGTCCTGACAAACTGTGCCTCCTCATGCCTGCTGCTCCTGGAGAATTGGAAGAAGCAGCAGCCTCCCAACGACCTGCGCCAGCGCTGGAGCTCAATGGTGGAGGGCAATCAATGTCGAGGCTGCAGGTTCGCTTCTTGACAACAAGAGAAGTAGTCTTCTTCTTCTTCTTGCCGACAGCACCACGAGCCAAAGATTCGGCTTGAGCGGACGCCAGTTTGAAGGCTCGCAAGCGAGCTTCTTCCTGTGCCTCATGCGAAGACTCTTGATACTTTCCGGAAATCATGAGGAGTTCTTGACGATCGCCAGCTTCGACTTCTCGTCGGACCTCTTCTTGTGCCGCCAATACAGCATCGATTCCTGCATTCATTCGCTCTCGACGGTAAGCTCGTACGGCATGCGTCTCGAGTCCGAGAAGGGAATCTTTCTTGGTGCTGCTGCTGGACGACGATGATCCTCGGTGCTGGTGAGATCGGATGAGTTCATTGTCTCGTCGAGTCATTGATTTGTACTCTCGTGATGTGTACCAAATATCCGATTGCTGGACGGCTGTCTCATCGTAGTCAGCGTGGAGAGGGACCAAGTATGCAACGTGAACGACCTTGACCGTTCGGTTGAATTGAACCGATCGAGGAGGAGGAGCTTCTTCATGTTGTTGTTCTCTTTGCCGTTTTCGCATGGTAGTGCTTGTATGAGTAATAGTGCTCGACATGATCATGATATTATGGTTGGAGATAGTGGTGATGATTAAGATGATTATGATGATGTCGAAAATAATATGAGAGTGCGGCTTGCACTGACATTTCGATATCATCTTTCGATATTATTAGTTGGGCGGAATCTATCGTTCAGGTTGTTCTTGTTGCGATAGCGCAGAATAGATGGAAATTCCCCATGGAAGAATCAGAAACCGGAGAGTGGGTCCGACATTCCTTCAAATAAATTAAATAGCCCTTTGGTATAGACAAAATCTGAGTTCAAATTCTGGCTTATGTGAGGCGAAGGGGATAAGTAGAAGGATCAAATGCAAATTAATCTTGTATTTAACGATTCTGATCGGATCGACGAATGGAACATGCTTTGACGGGCGTTTCACTACCTGGTCATTGATCCTTAAATGGCCCCTATGACGTCGTGTTCGGAATATGGATAGGACCAAATGCCTTGAATGACATTTTAGTGTATAACCCCATCTCAAGAATGACATTTGGGAGGTTCTTTACAAACCCGACTAGATAGATAGGGGCGCAAAATGCGATGTTCCTCCTTGCTGGGGTTTCGGCCTTGTACTCCCAACACAATAAATAAATATTTGTCTGGACCGGTACGAGCAGATAGGGCCAACTGTAGAGGTACGAACCGTACCGTGCTTGCATGCTTGTACAGTACCTTAAGGACATCATTGAGGTTGGGGAGAGAACGAATGCCGAAGAATCCGGCACTCCAATCACATCTTAATTAAAAATAAAGATCCAACCTTCTTTGGTCCGACTTCCCGATTACAACGATTACGCCGATACGAAGTTTCTACCGTACCAGTCCTTGCTTTCCGAACCTACAAAGCCAATCAAAAAATTAGTAAAAAGTTCGCCGCGTTCGGAGTGCGTCATCAGTCAATGCCAAAAAAATAATGACCTTTCCGTCGTGTGATGGTTGATGCTCGCGTCCCTTCTTTCACGCACGCAAGTGGGACACGTATCAAGAATTGGGTCCAGGTGTTTGAACCGCGGCACGCCTTTCATGTGCTTATGCGCATTGAACAAGTAGTAATCGCTGGGATGTCCTAAGCGCTGGTGCCAGAGCAGACGCTCGGTCTCTTGTCGAATTGCTTGAGCAGGGGTATTGGCTTGAATGTATTCGTGAAATGGCAATGTCATGATTGATCTCGGCATCATCGTGAGGTCAGATTGTAGCTTGGATAGTGCGTCTTCTTGGAAGGCATACACATGGAGCAATGATGCTTTCGCACAATCCTCGGCGAATTCTGCAGAGTCTTCTTCGGACATCTTGCTCCTCGCTTCTACACTGTATGGGGGAATAAGCTCATTCGTATAGCATTTTCCGTTTCGTAGGACTCCATGTATAATCACATCGTACGATCTCTTCATCTTGTGGACAGCATGCATGGTAAGTGAAAGTGCCAGCTTCATAATTTTTCTTGATACTCTCGGATTCAATATGCTTCGCCGAATGACCAGCTGCACGGATGAGGTCCCGTTCGTCTGTAGCGACACGGGTTCGCCATCTACTACTACAGTATCCATGAAGTCGAAACGAATGAAGAAGTCGAAAAGAACTTCGTTTCGCGCATTCATGCATGCATGCATGCATGCATCCTTCGCCTCGTTTCCTTCGCCTCGTTCGTTTTCGCGCATCCATGATCCTTGCTGCTTGTTCATTCACTCGCCTCAATAATAATTCCCAACCAGAACTTCCCGAAATTTCAACGGAGGGTCATTATTATTACTTGCCATGGTCGCTACTACAGTATGTATTATTTTTATCATCCATTTTCGTATAGAGGAAGTCGCCGAGCTTCGCCGCCGTTAGTTGAAACGGGATGATGGATGACCTTTGAAACATAAGCCCAAATTCGGCCAAATAATACAGCAGCGTCATCTGTCGTACAGAACATAGTGCTACCTACTAGTGCTTTCCTTCTTTATTATTTTTTGTGCCACGCATTCTCATGCATCCGTCGGTCCTGGCTCATCATCAATCAGCCAACATCTTGCTCCGATGCTATTGATGATGCTACTACTCATACCGGTATACTATTTCCCATCTACCTGATGCTGTCCTGCCCTCCTCGCTCTCTCCCAACGAACTATTAATTATTCTGTATATCTCTGATACATTATCCTACAAACAAGACAAGCAAGCAAGCAAGCAAGACAAGACAGCAAGATAAGATACGATAAGATAAGACAAGAAAAGATTGACAATGCCCCTCCCGCCCATGCTGCTCGAACGTCCAATCATCAGCAGCAGCAACATCACATCAGCACATCCTCAGTCCGCGGAGGATGAAGAAGACTCGAATGATGATGATGATGATGATGATGATGATGATGATTCGCTTATCATGCTGGCGGCGAACAAATACTTTGCTACCGGTATCACGGCGAGTGGTGCTGGCGACATGACAATCACGGATGATTTGGACGGCGCTGCACCTGCAGCTGGTGCTGCTAATGGTGGTGGTGGCGAAGCTGCTGCTTTATTAACGGTCCATGTTCGAGAATGCCGTGCCTCTCAAGCTTGGAAGATGGAACGACAATGGAGCTCGAGTGCTAAAATCACCAGCACCAGCAGCAGCAGCACCAACGGCTTGACGACGACGACGATGACAACGACTTCATCCTCATCAGAAGAACAAATCAAAGCGGCAGAACAAGCCTCTGCCTGTGCGTATGCTCGGAAACAATATCAAGAAGACTTTGATGTATATAATGAAAATGAAAATGAAAAGGATGACAATAATAATCATCCTCATCAGCATCAGCATCATTCGCGGATTCCAGATTTGTCCGAGGCAAACTTTCCTCGTTTTGCCTTTACGGAACTGGAATTGGGTCCACAATTGGGACAAGGAGGATTTGGGGTGGTGATGCAAATCAATGGATTTTCCATTCCGGAACTACTAATTGTTGATGAAAGGGTGGAAGATGATGATGACGATGACGATGATGATGATCATCCTCATAATGATGATGATGATCATAATGATGGTAATACTACTACTACTACTACTACTACTGGTGGTGGTGGTGCTGCTGGTGGCGGCGGTCATTTTCGTCGTCTCATCCCTCCTCGAGCCGTATCACGACGCAGCATCATGCTCAGTAGTAGTAGTTGGAGATGGGGGAAGAAACAGCATTCGGCATTGAATGTCCATAATTGTGATAGTGAAGGTGAAGGTGACGATGATTATAATGATGATGATGATGATGATGATGATGGGAGTGGTGGAGATGGTGACGATGGTGACGATGGTGACGATGGTGACGATGGTGACGACGATGGTAGTAATCCAACGAGACGGCACAAGTATTCGACGAGGCCAATCCGGAGAGATCAAGAAAGAACGAAGAGTGCTGCTACTGGTACTACTACTGCTACTACTACTACTACTACTGCTGTCATCGATCAAGCAGAAAGTCGTAAATTCATTGCTCAGAATTGCTGGAGAAAAAATGATTCGGGACGACGACGAGGAGGAGAAGGAGGAGAAGCGCGATATGCCATCAAACAACTCAAAAAGGAAATTACGGACGATCCCGATTTGCTGTTTCAAGGAATTTTGGATTTAAATCTCGAAACACGAATGTTATCCAGCTTGCCCCATCATCCCAATGTGATTCAATTGCGAGCCATCTCCAAGGACGATCGATTCGATCCGTACTTTTTCATTGTATTGGACCGACTCTACGATACACTGGAACGGAAATTGGACAAGTGGCGAGAGACGGCCAAAATGAAGCCAATGAAGATGAGCAGTATCAGGACTACTGGCCATTGCTGGATCTTGTTCCGTTCCTTGTTCTGTGTACTAGCTTCCTCCTCTTCTTCTTCTTCTTCTTCTAGCAGACGACATCAACGACAAGCCGAATTATTGTTAGAGACGAGTCGACATTCGGCAGCCACCGTGGAGGAGATTGGTGATTTGAAGGAACGACACCAACGTACAGTCGATCGGTTATGGAAAACATTTGATTTGGCATCGGCAGTGGCCCATTTACATAAACATCATATCATGCATCGAGATCTCAAGCCGGACAATATTGGATTTGATATTGTAAGTGAAGTGAAGTACGCATACTATGTTTTACTACTACTACTACTACTAATGGTTGAAATAATATTTTAAAATGATCCGTGGAGATCCATTCATCATCATATGGATGATTGTTGACTCACTTGTTCTTTCCATACTTTCTCCATTCTTGTGCTCCATGCTTCTTTTCTCGTCATCCGAATGAATCATTCCTTATTGGTCGTTTGTTTGTCCCGACTATATACTACTACTTCACTACTACTACTACTGCTACTATACTACGACAGCGGGACGATGTTCGAATTTTTGATTTGGGATTGGCCAAGGAAATACCGGCCAGTGGTGCTGCTGCTGGTCCATGGAAATTGACAGTCATGTGTGGATCGCCTCGATACAGTAAGTGAATGATTGTTGTTGTTGTTATGGTGGTGGTGGTGGTGGAGGAGGAGGAACAATGCCGCTCGTCGTACTCTAGCTAGTTGTACAGTACAGAGGAGTCAAGTCAGGTGCGTGATGGAGCATTGCTGAATATGATTACTCACTACATCCTTTTTCGTTGTTGCCTTGCGTTGCGTTTCCTTCTACATGATCAACCATATAGTGGCACCCGAAGTTGCTCTAGGAGACGCCTACGATGCCAGGTGCGATGTCTATTCATTTGCCTTGTTGCTTTGGGAAATCATGAATTTAAGAAAACCATACGGATACGTCTCCATGGAGAAATTAAAGAGACTAGTGTGGGACAAGAATAATGCACGGCGGCCTCATATCCGAGTCGTTCCGGAAGAACTGGCACCGGACGAACAATCTACCTTGTTTCTTACCTCTCCAGAGGCGTCTTGGACGGCACCGCTCAAGCGGCTGGTCGAACGAGCCTGGTCACACGACTTTATCCAACGACCGACCATGGCTGAAATGGAACTTGAATTGAAGGCACAACTTACCAAGTGTATCGAGCATATGGATCGGGTCCATGGAGGTTTGGACGATAACTTCTTGGACAGTAGACGTTTGTCTCACAATCGACGACGATCCACGTTTGTATATTATCCACCCTTTCGCGACCATGACCGTGGAGTGGGGGTGCGGCGACGAGGAGAATCAGGAATCCTCGAAGCGCAAGCGAAGATCCAGGCCTGGTTTGCTGCTGCCGGTGGTGGTTCCAGTCGGCGAATGATGTTTTCGAGACGAAGTCTGTTGAATATCGGGAGTGGACTTTCCTTTACTAATCGCCGCAAAAAGATGAATCATCCTCATCATGATGAGCATCATCATCATGATGAGCATCCAGCACCACTTCGAAATGGCAGCAACGACGTGAGGATCTTCCATGAAGTCGGTGGCCCGACGACGACTGCTTCTCGACTTCCAGATGTGAGGGAGTAGGAATCTTCTACTACTAGTAGAACTTTCTAGTAGAGAGCAGTCTACTGCCCGTAGAAGGAATCAAAGCATCAAGCATCCTCGATATTCTACCATCCAACTACTCCTAGTAGAGTTACACGGTGGGTCCAGATACCTGTACTAGCTTTCAACGAGATCTGCTGACTGTACTGCTGTATCCGAGTTCCTTGCTTATTGGACGACCGCGGGCTAACGCAATATTGGAAGAGCTCCAACATAATGATGATGATGGTGATGATGACTAATATCACACACCATCACGAGAAATTATTAGCGCCATGAATCTTCAACAATTCTGCGATTTTAGGATTGAGTCCCACAATCGTCCTTATTATTTTGTCGCTGCGAAAATCGAAAGTCAATCTTAGATTGGATTGTGGCACTACCTTCTATTTAATAGTGCGCACGATACAAGTAAGTCCGTAAATTCACGTGTACTCGTATTGAACACGCTGTTCTCTGACGAGAGGTTCTCTTTTATTAACAAGATGATAGTGCACAAATTCCAACCATAACAAGGAGAGAGAGAGAGAGAGAGAGAGAACCACGAACGTCTCGTCGCGATAATGGGCACAATAGTCCGTGCGAAAATCCACGTGTATTCCGCTTATCATCTGGAACGATCGAGGAGGAGGAGGAGGAGTCGACGTAACTCTTCGCGTTAAAATAATGGAGATGGAGACAATAGTCCGTGCGTGAAATCACGTGTGTCTCTGCTTGAATGAGTTGTCAAGCTTCACAATAAACCTCATAAAAACGAAACAATACACCCCATAAAAAAGAAAGCAAGAACAAACACATCATCATGCCATTTCCGCCCTGCTCATCACCAGCAGCAGCATCATTGTATTCTATTGATACGGATGCTCTGCTCGATAGAATGCAACAACATCAAGAGTACGATCATGATCGTCGTAATGATTACAATTACACCACGAATTGGGTTCTCGGAATCAGGGAGAGTGTCGAACACATCATGGAGATTGCGGAGCAAGTAATTGATGCGACCGATGCTGATATGTTGGATAGGATCATGGAAGACAATTTGATGCTGAGCAGTGGTACTACTACTACTACTACTATGAGTATCCTACGCAGCATCAATCGTATAAATCCCAGTATGATGATGGCGGCGGCGGGTGCTGTCGAGGACTACAATCATTTCGAGGACAACTCTTCCTTCTCAACCAGCAGCACCCCCTCATATCATGCACAAGAAGAAGACCAGCAGAATCAGCATAAGCAAAGACGACCAACGACCACGCCAAGCACCAACGCCACCGCCAACGCCAGAACCGTATCGTTTAGCACTGCCTCTAATGATGATCAACTAATGAGACACGAAGAAAGCAACGACGCGGCCGACGAAGGAGAAGAATAACAGGTGGTGGTGCAACATGTTATGACCATCTTGTTTCGAAGTAAAGTAAAACTAGCAGTAGCAGCATTCGACGTAACTTGCTTTTTCTATCATCTCGGCTGCCTGTATCTCGCGCGGCGTCGTACTACTGTAGCTTTATTCCGTACTATTACACGCACTGTACTCTCTAGCTGTTTCCGCACTATTCATTTCCGAGGTACTACTATACCAACATCACAACTCATGATACTGCTACAGTAGTCAAGTCTACTAGTACCGAGCTGACAACATGATATTACTGGCCGCCGACAACATCAAAATTCTAGCGCTGGAATTATTGACAAGCACTGCTACTACAAGTAAAGAAGATCTTTCCACAAGGGCGGAAATTCCTCCTCTGGAAAGGCAATCTCGTGGCGAAAAGTACCCGCAACCATCATATCCGACTGAAAGGGCCGAAGATAAAACTGAATCGCTTCGGGAGGCACGTCCTTGACACGTGCCACCATTCGACTAGAAGAGTCATTCTTTGCCCTACTTCTACTAGTAGTAGGAGCTCCAAGAAAGTAGACAACGTCAAACGCCTGACTTTCTGCGGAGCTGTCCAATATTTTGCAAGGCTTGGAATCCATAAAATCAGTCGGCACCTTGAAGCCCTCGTCGCCGTACGTAATCCCCATATAGGATTGTTTCCGCCTTGGGTCTACTACAGCCTTGGTAAAGTCAGTGGATATAGTTTCTTCAATCCAGAACGTCTCGCCTTTTTCTTTGATGAGGGTGGCGTTGTATAAGCACGTTGTCAGGTGGGTACTCGTCCATGGGTGAAAACCTTTGTTGAACTTGTCATCATTCATGGAGAGCACCCGTTTTGACGATTTGAAGCAAGACGGTTCCGACGACGATCGACATGGACTCTTCCAGTTGTCGATGTACGCTTTCCACGCTTCTTCCCAGGCTTCGCCTGTGTGTGTAGAGAGAGAGAGTGAGAGAGAGAGATCATCACATGAGAAAGATTCTGTAGTCTAGGCATAGGGGATATAAACAGACCGCTCTTACCATAGTCTATGAAAATCTCTTCGTCTGGTTGAATATCGCGAGTTGCGATGACCTCAATCATAACAGTTGAATATTTTTG
Source organism: Nitzschia sp. pyKryTriq1 (assembly GCA_956465555.1). Lineage (NCBI taxonomy): Eukaryota > Bacillariophyta > Bacillariophyceae > Bacillariales > Bacillariaceae > Nitzschia > Nitzschia sp. pyKryTriq1. The sequence continues at coordinate 4,695,880 of OY101115.1, forward strand.
CTGCAAAAAGTCAACGATAGAGAACGAGAATGAGAATAAAATCATAAAAGTAGAAGAATCAAGGCTGGATGAAGTGACGTGCCGGCCTGTACCTCAAGCAAATCCTCCAGCGGAAGGCTCGTAAAATATCTAGTCCGGCGGTCAGTTTTCGAAAAAGTGATTCTCGCATTGGGTGCGCTCCCGTCCTCGAGGCGGGCGCTATTGTGATTAATAGACATCGCTTGGTTAAGCGGGAATAGCAAGGTTGACGAATCTTTGTGCCCAAAGTGATAATTGGTCATGAGTTGGTAATCATTGGTCGCTTCTCCAAGGCGCGTACTATTAATGAAAAGAACGCCTCTTGTGGTTGGAATAGTCGGAGCCGAAATGATGCTGGCGCCCTTGCCAAGGAATCTCCGCGAGAAGGCACCCTTTCCAGCATTGGGGAGAGTACTATCCTTGACAAAGATGTGGTCTTGGCAGTATCCATTCGCCTCGAGCCATTCTTGTGATCGAGCTTCCACCGTCGCTTCGGCCGTCCCATTGCGAGTGAGGACATGGCGTAGATCGTCCAACGTCTGAACAGCACTCAAAGCCGAGAGCGTTCGTTTGTTTTCGGTCTCCACAAAATGATCGCGAATGAGGGAAAGAAAATTCGCCACAAATGATTCGTCTTTCTCGATCGCGCCAGTATGAAGAAGGGCCAATACCGAGGCGAGGATGGCATTCGCTTGCATAAAGTTTTCCAATTGAGGCACATTGGCAAACTTGGCACGATGACGAAACCAAGTCTCTCCATACGAAACAAACAATTCTTCCCCGGCCGCAATCGGATACTTCGAACGAAAGCCACTATTCACGTAGTCGGAAAAGGCACCCGCTCCGTAGTCTTGAACTCCATCTAGTGCGGGCGACCACTCGCCCACGTCTATTTCCAAATTGTTGATCCCAGAGTGGCAGTTTGCCATAGCTCCCATGACACCGGCAAGAAAGGTAATGGAAGGCAACTTTGGCCAGCCTTCATAAACGCTCGCATTAAAGCCATTCCAAACATAATCTTGACCGACCCAAGGTTCTTTATCCTCTGGGGAAGAAAACGCGGGAATGAGTGACAGAGACGTTGCCACCATCACATCTCCCGCCGGAATATCGACAGCGGTGTAAACCCCCAACCCAGCATTGGGAATATTGCTCTTTGCAATGTAGACACCACATTTCGCTTTTCGAAGGGATCGTTCGTAGCCCTCTTGCTCTGCGTTATTATGTACACTGACGTCTGCGTAGGTTCCAAGCTTGAAATCTTGGGCGGTCTTGTAGTCTCGGCGCCATCGTCGAGGAAAGATGGAATCGGGGATGGGAATGAAATGCCGAAACGCCCATTCCAAATGCATATCGGTGTGATATAGAGAGTTTGTGAACTGGATCCGATCTCCAGGAACGTTTCGGAATTTCCGGCCCACTTGAGCAAGGGATATAGGCTTAACGAGCATTTCAACCTCATGAAGATTTGTGCTTGGGTCTACTCGGACAACATTGCAAGGGTACAGGGACACCGCATCGTTGTACTTGTACCATGCAACATAGGTTGCCGGCCATTGCTCCCGATCGGTGGCCCAGTTGGCGGCAAAATCCTCCCAGCCCGCCGGCCTGCTTGGAACGATCTTGACGTGAGGGTACACCATACAAAAGTAGGCAAGGTGCTCGTGACGGACCTCGGTGGATGGAGCTATGGCACGACCCATGGCATTCACCTTGTTTGCGGAGAGACGGCTATCGTTGTCGGCATTGATCGTGTTGATACTGCTGGAAGTGCCATGTTCCAAATGATCCGCCAAAGCGTCCTCCCAGCTTTTTGTGTAGTCCAAGAATAGTTCCTCTCCGGCTTGAATGGGCCGAATTGCTACGTATTCCATCACCACTCGAGTCTTGTAGGAGGCCAGATCCGTCTGACTGATGTTCGTAATCGATTCCAGAGACTCCAGTTTGAAATGATGATCTGGTGCATCCTCTTCCGTACTGGTTGTAGGAGTCGCCGACGACCATCGGATGGCCACGTTGGGAGTAATAGAATTTGTATTAACAGAATTTGTACCGGTAGCGGCAGTACTCGCATGATTGATCAACGCTGCATGAGTCGTTGGACAAAACAAAAGATCGGAGTGCTCATGTCCGAAACAATAATTCGTCAAGAGTTGTTGTGTTGCGTTGGCACGGATATCCGGAAAGTAAAAGTCCTGCTCGTCATTGTCGTCGTCGTCGTGGTTCGCGAATAGTACGTCCTTGGGTTTTGGAGGTGTATTGGCAGATGTGGTAAAAGGAACTTCCATTGCCGTTTTCCCATTGGTGATTGTTACCATGGGCGATACGGAAATAATGGAACCCTTGGGCATGTCTCGTGTCGCAAAGGCGCCATGCCCCGCTTCGGGAATCATCGTACTCGCTTTGGATGTGATCGTATCGAGACAGTACCCTATATTAGTAGTAGTAGTAGCAATAGGAGTAGAGTACGAGCAGAGTACAATACAAGCAATAAGGAGGGAAAGAGACAAAATGAGAATGACAATGACAGCGACCACCCTATCCATCCACCCACCCATCATTTACTAATAAAGTAAGTAGTACGTACGTACCATTCTGTTCTATCCAATCCAAACTCCGTTCCTTCAATTTGCACTTGGCCGTACCCACTTGGACACATTTTTCTAATTCTTGTCGAGTCCTCGGGATGAGACTGGATAATAATCTCTTGGCCCGGTCATCCTCGGCAGCAGGATACCCGGTACCACGACCTACAACCACCACTTCCTTGGCTAATCGATACAAGGCGTCTTCCAATTGAGCATCCGTCAAGGTGTGGGCAATGCTGTTGCTGTTGTTGCTGTTGCTGTCGTTATTGTTGCTGTTGTCATCAAGATTATTCATCATCATGATTATGCCATGAATCATGGTATCGACCAATTCATAATCCTTTGCCGAGGGAAGATGACGCTCGTAGTAGATGTTGTTGTTGTTGGGGTTGTTGTTGTTGTTCCTTGTTCGATCAAAAAACAATTCTTCCCCCTTTTGAATATTGCGTTTGGCAATCAAATAAAAGTCATGATAGGCCGTCGAGGATCCTGCCATGGGACTGGTATAACGATAAAAGTCTCCATCTTGTGTCAAACCACCCGGGAGAACTAATAATAAAAATATAAAAAGAACAATAAAGAAAAAAGCAATGCAAAAGCAAAAGCAAAAGCATTAGTGAACGAACGAACGAATGAATGGAGCCACCAACCAACCAACCAACCAACCTAAAGTTCTATTATATAGTGATGTAGTATGTAATAAATAGCACGTACCATTATCCAAGGCCGCATGATGATTGATCAACGATGCCGGGCCCGGTAGAAACAAGTCGACCCGAAGTCCCTCTCCAAAGGAACCAATATCCGTCGACTCCCTTTTGGTAGTAGTAGAAGTAGAAGTAGAAGTAGTAGAAGTATGGAATGAAAAGAAATGAAGTGGAATGGAACGTGAGGATAGGACTATTACTACTAGAATAACAACACAACAAAGCACAACACAACACAACATGCACACATGAACATGCACATGCCAATGATGGAATATACATTCGTACCATAAGTATTCACTCAACGCTCCATAGATAAATGTTGTGTCGCCTCGCCCGGTCGGCATGTCGAGGAATGGAATGCCGACGCTCGGAGTTCCCTGAAATATGAAATGGAATAATGAAGTGAAGTGAAAGGAAAAAGCATCCACAGTACGTTAGAACGAAAGAACGAAAGAAAGTTAGAAACACACAGCATTGATTAAAGTATTGTATCATTCCAGCTCAGCTCAGCTCAGCTCAGCTCAGCTCAGCTCAGCTCAGCTCAGTTCAGTTCAGTTCAGTTCAGTTCAGTCCAGTCCAGTCCAGTCCAGTCTGGTTCAGCTCAGTCTGGTTCAGTTCAGTTCACTTCACTTTTACTTGTTTATTACACTTACGATCCGATCCCCCATGGCAAAGTCTCGTGCCGCAAAGACACCCCATCCGGCGTTGGGTATTGAACTTTTCGCCATGTAAATGGAGCATGACGACGAAGATGATGATGATGATGATGATGGTGGGGTGGGCGCTGCTGCTTGGGCGGTGTTACTCCTCTTTTGCATCACCGAAGTGGGCACCGTTTTCGCTCCGACGTGATGGATGCCCATCATCATCATGCCCATCATCATCAACAACATCGTCATGGCCATCATCATCTTCCTTATCCTTATCCTTATCCTTATCCTCGCCATATCACAATACTACTATACGGTAATAATATGCGGTGGGCCAATGTATGTGTGTGAATGGTATAATATACTGTATGGTAATATTATATTATATTATGAATGCAATGGGAATATGTACGGTAGTAGTAATAAGAAAGACACAGCATCATACCATCACCATCATCATCATCACTAACTGCATGTGATTTGGTGCTGTGGAGCGGCGGCGGTGCGACGACGACGACTCATTGGTACAGGCTACACGTACAGTTAGTACGTACAGTATTTGCTGTGTAGTATGGTGCGTACTTTGCTACAGTTCGTACGTGTACAGTAGTAGTAGGTACCTTGTACCTTACGTAGATGAGTCCGAGTGGTCAAACATCGGGCAATCAGAAATAAGAATTTGTGCGTGTGCTACTAGTAGTGTGTCTACGACCAGTAGAGTAGTAGAGTACTAGTAGAGTCGACCCTTTTTTCTTAACGCGCACCTTTTTAAGCCTAAAAGGGTCGATTTTTTCTTATCACAGTCTTAAAACGTCGCCTCGATAATTAGTAATTTCTGTTTTCCGTCTCCCTCTGACCCTACCGGTACTCATTATTTCTACTTTCGTCATTGTTGTTTTTTGGATCAAGTTGACCGCGAGTTTGATCAAGAACTAACCCTCTTCGAGTTTCTGATGAAGAACGAGTTGTACATTGGTATTTGATGACACCTACCCCTACATTGATCAAAGGAGGTTCGTCAAGAAGGACTGGTCTGAGTTTTACCCTGACGCTGCGCAGGTGATACCGCCAAAGATGCCTGAAGGGCGGGGTCTACCGGTGACCATGTCCTGTTTTGTGGATGCTGATCATGGGGGATGCAGAGGGTGTCATCATTTTGGTCATTCGCTTGCCAATCTTATGGTACAGCAAGAGGCAAACGACTGTCGAGACATCGACCTGGGGGAGTGAAATATGTGCACTTAGAACCGCCATTGAAATGGTGGAGGGGTTGCGATACAAGTTGAGGATGATGGGCGTCATTCTCGACGGCCCATGCGATGTCTTCTGTGACAATGACTCCGTGGTCAAGTCTACGACTAGGCCAGAGAGTAACTTACAGAAGAAAAGCAATGCAGTAGCTTACCACAAGGCCCAGGAGTTGCAAGCTGCCGATGCGATACGGATTACCCACGAGGACGGCGATACCAACCTCGCCGATATCCTCACGAAGCTACTTCCTGGGCCACGACTCCGCGAACTGAGCGGAAAGATTCTATGGTAGGGTAATTGCAAGTTCTAGCAAAACGTTAGAACGGGGACAACAGCACGGGGACATTTGGGTAGTTATGGTAAAACACCAGAACGGGGACGAGCATGGGGACGAGTCGCATATGGTTGCCCGAACGCGCACGAGGTGGTGTATTCACGACGAACTGTGAATGGATTTACATAACGTAATTTGTACTTCCGGGGACGAGATGCATACGAAAACACGTGTTGGAAAGAATAAGAAAATGTGCGAGAGTGGTATTACGGCGAAGATGAGTCGAACCAAGGTCAAGATGTGTACTACGGATCGGCTCACGGGGACAGAACGAATGTGGCCATGCTGGCGTGGAATCGGTCCGTACGTCGTACGTATTTACGACCGATGTCCGGTCGGTGGATTCCGATGACTGAAGACCGATCGGTGGGCGATCGGATGTCCGCCGAGACTCATGGCTCACTAACAACGATACTCGTACCGATACTACATAACAAATAACAACACCACCTTGTGCGCTACTACAAGCATCCCACCATAGCAATATTTATTCTAATGCTGGCAATAATCAACAGCGAAGTACTCCCGAAAAATGTCGAAGTACTCCAGAAAAATGTCGAAGTTTGAATTAGCGCAGAAGTGGAAAATAGTTCTCGAAATACAAGTAAGTTCCGAAAATCAATTGGTCAGTTCGTACGCACAAGAACGAGGAGAAGCAAGAACGACGTGGTGCAGTACGAGTAAGTTCCCAAAATCTATCGTCCAGTCAGCAAGTACGAATGCAGATATGCCTTGTGCTGACTACTCGTTCGACGAATCGGAGAAAAATGAACTTTCGAGCAGTTACGTTTAGATATGCCTTGATTTCCTCGAATGCCGGCCATCCGCCTTCCTTTGCAGTCGGTTAGTACCAGAACTGTGCCAGTTGGTATGCGAAAAAGATACGCAGCGATAAGTACTACGAAGGATAGACCAACCTGGAACAGTACTGTACAGTGCACAGTGCAGTAGTCTGTTTCGAGCATTCCGGCGATGTCGTACTGTATCTTTTCTCGCCAGAATGCTAGGAACAGCGCAGTTGCAATCGCTGGACAGGATGCCGACGGCAGGCGAAGATAGGTGTAAAAGGTCGTATTTTTGCGGTGACGGTCGTGCAACTACTCAATCCTATTGATGGTTGATTCGTTCGACATTACTTCCTTTGAACGTTCTCAACACAACAGAAGTGCTTCCACCGTATCTATCTCCATTACCTCCTAACAACCATCATTATGACCTCGGATAGCGACTCTCTTCTTCCCGACCCCAAGAAGGAAGAGAAGGACGTTGAGGAGTCTCCTCTGGTTGTCGTTGACACCCCCACTCCTCTTCCTACTGGCCATGAGCAGGTCATTGAGAAAAGTTCAAGAACCTCATCGTTTCTGGAAGCAATCAACCCAAAACTGGCGGAGATCCGAAGACCGTGGAAGGCCTATTGTATTGTCGCCTTTGTCGTTGTCACGAACTTGCTGTTTCTCTTTGTCATGACTTCGTATAACTGGGTCTATGCGTGTACCCAGCAAGTGATCATAATGGATGCGGATTGGAGTGCCGTGCCTAGTGCACTAGATATAGGCTTTGAACCCTATGATTTTGACCCACCCAATTACCTCTGTATCTCTTACACAGCGAGTGACTGGATAAACGCAACTGGTGACATTATCGAAACTGTATACGATGTGCCTTGTCTACTTGGAAACCTGACCTGTGAAAATTATGGCGATACCCGCTGCCCTGAAGTGTTTCAGACTGGTCAATCCGACTACCTTTGCAATGGGCTGGAGCCTGGACAAGAACTGTACAACTGTGCCGACTACGAGAATCCGTTCGTGTCGGTGGTCTCGATGCAATGTCTCTCTTTCTTTGCTTCGTTGGGTCTGGCTCTTCCGTACGTTTTCTATCTCCAGATTGTTTTATTTGCGATTGGGTATTGCTTTTATCGTTGCTGTTGCTACAACGACGACGAAGATGAAGATACTACGATGCTCAGTGGGATCAAAGATGTCATGCTGCATGCCGTCTCTCGAGTCTAATGGCAAAAATGGGGCAGGAAGTAAGAGTTGTTGAGATAGCGCACCGATACAAGTATCAAATGGCGAATTCACGTCCAATCCATCCCCCCATCCATCATATATGTCACATCATACACACCGGTACAAATGACCGACCCACACCTAATAGCCCACACGCATAACACTGGCGATAATGCTGAACAGCAGCAAGACGGATATTCTAGTAGAGAGTGTAAAAGGAGCCTATTCGTAGTATATTACGTACCGGTAGATTAGATCGAAGTCAAAGACGAATACTGATCGATGCTCTGCGGACTACTGCAGTACAGTACCGGTACTGTACAAACGAGTACCATCACCATACATATGTACTTCAGATCCCCAAGATATGTCTTGTGCAGTCTTTGTACACGTTCTGGTACGTCCCAGATTACCCAAGTTACGTGGAGGTACTAGGGTATGTATGTACCGGTACTGGGCACCTGGCTGGGGTGCAGCGGTTACTATGGGTGTGGCGATAGAGGGGAATAGAGATAAAAGGGAGATTGCGCTATCCAGCACGTCCCCCATTTTGGATAACAAAAACAATTCTTCCCCCTTTTGAATATTACGTTTGGCAATCAAATAAAAGTCATGATAGGCCGTCGAGGATCCTGCCATGGGACCAGTATAACGATAAAAGTCTCCATCTTGTGTCAAACCACCCGGGAGAACTAATAATAATATAAAAAGAACAATAAAGAAAAAAGCAAAGGAAAAAGCAAAAGCAAAAGCATGAATGAGTGAATTAATGGAGCCACCAACCAACCAAGCGACCGACCACGAGAAACTGAAGGGACTCACCGATGGGAAAGCCATCGTCGCCTCTTACTCGTCTTACGACCGTACCTCGTGGGCTTCCGGCCTTCGAACCCTGATATTGTACCCGTCAGCGATAGGGGAATACTCATGTCATACTCATCGTTCTGGATGATAATGGCGTATGGTACAGGAGAAAAAGACAAGAGTCTTGATAAGCTTACTCTTTTACAGAAGCAACACTTGATAAGCTAAAAATACCATTTACTGCGATATACAAATAACGTGGTTGATCTTTCGTAACAAGTAGGGGCACTAACTGCGCTATCATACGACATGCTATTAATTATTGTAGACTACGTAGTACTCGTAGTGGTACAGTTAGTAGTTAGTACTGTGGGTAGACAGATACTGTACTTCGTCCTACTACTACTACTAGTAGCAGAGAGAGCGTACTGTTGTCCTACAGTACCGCTGTACTACTACAGTACGTAGATTATTCTGTTTTTCGAATGAGCCGTTTGGAACATTTTTGTGCGTGCCGTTTTCTACCTCAATGAAGCAGCGGGCAATAATCAGCATAGGTACTACTACCGGTACTAATAATGAAGTGTCGTACTGGTACTATTAGTAGTACGTGTACCGAACGGTACTTTCAAATACAGTAGATACTGTACCTGGTAGTAGTAGAATTGGTGGTGTTTTACCGTTTAGCAAAAGCGAGGACGGTCGGTCGGTCGGTCGGTGCTTCTACTATCTGCATGCACATGCTTCGCTTTTTCAAAGACAACAACGATCGATTATTATTGATCATGCATGGAATGGATGAATAATAATGCCTCAAGCAAGGTTCGGCATTTTGGTTTGCTCAACATGCAAGCCCTTGCGAATACCCCATACTTGTATCATCACAAAATAATGCATACATAATATGCATCTTCTCAATGCTGGATCAAAAACGGAAAATCATGCATTTGCACCGATCGATCGAGCGCAGCAAGCAGCTACTAACTGTAGCAGCCGGTGTTATATTTTAGATAGCTATGCGAAGCGTGTGGCACGCAGTAGTCTACTACGAGTAAAGGAGCGTCATCATCATCATCATCATTTGTCTCGAGCGAGGAGCTAGCAAGCAAGCAAGCAAGCAACTCCTCATCACGTGTCATGATGATGACTGATAGTACTATTAATGATGCCTTGAAAGAATTCTTTTCCACCACGTCGAACCTTGGTGCGTCGGGGGCGGTGTCGTGGTCGCTCCAGCCGGACAATCATCATCATCTTCCAATGATATACCCCAAGAGACGATCTTCGTATCCTCCTTCTTGTTCTACTACTACTACTACTGCTACTACTACTACTAATTCTACATCCTCGGCCGCCGCCGCACCAACGCCAACGCAAGAACCAGCAACAAGAAGAACACCACTAGCCCTACCACCACCACCACCAGGAGGGTACTAGTACTAGAGTAGTAAATCCAACATGATTATCATCGAGGAGGAGGAGGAGGAAGAAGAGGAGGAGGTTCGGTTCTTCTTCTTCTTCTTCTTCTTGTACAGTCCTCGCTACTACGAGCTACTACTAGCTAGGAGGAAACGTTGCTGGACTGCTGCTGCTGCTGCTGCTGCGAGGAGTGGTAGTACTACTACCTAGTGCTAGTAGTACTACCACTAAATAATAACTAGTAAAGAAGAACGTATCTGTATCTGAATCAAGAATCATGATAATCATCATGCCCCCTTCTTTCTCTTTCTTATCTAGTCTACTACTACTAGTAGTACTACTACAAATACTACTATGAATACTATCAATACTACTACTAGCTACTACTACTACTACTGCTAGTACTCTACAATAGAAATCTACTCTACTAGCTAGTACTACTAGTAGTAGTAGTAGTAGTTCTCCTCGGTTCAAGAAGTACTAGTAGAGTAGTAGCAACTCACTCATGAAGAACAATAAGAAGACGAAGTAGTGCCGTGCTGCTGCTGCTGCCTGCTGTTCTCGTCCTCAGCACCACCACCACTTTCAACAAGATCAAATCATAGTAGTAGTCCTAAGTACTACTACTAGTAGTAGTACTACTACTACTAGTAGTACTACTAGTTGATAAGAATGGCATGTTCGTGGTGATACTACTACTCTAGCTAGTAGTTTCTTTTTGGTGGTAGTAGTAGTTGTAGTACTACTACTACCGAGTAGCATAGTTGAAGTAGTACACCAAAAAAGTTCCACCAGCGCAGCACGACGACGACCCAGCACAACCACGACACGTAATTATTACTGTACACTACCGGTACAGTACACGTACCGGTACGTACGAGAAACGATCGTACTGTACGTCAACCTACACGGGCCGCGACGGCCGACGCACGGCCCATCAATAAATTGCCACGTGGAGGTACATCACGAGGTCGCTCGCATGATTGAAGGAAGGACGGTCGGGGTACGAAAAGCATAGCGACAAGATCTTATTTTATTATTTGCGATCATCTTTCTTATTTTGCTTTTATTATTATTATTGGGCGCGCAATATGATTAACATACAACATCAAATTATATTTTAACGATGTGACCCTCTCACCTCTATCTCATCATCTATACAACAACATCCTAGTACTACGTATGCGTTGATGCTTGATGCTGTGGTAATAATATATCGTTCTTGGCGTTGGCGATGAACAGAGGATAAGAGGATAATTAATTGCCTTGGTGCCGTGTGTGTCAAGTCAAGCCAAACAACAAGAAGGTCATGGTGTGGTGATGGGTCGTCGACGTTTTGTGGGCTGGCGGCATTGACCTTGATGCGGGGAGTTTGGACGAATATTCTTCGGACACCTACTACTGCTCCTCCTAATAAAAACAAGAACAAGAACAAGAACAAGAACAAGAACAACAGCAGCAGCCGTATGACTATAAGCTGGAAGGACGAATCGATTCATTCTTGCAAGAACAAGAGGCGGGAGAAACAAATTACTAAAATGTACCTGCTATAGCTGTTATTGGATTATCGGGGAAGTGGGCTCATCGGCAGGAGGACTGATGATGATGATGATGATGATGCTCTACTATGCTACCAGATTTTGCGCTTGAGCGCAGGCTTGTGATTCTCGTACATTTCGTCAATTTGAAGACTGGTGTAGTTCGCAGTCTCGACTTGGAAAAAGTAGACGACAGTGCTTCCGATTGCAATCACACAGGCGAAAAAGCCAAAGCAGCCAGAAAGAGAGGCCGTAGAGGCAATGGGGAAGAGACCACCGACAATGGCGGTAAAGGCCCAGTTGGTCATGGTGGTCAGACCCGTTCCCTTTCCACGGGTACGGAACGGGAACATTTCGGCACACACAATCCAAACGACGGGACCCCAGCTAAAGGCAAAGCCAACAATGAACACGGCAGAGAACACCAAGACGCACCATCCGACGGCCTTGTTAGTCTGGTCGAGACTGGACAGAATCGCATTGCTTATCAAGGCCAAGCACATGATGGTACCGCCTAGGCAAAGCAACTTGACACGGCCATACTTGTCGACGGTTGCGACCGTGATAAAGGTGGCGAGAAAGTTGATCGTGTTCAATCCAAAGGTTCCACCAATCGCTTGACTTTCTGTAAAGAAGGTATTCAAAATGTCGGGCGCGTAAAACATAATGGCATTGATCTGGTGGTGATGTAATGTGATGTGATGTGATGTGATGTGATGTGCGGTGCATCAATCATGATGGTAGAAGAAGAAGAAGAAGAAGAAGCAATGTATGAGAAAGTGAGCGAACAAGAAGAAAAGGAATGGATGGACGAGAAACAACGACTCAGACAATGATACTAGTATGTCACTTACACCGCATAGTTGCTGGAACATTTGGAAAGACATACCAAGAAGAACGCGGGTACGCATCTTGTTGTGTTGCGAAAAGACCTCGGACCAAGGAGCTACTCCCAGCTTGATCTCTTCCAGGACTTCGGCATGCAGCTTGGCCTTTTCCGGTTCCACATCACCTTCGTAACGAAGTTTCTGAAGCGCCTGCTCCAGCTTTTCGTCCGTGGAATGAGCCGCCAGCCAGCGTGGGGACTCGGGCATGAAGAGGAGACAGAGGATCAAGATGACGGAAAACAAAATGTTTCCACCGTACGAGATCCGCCATCCATTGTCCCAATTCTGGAGGCCGAGATTAGCGGCCGAAGCTATCAAGATGCCTGCTGTGACGGCAATCTGCCACAAAGTACCAAGCACACCGCGGACGTGCTCGGGCGCACACTCCGTGATGTAAACGGGAACGACCATGGACAGCATACCGATGCCTAAAGAGGAGCGAGGAAGAACAAGAGGGACAGAAGGAAGCAGTTTGAGAGTGTTGGTAATCCGAGAAGGCAAACGATCGACCAAGCAAGAGCAACAGGACTTACCCATTCCTGAAAAGACGCGGCCCGCCCACATGACACCCATGGTAGGAGCTGCGGCTTGGATGGAGGCACCGATGATAAAGACACAATTCGCAAAGAACAAGGCAGGACGACGACCAAACTTTTCGGCAACATACGGATTCAACATGGCACCAATCATTGCGCCGACGCCAAAGAGTCCGTTGATCAATCCCTTGTCAACGTCCATTTCATGCTGCGTGGCGGGAATGCAGTCGACGTCGTCTGGTGCACAAGTCCAGCCAAAGTGTTCCTTGAAGCCATCCATGACAAAGGTAGCGCCAGCTCCTGCGATATCGTAGCCGAAGACGAGGCCACCAAGGGCGGCGCAAGAGGCCACAAGAACAATGAACGGCTTGGTTTTCTCGGGAATGTATGCAACAACATCCGAGTCGTCGACCACCTTCTTGTTTAGTTCAGCATCTTGTTGGTCTTTGGTAGGATCTTTGGTAGGAACAGCTGGAGACTCCTCGTCGTCATGTTCCTCGGAGGAAGAACCATCCTCGTTGAGCTTTAGATGATGCTTTTCGAAAACATCGTCGAGCCTTTTTTCGAGAGCGTCGGTCATGTTGATGGTTCTGTCTTAATCTCGGACTTCAAGATTTTGATTTTGTGAGCACAGCAGATATTATATGAAGTCGCTCCCTCGGTCAATAATGGATCCAACAAGAAACCAGCAGCAGCCGCAATCGGAACACTTTTCCTTTGTTCTTTCTGTTCTAGGAACAACATCTCCGCGTTCTTCTTGACACCAATAGCGTTGGAGTGAAGCAACAGCATAATAACGCAGATGTTTCAATTTATCATAGTATTATGGATCCTAAAACTTTTGCTGTTGTTATAATTGTCCATACCTGCTGGTGACACCAATAGCGTTTAAGTGAAGCAACAGAAAGAGTCAAGATGCTTCTTCTTCAACCATTCTTTTTGTTGTTCTTTTCCCTGTTCTCAATAATAGCGTTCGTACCGCAGTGACGACGTAGCTCTGCTCAGCCGATGAAGTCATACGATTCTATTTGTAAGTGATGTGATAGTAGACTTTTACCGATAGTTCTAGTAGACTACTACTAGAGCTAGTAGTAGACGCAGAAGAATTACATTCATTACTACTAATATGTATCATAGTAATATCCTCCACAATTTCATGACTTCGCCCTCTTCTTCAAATAATGCTTCGGTAGTACTCGTACTACTGTTGTTCTTTGCCTTCCATCATGGAGAATATCCGATTTCTTCATTGCATACTACATGGATCATTGATACTTTGTACTGCGTAGTAGTCCGTGAACCAAGCGTCACCTCTACCAGCTACCGGTAGTAGACTACTCTATCTTAACCAAGTAACGCCATGTCAACCCACTCCCTACTACCTGTGGTTAGCAAAGCGTTCCTTCTTTTCATTCTTCATGTTCTTGACAGCTCATCTTGAAGCTCGCCGAGCGTGAGTGATCGCACCAGCGCCTTCTTATTCTATTGACTTCTTGACAACCTTCGCTCTGTTCCAGCAAATAAAGCGATCGATTGGATTCATCTTGCTTCCTTCGCGCTATCTGGTACGTTAAGGTGTGTGGGTGATGTCACAGAAACTCGTGCGTGTAGGGTTCTCGTTTTGACGGAAGGAAGAAAACAGACAGACCATCCCGCCGCCATACGCATGCACGGACGGAATGAAAATGCAGCCATGCACCCAAAATCCAAACCATCCAATAAAAATGATGAATTCAAGCAAGCCACTGGTAGCAAGGAGAGACTTAACGCGCCCTTCCCTGTAACAAACATGAGCCTGAAATTCTCCGGGCGGGGGGAGTTGGATTGGCTGCCTGAGGTTGAAGTATCTAACGGTAGCGGTAATTGCAGTACTCTACTCTTACGTGCGTGGCAGGTTCGCAGGAATTCGACACAAACGGGGGCGCATATGAGATCCTCTTCGAATATCGATGATAATAGCTAGTGTTGAAGTGCAGGGTTGAGATTAATGTCTCTACTATGTATTTGTCCGGGGGCAATCTGCTGATCAGGCGAGAAAGTCGTGGTTCATAAGTATCTACTAGAATTGCGAATGAAGTGAGAATACCCGAAAAGCGCAATGTTCTTGTTGCGCTACTGATTCATTATTCAAATTCCCGATCAATCGTCCACAAAATAGTAATGATAATCCCTCTTCGTTCGATCCAGCAGGAAGATCCACAAAGCACACAAACAATGAAGGACAACAATCATAACAGAAACAACAGTACTAGCACCATCATGTCCTCGCCGCCGCCCTGCTCATCGTCCCCGCCAGCTTTATCATATTCGTATGATAGTACGGATGCTCTGCTCGACAGAATAGAGCAACATCACCAAGAATACCACAATCGTCGTCATGATCTTCTTGATAGCAACCATTATGACGATTTGTTTCTCGGAATCAGGGAGAGCGCTGTTCACATCCTCGAGAGTGCAGAACAAGTGATCGGTGCGACCGATGCTGATATGTTGGACAGGATCATGCAAGACAATAGTAGTACTACTGGTGCGATGATGAGCAGTGATAGTACTGCTAGTATGAGTAGTAGTATCCTCCGAAGCATCAACCGGGTGAATGGTGCCAATATGATGAGGATGGCAATGACGATGGCGGCGGGTGCTCCTGGTGTCGAGGACTATACCTACCCCATATCCTCCACAAGAAGACCAGCAGCACCAGGAGCGCCAGTATCAGCAACGACCACCCACCACGAGCGCGTCAATCACCACAACCCGCATAGTCATCCTCTCATGACACGAGGACGAGCACCACCACGACCTCCTCACGAAAACAACATTCGTTAGCGCCGCTGGTGCTGGTGCATCTAATGATGGTCTACTACTAGTACTACTGGTGCCAGGACGACATGCCAAAATACTACTACTAGACGACGGCGAGGAGGACCACCACGAAGACGACCGACCGACCGAGTTCCTCTTGTTTCTTCGAAGAAGTATAGTACAACCAGCATTCCAACAAGTTGTTGTTGTTGTTGTTATCTTTCTTACACTACTACTACTGCTACTGCTAGTAGTACAATTATTAGTGGTAGTCTATGGTGTTTTGAAGAAGTATTTCAACCCCATCGAACGTCATACGTCATCCCGACCAAAAAAGCCAACGGTACCGTACCACCACCAGTAGTTGGTGGAGAACCATGGACGTCTCTGCTTTGCTTGCTACTAGTAGCCACTTGTATGGTTCAGAATGTCTCGCACGTGTCGCCCATGTATTTCTCCGAGGACAAATAATTCCCAGGCGAAAAAAGTCATGCGGTTCGCTCGTTCACAAAAACGAGTCGTGGTAGAAATTAATGATAACGAAACACATCATGATCATCGCAACACAAACCACCACAAGAACGTATTATTAAGCAAGCACAATCAACAACAGCCGTACCATAATCATCACCATATCCCAGCACGTGCCGATGTTTGCCCGTGCTCTCATGAGCTAGCACTACTGCCGGCGATCAATCCTCGAGTGTGGACGAGAACCAAAGACAGTCTTGGAGTAGGCCTCCGCCGCTATACCAAAGGCGGGGGGGGGGGTCCTTGTTCCTTTTCTTCTGCTTTCGGGGGACTTCCACAAATTCACCCTTGTCATCAAGGTTTGCTCTTTTCTTGGCAGATAAGTAGTAGTAGTCTCCAAAGAGAGCGTCGTCGTTATGTTTTCGATAATCCACAAACTTAGTACGCTTCCCCTCGATGATGTTGTTGTTCTCGTCAAAATCGGCTTCTGGATCTACCAGAGTAGTAGTAGTAGTAGTAGTAGTAGAGTGACCACTAATAGCGCTTTGCGTTTTGTTGCGTAGTAGTCGACGACGCTTACGCTTCTTGGTCTTCTTGCGACGAGGTGCTGCTGCCACCACCGTCCCCGTCCGAGAGTGCGCTGCAAATTCCTCGCTCTTGTCGATCTTCTTGAGGTCGACGGACGACACAGCGAGTAGCGAAGCTTGGCTGGACCGCATAGATGATTCGTCGCTCCTGCCTATCATCACCACCATGTTTCTCCTGGCCTTGGCGTTCTCGTCGGCGTCGTTGTTGTTGTTGTTGTTGTTCAAAAGGATGAGTTTTCGTCAAACAATATACTAGTAGTAGACTGTAGTAGCCCTCGTTGTTTTCGTCATCAAAGTCCGAATAGTACCGACTGGCATCGGGGGAACGCCGCCACCGTATCCGCCTTGTTGTTGGAAAAAGTCAGTCAGTCTTCACCCGAATAAAAGGCGGTACATACTAATAATGGATCATCATCATCATCACCATCATGGGATTGCTGCGAGGAGACGACGAGCATTATTATTTCTTTACACGACTATCGTCGTAGTACGTGTACGAGTACTAGTAGTACTGGTGGATATGATGATGATGATGATCATGTTGAGGATGGAAATAAAAGGTTGATTCATGTTCATGTTCATGTTTCGTCATCATCTTTCGAATGATGGTTGTTTTGTCATCTTTCGACATCATCTGCGGTATATATGATGGTTGCTTTTGCTTGCTTGCTTGCTTGCTTGCTCGCTTGGTCGTTTGCTCGCTTGCTCGCTTGTTTTGTATTGCATTGCATTGCATTGCGCAAATTTTCGGAGGCAAATTTCATGACGATGATGATGATGATGCGATGATGACGCACGTGATGTGGTATGGGCAAAGATACTGTACTGGTACCGGCGTACCGACCTACCAGCGGGTACCCGTACCAATTGTACATTCTTCTTTGAGCTTGCATTCCGATGAGTCGTCGTCGTCCAGTCAGTCTGTCGTCAGGAAGACGAACGAAAAGGAACATGGGAGCGAGCAGCGAGGGGCGGGATGTACCTGGTACTGGTACAGTACTGGTACAGAGTTGTACTGTACAGAAATAATACAACACAGGATGCTGTACGTAAAGTACAGTACGCCCGACTACGCATGCAGCGTCGAAGCAGCAAGGAAGGAAAAGCAAGATGAATATAATATGAGCGCCGTGCATGCTGCTATGGCGTTGCGGTTTTGTTTTGCTGTTCTACCACAGTCTACAGTGTAATACTCTCTCCTCCCATCACGCGGTGCATTATTGTCCTCTTCGAGTTTCGAGTCGTCGTCGTCGTCGTCGTCCTCTTTGACAGTAGAAATACACATACTCGTACAAGACATATTATATTATACTATATTATAATATTATTATATTATTATAATATACAAGAAGATGTTGTTGTTGGACGTGGATGCTTGTATCGCCACCCTACAATCGGGCGAATGCGTCTCGGAACGTGAATTGCGACAATTGTGCCAATACGTGAGCGAATTGTTAATGGAAGAAAGTAACGTCCAACCGGTGATTAGTCCCGTGACGATTGTGGGCGATTTGCACGGCCAATTCTTTGATTTGTTGCATTTGCTGAGCGACAAGGTCGGAGGATGGCCGCCCCGGACTTCGTACGTCTTTTTGGGAGACTTTGTCGATCGGGGACACAACAGCGTCGAAACATTGTCGCTGCTGCTCTGTCTCAAACTCAAATATCCCGGTCATGTCACATTGTTGCGAGGGAATCATGAGGTAAGTACATTGGTGATGTATACGGGATGTACTAGTAGTGTTGTACTTGATGTACTGGATGTGCTTGATGTGCTTGATGTGCTTGATGTGCTTGATGTATTCTCACCGCGACGTATACTCTCTACTCTTGTCATCCTCCTCAACATCATCAACATGAACATCAACATGAACATCATCATCACCAATAATAGTCACGCCAAATCACTCAAGTGTACGGCTTTTACGATGAATGTTTACGTAAATATGGCAATGCCAGTGTCTGGAGACATTGCGTCCAATGCTTTGATTGTTTCGGTCTGGCCGCCTTGATTGATGAAGCGATACTTTGTGTCCATGGCGGACTCTCGCCGGATGTCCGGACGCTGGATCAAGTCCGTGCCATTGATCGGAATCAAGAAATCCCCCATGAGGGTGCCTTTTGCGATTTGGTATGGAGCGATCCGGAAGATATTTCGAATAGTTGGCAATTATCGCCGCGCGGTGCCGGATATTTATTTGGCAAGCGCGTCACCGATGAATTCCATCACGTCAATTCGTTACAATTCATGGCCCGGGCCCATCAATTGGTCATGGAAGGACGAAAGTATCATTTCGATCAACGATTAGTCACAGTGTGGAGTGCACCCAATTATTGTTATCGATGTGGCAATGTCGCGGCCATTTTGGAAATTGGTGGTGGTGGTAATGGTAGTAGTAATGTTGGAAATGATGGTAATGACGACGACGACGACGACAACAACATTTTTATTCAGAATGAAGGATTTCCGGGATCCATTCCGCAACGATTTCAATTCTTTCAAGAAACGGCCGAAAGTGTCCATGGACCACGAGGAGAAGAACGTGCGCAACTCGTTCCTTACTTTTTGTAATCATAATAGTAATAATAATAGTACTAATACTAATAAAGTAGTAGTACCGTACTACAGTACAGTACAGTACAGTAGTAGCCCTACTACTATTTCTACTACTAGCCCTCGGTACTACTACTAGTAGTAGCGCTAGTAGTAGTAGTAGTAGTATATCTAGCAATAGCAATATCTATCTATATTCTCTCTACTAGAGAGTAGTAGTAGCTACTACTACTAGGACACCTTGCGGCGTTGGAACAAGAACGAGATAGAAACAACGAATTTCATCGTCGTCGGAGTTGCTGCTTTTATTCATTCATTCATTCATGCATGATTTTTTCTCTCTCATTTATTCATTCATTCATTCATGCAGTGTTCTTGTTCCATCGTGCATTCATGCAGTGGTATTCTTGTTCCATCATTCATTCATTCATTCATGCAGCATTCTTCTTGCTTCCATCCTTCATGAACGTATCGAGGACACAAGTACATAAAACCGATCCGTTTGACTGGATCTAGATTCAAAGATGGACAACGCGAGAGCTGATGGGGTATTGCGAGGACGAGTCAGTCGTCTCCGATCCTTGTTGTTGTCCTCCTGCATGCTAGCTAGCTGCTGTCCTTTTTATTGTTGCCCAGTTAGTAGAAGTATGCTCTACTAGCTTGTCATTAAAGCCATGCAAGAAAGGAGCTGAATTGTTCCATTCATTAAATGTTTGGCGTGATGGACATACCGGATCGAAGAAACCACTAAGTGGATCGATCCACTACCCATAATCGAGAAACTTCACTCCACTACTACCCAGTTTTGGTTCGGTACGTGTGTACTTCACAGAACAAATAATAGATTTACTTCAAGGGTTCTTCATTCTCTCCTTCGCTACGCTGCGAATGCCTGCGAGCGAGTAAAATCCTTCGCCATTTCGACGACGCTTTGCGGCAGGCTGATGCATGCAGATACTGCCGTAATCGTAGTACACTGGCTACTAGTAGCTAGTCGTAGTCAATGAGACGCAGCGCAAAACAAAACCAAAAAACCTTCAAGAACTGATTCCACTTCTTTTTCGATCGCATCATCGATAGCAATATCGATACGGATCCATTGAGACGATACAAGAATCATCATTGATCTTTGATTGATCTTTGATTGATCTTTGATTGATCTTTGATTGATCTTTGATTGATCTTTGATTGATCTTTGATTGATCTTTGATTGATCTTTGATTGATCTTTGATTGATCTTTGATTGATCTTTGATTGATCTTTGATTGATCTTTGATTGATCTTTGATTGATCTTTGATTGATCTTGCTACCTTTGTCATCGTCATCATCTTTGCTTATCGTTGCTTATCGTTGCTTATATCATGAAAGTCCAGCACGGCCTCTTGTGGATCTCGTTCGCGGCCGCGGTTGCCATTCTGGCCACTGCCGGAGACGCCGCGAAGGATGAAGAGTCCTCTGTCGTCGAGCAGCAGCAGCATAAGCAGCAGCATAAGCAGCCGTGGAATTTTCTCCTTCGAGGAGGTTCTGCTGGTGCTGGTGCTGCTGCTGCTGCTGCTGCTGCCGGAACTTCCTCTAATCTTGACGAGGAGAGGTCCTCTATTGCTCTCGATATGGATCACTTTCTTGATGTCGATCATGTCGATGTCGATGTCAGCGAGGAGCTACATGAACAAGCCCTTCTACTGCAGGCGGAAGAACAAGAAGGAGGCGAAGGTGACGAGGACCCCCTTGCTGTTGTTCTTTCCACCCCCCTCGTCAAACAAGAAGAAGGAAGGACCCTTGGTCTTGATCGAGCGCTTCAAACGGGAGTTGCTCTTGGCGGCGAATGTTCTACCACCTATGTCTGTCAAAGCGGTCTCTTTTGTGTTGTGGGTGTTGATAGGCAGAACGCGTATCCTTCGACATATTTTTGCCAGGATGGTTCAGCTGGCAGCCTCTGTACCTCAGCCGAACATTGCAAGGCTACTTCTGCGTTCTGCAGCATTGACTTTAGCGATGCCTGGTACAGAAAGAAGTGTACTCAAGGGATAAAAGGAGATTCGTGCGCAGCAACATGGGAGTACCCGGACCCTGGTACGCCATCAGGATGTGCCGTCGGCTTTTATTGTGTCAGACCCGGCGGAGACATACCGCGATGGTTTTGCTATGATGGATCAGCTGGAAGCTTCTGTACCTCAGCCGAACAATGCAATCCGACTACTGCTCCGTTATGCAGAGTGGACTACAGCGATGACTGGCAAAGAATGAAGTGTAATCAAGGAGTTGCTCTGGGAGGCCAATGTTCCACCTCTGCTCCATGTCTAAGCGGTCTCTTTTGTGTGCAAGACAGTTGGGGGACGGGTTTGTGCTACGATGGATCAGCTGGCAGCTTCTGTCATACAAACGAAGACTGCAACCCTACTACTTCTCCGTTCTGCAGCGTGGACTACAGGGATGGTCACTACAAGTGTACTGAAGGGAAAAAAGGAGACTCGTGCGGAGGAACACTTGGGGAAAGTGGTACGCCATCAGGATGTGCCTCCGGCAATTTTTGTTTATACACTGATAATATCCAACGACAATGGTTGTGCCATGATGGTCCTTTCAACGTTCGTGATCTAGGTTATCGACCCAACGTATTCAATGGCTGGTATGACATTGACGATCAGACAGATACATGCCATGCATATTGCCGCTGGGTCGGGAATACGCCTCCTCCTGCCGATTTGGATCCAGGACTATCTACCCCATCCAAATACGGCTCGAGCTTTTGGGCCTGTCAAACCTCGAGTTCTATTGAATACAAACTCGTCAACGCCACTGTTGAGAAGACCAAATGCCCGTTTCCCGTGAAGGATGCTGGTTATAAAAACATCCATACTGGCTGGTACGACATTAACAATGATGGGAAATGCGAAGAGTATTGCCGATGGGTGGGCGATACGGCTGTCCCCAACGATCTGGATCCAAGAAGCTACGCAGATTACAATTTCACATTTTCTGGTAGCTTCTGGGCCTGTCACACCTCCAACAAAACTTACGAGCAGCAATTTGCCGACCAAACATTTTCAACGATGAAGTGCAAGAGCGGTACTTTGCGGGTCGGTGAATGTGGACCAGGTAAGTTTCAATTCTTGTGTTCGTGGTGCTGGTGTCGCCTAGCTACTGGTTTGAGCTTCCAGCTACAGCCGCTAATGGAGGACTGACGAGTCGTGTTTGATGATCACCAATACTTCCGCAATACTAATACTTCTGACCCTTCTTGTTGGCTTTATCGTTCACCTCCCCCTTGTCTCCTCCTTGTATTTTTCTGCTACGGTTCCAGTTGCCGACTGCAACAAACCGAAGCCATAGCCACTAAACTAAGAAATGGCAAATGGTGGAAGAGGTTCTACTGACGCAGATTTCGAGGCACGAGGACACGGCAGCACTAGTGGTGGTACTCCTCACATACATAAATCATACATAATCATATAATCCACTATCAGTTAGTAACGTTATAAATTACTATCTATACGAACATTGGAAGGACGAACGCGCCGATTGTCATCCGATGAATCAGGCTGGCTGTTGTTTGTTGTTGTTGTTGCCTACTAGATGATACTTCTTATTGCTCTGATGTTGACAACCCCAACGATCATATGACGATCGCAACGTCGCATCGATTGTGGCAACATGGCAATTACAAAAGGCTTCCAACAGTATCACAGGCAACATCGAGCAACGATTGCACGTACTGTAAGAATGATGATGGTGCTGATATTCGAGCCCAAGAAGTTTCAGCCCCGGCGCGAGGAGGAGTCAGCCATTTATGTGTGTAAACACATAGAGACTAGCAAGAAAGAACGCGTGGAGAGTCGATCGATAATCAACCATGAAATCATCAGCGAAAGCAACACTCTTCTGATTCCTTGCGAGCCCTCCTCTCAGCATCGTCTTTCGACCTCAAATTGTTGTAGTCTCCTCTTACTAGAGTACCGTAGTAGCTCTTTCCACCACCAACGATGGATGCGACGAATAAAGTCTTTGTGAATTTGCTCGATATCATCCTATAAAAATCCGATGCTGTCGTATCAATTGTGGAACTTGGAAGCTCATCTAACTTGTTGATCGAAGAGACAAACGACGTTGGAAAGAGTAATAATACTACAGCAATGAAAATACGCATTCGACTGGCGATGAATGCAGAAGCAATGACAAGATGAAAATAATAATGTACTACTACTACTCTAGTAGTTTGAAAGATTATTGGCACGAGCTGATTCATCGCTTCGTTCCGAATTGAAGGGTCGTGCAAACGCCGACATCACCAACATAAGGCCCTGGGGCATTATTAATTTCAGACGAATCTTACTTATAGCCCAGCATCGAGCAATAGGAAAGTGAAGATATTACATATGCCCACATGCATTTCTTACGATCTATTAATTGACGAAAATGGATAGGTCATTGAAGTTGAGCAAGACTGAAACTCACATCATCTACTTTTTTTCATGATAGTATTATTTTTGTTTCAACGGCTTCTCGCTTTGCTTTCCGACCGAAGGAATAGTTCTGACGCATACTACAACACACAATATCACATCATCCGCATCAACAACATATAAAGCGACACCTTCACCAACCAACAACTTAACCCAACAATCACAAACATCCAACACCACCATGACTTTGAAACGAAATGGCATCAGCGATGATTCACCAGCACTTGTACTACACGGCTTCCTCAATCAGCTGCTGGTGGTCGAAAAGCAGGCCGTCGAGGACGTCTCGTCAGTACCAGTGGTCGAAGATAATGCCCGATCGCATGGAACGGAAGAGTTTCACGACAGTTTCTCTCGCAGGCCACCTACGCCATCCAACAGTTTCCTCAAACGTCAACTATTAGCTCGATGGGATGATTCGTTTGAATTGTCAGAACGAAGTCCGGGCTCTACTACTACGACTTCTCCTCTCGATAGTCAGCACAACAAGCACTACTACCAGCATCACCACCTGCAGCAGCAGCAGCACCAAAAGACGGCGTCACCGGCATCCTTATTCTCTCCGAACAGTGTCATGACTCTGGAAAAACTCGTGGCAATCTCTTCTTCGAATCGGCGGAAGGCGACGACGACGAAGGTGGAACATGAAGAAGAAGGACTGTCGAGAAAGGGTCAAAACAAGAACAACAACAAACATGGTCATTCTACTTCTACCTCTACTACTAGTACAGCGGACATATTGAAGGCGTTACCGTTGGATAATATTTAGAGAAATACTGCCCGTCATACTGATTTAAAACAAGGGAGTCTTACTACTAGAGAGACTATACTCATTTTGACGTCGAGCAACGCCGCCCCTCTACTACTACTAGTTAGTAATGAAGATCGATTAGTAGTCGAGTAGACGACCAGGGCTACCCGGAGACTAGTCTACTAGTAGAGTACTCTACTCTACTAGCCTACTCTAGAGAGTAGAACTCCAAAGACTTGTCGGCTCGAACTCTTTACAGGGCGATTAGATAGGAGTACTACTAGTAGTAGTAGTAAACAGCTCTACTTCTTCTACTCTACTACTAGTAGAGTACTTTTTGGTAGCAATTCTACGAAAATTTACTTTCCCGGTTGAAATCTGAATAGTATCAACCTCTACTTGACTTCGCAAAGATCTACTACTCTACTACTACTAGAGTAGAGTAGAGTAGAGTAGTAGAATACAAGAGCTACTACTACCCGGAGACTACGGGTACTCCGTGCCGCTAGCTACCAGATAGATAGCTAGCTCTCTAGTAGTAGAGTAGAACAAGCTAGATAGCTACTGTAGTAGAGTGGATCTAAAGACTGTCGACTCGAACTCTTTTTCAGAGCTACTACCACTGCTACTAGTAGATAAACTTTACTTTCGACTTGTTCCTTTAATGTTACATTTGCTCTCGTCGATGACTGGGTATGTATGTATGTATGTATGTCTGCATGTACTCGTTGTTTGTTTGTTTGTTTGTTTGTTTCCATCGTTCGTTCGTTCGTTCGTCAATTCATTGTTTCATTCGTTCTTGTTTTACATAATCCCCAATCCAGCCGCATTGGAATGATACGACGTAGTAGCGAGCATGGAAAGGGCATTACCATTAAAGTATTCTTCTTGCAAATGAAGATAGACCATACTGAGAATCGTCACGACTGCGACACTGACCAGGGTCGTCTTGACAATCGCCACGGGTAGACCAATCAAAAACCACCCGATGACACCAAAGATACTCTTGAAGATCATTCCCAAAAAGATGGCCAAGACATCGCTACTGGCAGAAGAACTAGCTTCTTCTTCCTCGGCGGTCGCCTTCTTCTTGGATGGTGTAGTAGTAGTAGCAGCAGCAGCAGCAGCAGCAGAAGGGACGTCAATGGTAGCGGGTGGATATGGAATATCGGCCGTATCGACGGCAATCGAAGACGTAAGAGGTTTGCCCTTCTCTGTTGTCGTACTCGATACTGCTGGAGCAGCAGCTGGTCGATCCTTGAATCCCAATGCCGTACTGGTCAAGGTACGACAATATTGTTCTCTCACCAATAACGCTTCTTCCACCACTTGATCCAAACTATAATCCCGCTCGACCCCTTCATTGTCAATGTATGTGACCATACCCAAGGGACGATCGTATTGATCCAGAGGGACAGTCTTCCATTCCTCACCCTCACCCTCACCCTCATTATCATCTCGATCATTATTGACATGGTTATTGTTATTGTCATTGGATCGATATCGGACCGTGGCTGTATCGTACAACAAAAGCACTAGTACCGCCGCCTCGTTATTTGCCTTGACAATCGCTCTGACTTCGAGAGACGAGGACGTCGAGACGTGAGCCTTGCGAGAATATTGCGCATGTGTCAGTGTACTGATCGAATCAAACAAGAGATCATGACTGTTGCTGTTGTTGTTGTTGTTGTCGTTGTGATCCTCCTCAGTCGTCTCCATCATCGTTGTCGTCATTATTCCATACGGACGCCGAATGATATAAGTGGCGAGTGGCGAATCGTACTGATAGGGAATACATGACGCGGCTTCTCGAAAATAAGAAAGGAGCTGCCGTTCCACCAACACCATGTTGGGAGGAGGAGCCTCGTTGTTGTCCTCCTGCTGCTGTCCTTTGAGCTGTTGCCCAGCATGGAACAATGATGATGACGATAATTTGGGTTGAGGAGCCGTGGCTGTCGCAGTCGTCAATCGATGCCAAAAAAGAGGTGGACGACCGCCGCCGCCGTGTCGCGTCGGCGTACTGGCCGCAATAGCCGATCCACTGCTGCTTTCGTACGAAAGAGGTGGGACACCAACGACTTGGGCTCGAGCCCATTGCAATGCGGCTTGTTCTCCTTGTTCGTCGGAAATTTGCAACATTTTTTGCAATGACTTGGGTTGCGGAGTACTACTACTTGGCATACTTGATGATGATGATGATGCCATGGTCGCTGCCACGGCTTGCATCGCCGCTTGTGCGGCCGCATCACGTGCTTCCATCAACGCTTGTTCCAATTGCGCCACTTGTTGCAAGGCCTTTTTCTTTTCTTGCAACGACTCTTGCAGAGCTTGTTCCAAACGAGCCGAAGCTTGCGACGACGACTGAATGGATGACATCATGAAGGAAGAATCTTTGGAAGACGATGGTGGAATATCACCACCACCCAAAATATCACTCCCACCATATCCACTACTATTACTATTACTGCTCAATCCATCTCGTAGATTCTTGATGCGTTCCCGACGCGAAGTAGTAGAACTGGTCGGCGGTACGAGTACTTTGCTCGGTGTTTGCATCGGAGCAGGAGTCTTGGCATCCTCCAAAAGTACGGGATCGTCGTCATGACGATGATGATGAGGATGATGATGATGTTCGGGTTTGAGTGGCGTCCGATCCATTGTTTTGGCCGTCAATGGAGGTCCCGAGGCGGGTGTGGTTGTTTTCAAGGTCGTCGCCGTCTCATCCGTATGATTATACTTATTATTCATGACGGTAATGACCGGAGTCGGTGCCTTGGCTGCCAGTGGCGGTTCGGGAGCAGTCGGAGGACTACCTCGAGGAGGTGGTGCTGGAGGCCCTACTGCTGGTCCTACTCCTGCTGGAGTCCTTGATGACAACAACAAGGCCGTCTGGGGAGAGACCGGCGATGGTCGACGACTCGACAATAGAGGACCTTCCTTGGCCTTGCTGCTGGTCTTGCTGCTGGTCTTTGGTACTACCACCACCACACCACCACCTCCACTTTTGGTAGCCGCCGCCGCCGCCGCTGATGATGATGGTGGTGGTGGAGGAGGAGGCGGCGGACGCGCCGGAGGAGCACTCTTGGCACGCAGCGAGGATGATGCTGCTGCTGCTGCTGCTGCATTGTACTCCAACTTTCGTGCTGCTGCTGTATTAGGTGATGATGCTGGCGGCTGTTTGGGAATCATCAATGGCAATAAGGGATGGGTAGGTATCGCCAGGGCAGGAACAGCCGACTTTGTGGTTTTCGGACTTTTCTTGACGGACGGAAACAAATCGGAATGATGGCGCATGACGGGACCTCCGGGCTTGGGCGGTGCTGCTGCTGCTGCTGCTGCTGCTGAAGCTGGAGGAGGAGGAGGCCCGCCAGCTGGAGTGGTGGTGACGGGTGGACGCTTGCTGGCAGCGGTTCGAGAGTCTCGTTGGGCTTGCAATCGTCTCAACTCGGCCCTCCGGCGGGCAATGGCATCGGCCGCACTTTCCATGCTCGAGAGCGGTGGTGTTGTTGTTGTTGTTGTAGTAAATGTAGTGGTGGTGTTGTTGACGGCCGCAGTAGAGGCACTGGCAATACTGCTACTCGTATTGTTGTTATTGGAATTGTTATTGCTGAAACGACTGGGCGTACTTCCACCGCGTTGTTTCTTGAGAGGCTGATGTTGATGATGATGATGCTGGGTGCGAAGAGGAGACAACAAGTTGCTGCTGTCTTCGGGGTTGTTCATTGAATTCAATTCAATTCAATTCGATTCGATTCTTTACAATGAAAGGCAATGAAATGCAATGAAACGAAAGGCGATAATGATAATCCGTCGCTTTGTATTGTGTTGTTTTGTGTTGTGTTGTGTTGTGTTGTGTTTTTTGCTGTTGCTTGCTGTATTTTTTATTTGGGCGTCATTGTCGCCATCTTCGCCAAAGATCGCGAGTGCAGCCTGCGCTACACGTACGCAGTAACGCACAGCACAGAGCGCAGAGCGCAGGCGGCAGATGATGGGGTTATGTACATCCGTACGCGTGTGTGTGTACGGGTACCAGTACAGTACGTGTACAGTAAAGATGATGACGTTATCCGTCATTGAGGTCGTCGGTCGCGTCAGTCAGTCAGTGCAGTCAGTCCTTCGTTGGTCAGGCAATCATGCGATACGATGTGTTACGATGTGCTTTCCGCATAATATCTCCATCAAGCACAGGAGGCTTTTGGGATGAACGTACATATGATGATACGTGATGCACATTATGGTGGTGACTTGTCTCACGGACGCGCCGCGGTTTTTACTCGCAATCAAAATTCTGACATTTTTGGACGACGTCGCACGGACGCGCCGCGGTTTTTACTAGCAATCAAAATTCTGACATTTTTGGACGATGATGATTCTTCGCCTGTATGTGGGTGAGATGCGACATCTCACACAAATACATACATACAGCAGGTGTCAATAATGGAACTTACAGTAAACATAAGTCACCATCACCAGATGAGATCGAGACGACATTATTATTATTTGCTATTTCTCTTTCTGGATGAGACGACGACGACGAGAACGCCAAGGCTTGGAGGAACTTTTGGTGGAATAATGACGATGATGACTGACGATGCTGCTAGTAGAGTAGCGACGAGGAGTCAATGCGGCAGTCCAGCATGAGCCAAGCTTCGCTGGCTACTAGTCGACATGTCATCTTTCGAGCTCAAGAGATTCATAAAAGAGAGAGAGAGAGAGAGAGAGAGAGAGAGAGAGAGAGAGAGCATGAGAAGCATCACTCTTGGGCGGTGGCGGTGGTGGTGGGAGCTCGTCGGAAGAAGAATGACTTCTCTCTATCGGCGGGTGCATCTTTGGTCGTGTCGTATTCTGCCCAGAAGCAAAATAATTACGCAACAAAAAAACGCAAAAATAAGGCGCAAGTGAAAAAATCACGAGGACGACTCCTCGACACGTTATTCTGTTCGAAACGACAATGATGCGTGATACAAACGATTCATTGTTTGATTAATTGATTTTTTCTTCCATCATGGCTCACCACTTGGATAATGACATTTTGAAGAGGCGGACCCTGCGGTCCCAACTTTGACTCTGGCGGACGACCCTCTATTAGCAACGTCTGGTATAGAATCTCCATCGAAGAATAATATACTGGCGACGGCAGCAACATGGCAGTACTACTACTATATAGGGAGATTTCGAGATGGAACAAGGCGACAACAAGCTCAGCACCTTGAACGAGCAACAACTTCGACAACTACTAAGACAAGAAAGTCAAGACTACCGAGGAGCTGGGGAGTGCGCTCGAAATGGAGAAGAAAACTCACTTACGAGGTCGAGAGTTACAGGCAGAGCGTGCTAGAAAACTTTTGCACTACCATTCAGCATGGGCAAGACATCGAGGAGAACAAGGATTTGCTTCGCAAAAGAACGGAAACCACCACGTTGGTGCCACCGCCGTCTCTCTCTCTCTCTGATTGTGGATCAATCCAGAAGCATCTCAAAAGATGCGATTCTGGCGACGTGTGAACAAGTTCAAAGTCGGAGAATCGTCTCAAAGGCACCATCATGCTCAATCGGAAACAGGCGGTGTCGCGGCGGCGGACGTGGTTCGACTTATCCTGGAGATTACTGGCGAGTTGGGGGATGATCGACTAGCTAGTAGATTACTACGATGAATTGTTTGTACTTTTATGGGGATCAAAAGGAGGATGTCATGAATGGTGCAGCACCAGGTGCTAGTTGTATCTACATTGCGAGAGCCGAGCCACTCTACGGATCAAGGAGATCAAACGCGACGACATTTCTATATTATTTGACGAAAACGCGCAAGGCTTTTGCAGGAACGTAATGCTGGTGATGACTTTTTGGATGATCAGCGACGAGTCAGTCAACGCGATCCACGAGCCAAGAAGCTTCACTTGCTTTTAGTCGACATGAGGTCTTTTTTCAAGCTCGAGAAGATCGACAATAAGAGCAAACATTTGGCAGCGGCACTTTCGGTTTCGGACGGTTTGGACGGTGGTGGTGGTAGCTTGCCAGAAGAACACGACTCCTGTCTACCGGGCGCATCTTCGTTCGTCAGATCAGATCGCGACGACATTACTATTTCTCTTCCTTGATACGACGAGAACGCGAAGGCTTGGAGGAACCTTTGGATGATGATGATGATCACAATGATACATGCCGTAGATAAATTGATTCGTCCGTTCATTTTTGTAACCTATGAAAAGGACGCCGCTACACGGGCCGGGTCTGGATACGATGTCATTAATGGTGCAGCACCAGGTGCTATATGCTTCTTTGCGGGAACTGCTGAGAAGAACAGAGCCAGCACTCTGCGGATCAAGGAGGAGATCAAAAGAACACACCAGATCAGATCGCGACGACATTATTATTTCTCTATCTCGAGACGACGAGGACGCGAATGCTTGAAGGAACTTTTTCATGAGCATGATGATGATGATGATGATGCTACGTAGCGACGAGTCAACGCAGTCCATCAGCCAAGCTTCGCACTTATCAAGGAGAGTACTGACGAGTTGGGTTTGATCGACTAGTAGATTAGGATGAATTGTTAGTAGCATGCAAAAGAAGACGAAGCAGCCGAGAAAGAAGATAATCCAATCCGTCTTATCAGAGCTCTACTACTACTAGTGGAGAGATAATAGTCTCCCCATGGCGATCCATAAATTTCCTCAGTTTCCAAATACCAACTAGAAATAGTAATGTCGACCCAAGCTTCGTAGCTCATAGTACTTGTTGTATTTAGCTTTATGTTTGTCACAATCTATGACTCGGAAAGACGATGCTCTCAGGCACTGGTTTCTTTGGTGTTGGGGATACTGTCGGGACGTTGGTTGGTGTCGTCGTGGGATTCAGTGTATAAAGCGGCTCCGGATTGGGTCTCCAAGGACAGATACCACCGATACTAGAAATGCTGGTACTGGTGGTCCTGGAAGTAGTAAAATTCGTCCAAGCCGTTGCTGTCGAGAAAGGATTCGTACAGTTACCGCCGCCTTCTTGGCTATCTTCGTCGAGAGAAGTAGCATATTCCACCATTTCTGTAAATACCGATTCAAAGTCTTCTAGTTTGGGAGGCAACCGAGCAAGGGCATCACTTGGACAGTAACATTGGTTAAAATCGCAGGGCGGGGACACCAAAAGCCCGCGTCGAGATACCAAGCGAGGATTTGATAGGTTTTCGTCGTCGTCGTCACCACGAATAGGAGTGGAGGACTGGAATCGGCGAGTTCTTTCAGTAGCAGGTGGTGGTGGTATCACGAAGCGTTTTTGTGGTTGCTTTAAATCATCGTCATACTCTTCATCTTCCAAGTGCTCATATCGTAGGTGGCGTAGCCTAATGCCGTCGTCGTCATCATCAACTTCAAAAGAGCGCTTTCGGTGTGTCATACTGCGCTCGACTTCATAGACATTTTCGTCAGTAATCGTATCCCAAAACAAGCCGTCGCAAAGTGTTTCTTCTTCTTCTTCGTCGTCGTCGTCGTCGTCGTCGTCCAGATCGGGCGTAGTCGTAGTTGCAGCATCTTGGCCATCAGGTACGAGTCCACGACGACATCGACGGACTGTGAGAAATAGCGCTTTAATCTCCACATGGTCGTCGCCCTCTTGCTTAGTAAGCTTCTTGTCGACTTTCTTTTGAAGCTTGTGAAGAAATTTGTCGGAATCCAAAAGCTCCGAGTAGACAAGAACTCGTCCCACTGGATCACAATATTCCGCGAGTAGTCCATTGTACGAAGAAAGAAAGAGCTCTTCCAACGCTTGAATGGCAGGATCCAGGTGATCATCCTTGGAATCGTCTTGGGATGATTTCTTTCTTGCTAGTGCTTGTAGTATATCATCGTTGCCATCTTCATCTTCCTCGTCGTCACTGGGCGGGCAGGTAAAGAGTCGGTTCCACGAAGAGGCCTTGAGAGACATGGTTATTGTAAGTTTGGAACGAAAGTACTGGTACTCGCCATCCAGGGCGTCGTCGTCGTCGTCGTCGTCGACATTCGTGTCAACATTGCCATTAGGACACTCGACCGGAACGGGATTCAATTCTACGACACACAGCAACAGCGGCATCAAAAACGAGGATGATGATGAGGCTGATGATGAGGCTGATGATGAGGCTGATGATGATGCCGATGTTGATTCCTCCGTCGTCATGATGGCCATTGAGGATTGATCAAAGAACTCTTGGAATTCTTCCACCGTTGGTCCTCGTTTTTGATCTTCTGAAATCGTATCCACATTCGGACATAGACAGTTCAAAGGCGAAGTATTGTGATTGTTGAAGATCGACCTCGTGGTGGTACTTCCTGACTGATCATTCGTCCCCATATTTGTCGTCGCCATCATGCTTGTTCCATCATGGAATAAAGTCTGCAGCGGATCGCATCCAATACAAGTTCCCGTCACGGTAGTGAATAAATCCAATGTAGTGGTGGCGGAACCGATTGTTGGCGCTCGTGATGGAGATGGAGATTGGCTACTACTACTACTAGACGACGACATCGACGAAGATGGAGCCATCGTACTAGTAGGAGCTGTAGTAGCATGTAGCCGACGCCTTCGTCTCTTCGCCTCATCATCTTCATCTTCATCTTCATAAGTAGTAGTGGCCGTAGAAGTAGACGTAGGCGCAGAGGATGGAGAATCACTGGAATACACCAATGGTGGTGGTGTTTCTGTCGATGGACATTCATCATCATCATCATCATCATCATTCGTAACTTTGGGAAATTGAATCGAAACACCAGTGACTAGTCGATGTAGTGGATCGCATATTTGAGGATTCAACAAATTGATTTGATTGTACACTTCCATGAATCGTTGTTCCAAAAGACTTGGAGTTGTTGTCGTCATCAATGTCATGTTGTTATTGTAACTGATCGTCAAGACTAATTTCGCAGTAAAGACAGTAGTGGGCTCCTCTTGTGGTTGCGTGGACGTCGTCGTAGTAGAAGTAGTAGTAGTAGTAGATGATGGTGATGATGATGATGATGAGGCCGCACATTCAGGAGCAATATCGACTTGTGTGATACTCAATATTTGTTGAATCGCTGGTGGTGGTTTTATGGGTTCGTCTTCGGGTTCTTGTTCAGGTTCTGGTTCGTCTCCTGGTTCGTCTTCTGGTTCTGGTTCGTTTTCTTCTTCTTCTTCTTGCGGAAAAGAGATAGTTGTATTCGGGGACGCTCGAGTATTGATACTACTAGTAGATGATGCTGATGATGATGATTCTGTGGATGATAGTGATGATGCACTCCCGCTTGAGGTTGTAGTAG
The DNA here is from genome assembly GCA_956465555.1 of Nitzschia sp. pyKryTriq1. Lineage (NCBI taxonomy): Eukaryota > Bacillariophyta > Bacillariophyceae > Bacillariales > Bacillariaceae > Nitzschia > Nitzschia sp. pyKryTriq1. Next base: position 4,729,522 of record OY101115.1, read on the forward strand.
TAGAGGTCGTCGAAGGAGTGTCGCTGGTAGTGGTAGTGGTAGCAGTAGTGGAAGTAGTGGTTGTACTACTGCTACTGCTATCAGCATCCGTGCGATCCAGTGCCACTGGAAAGACTGGAAATGAAGTGGTAGTACCAGTACCAGGACCAGTACCAGTACTTGCTTGTTGTTCGGTCCTTCGTCGTAGCTGGCGCTGTCGTCGTCGTCGATGTCGTCGAGTAGTACCACCACTAGTACTAGTACTAGTACTAGTAGATGATGATGCATCGACTTGTAGCGGTAGCTGTTGTTTCTGTTGTTGTTGTTGTTGTTGTAACAATATTGTCTGAAATAGCTCCATAAAGGCAGCTTGGGTCGGTCCAATCTTGCAATCACAGTAGTTATTGCTGCTGCTGCTGCTGTTGTTGCTGCTGTTCTCGTTCTCGCTACTAGTTGCTTGGTATCCGCCGTCGCCGTATGCCGTTGTGTTGTTTGCTTCATCAAAATCAACATTATCATCATATTCATCATACTCATTTTCCGTACTGTTATTGTTGGAGCCAGTATCATTATGATCGTCATCATCATGATAATTATCTTTTATATCCTCCACAAGGAAGAATAGTTCGGGAGTTCCTTCTTGAATCGTTGTAAAGTTGCGACAGTTGAGAGATGCCAACGCTCGTGTTCGAAACAAGTAGGTGTAGTTGAGGGGATAGTCAAAAGTAGTTGACATAGTAGACATAGTAGACGTAGCAGTCGACGTTGATTTGACCAGTCGAGCACTTTCAATGAATAAAAATTGCGAGTCTGGTTGCAGATAGGAATCACGTCCGCATCGTTCATCATCCTCCAGTGATAATATTTGATACGTCAATGCCAACGTTTGCTCGAGCAGTATTGTCGTTGGATGATAATAAATATCATTCGTCTTTTGCTGTTGTTCATTCTCATCATTCTCATCATCACCATCACCATCATTATCAGTAGGAAGGACAGGTAGTAGTAGACTGCTCGGCGTGGTAAGAACATTCATCAAAATGTACGTTTCAAACAAGGCGGCCGTGCGGCTCGATAGATCTTTGGGTAAAAAAGAAGAAGAAGATGAAGACGACGACGACGAATAAGAGGATGACGATGATTCTTCCATCATCTTTCTTCGCGTCGAGGACGAAGATGCCGACGACGATGATGACGACGATGATGGAAGGGCCGTCGTCGTTGCCGTAATCTTCATTGTAGTAGTAGTAGTATCATCATCATCATCATCATCATACTTCGCCCAAGAGGCATGATCATTGGCACTTGTAAAAATAGAGGCAGTACCAGTACCAGTACGAGTACGAGTACCGGTACTCGTAGTGGCAGAAGCAGCAGTGGTAGTAGTAGCAGCATTGGCGGCCGATGCTATCGGGAGAGGTGCAAGCGGAGATATGCGTACTATTACTTGTAGCAGCAGCATCAGCAGCATCACCATGCGCAACAACACCCAAGATGGACATGGTGACCCAACAACATCATCAACATTCATCATATCATTTGTCCTTGTTGTTGCTGCTGCTGGTGTTGTTGTCTTCATGAAGATGATGATGATGATGCTTGTAGTAGTAGCAGTAGTAGTAGTAGACTTTCGTGGCTTGTTGTTTTCGCAGTATCGTACGACGAGGATAGAAGATGATGATTGCTTTAGCTAGTAGTAGCCCGTAGGGTATGAGTACACTAGCTAGTAGTCGTAGAGGATGAATGAATGAATGAATGAATGAATAGATGGGTTGTACTTGTATGTACCGGTGCTGCAAGAAGATGAATGAGGATGTGTCGGAAGCCCGCCGCTGCATGGTCCTATGACACAACAAGAACCACAACAACACCATTGTTATTATTTCGCGCCATTTTGGAAAATCGAAAACGACAGAAAGTGGCGGGAATATTCTCAAAGAAGTCGTGTGTAGATGTGCGTGTTGTGCAGTTACGTACTGTAGTGAGGCAGGCGCGGCGGCAGAGTTTCTCCGGATGTCCGGCAAAATAGTATTCTTTCCAGCAGTCGTCGTGAAGAACGTTTTGGCTCTGCAACTACTACTACAGGTAATAGATCTATCTACTACTTCGCAAATATAAATCAAAGAACGAATAGAAGTGGTAGTAGTACAGTAGCGCTGCGAGTAGACGACTACAGATAGACTAGTAGTACTACTATTTTGGAAAGAAAGGGGAAGATATTATGTTCGTACTTGGTCGTGGGGGCGACGTGATCATCACAGACTGGTGGTGGTAGTAGTATGATACTACTGCTCTATACGCCTTTTCTTGATGAACTAGAGGTGAACATTCAACCTGAAGAAGGAATCAATCGATAGATAGATACATAGATATTCCATCAACAACGACGGAACATGAAGGAAGGATAAGACATGGTGATGAAACACGTTTTTGTTCCGCTCGTTCTCAGTAAGCGTAAAAGAAGAATGGAGGTCCTTTTTCTTCTTCGATCTGCCGGCAGTAGTAGCTAGACATTGGTCTTGTAGTACTTGTAGTAGTAGAAAGTAGCGTAGCGTCTCGTCTTTTCCAATATGGCCGTCCAGCAATCGTAGTTCTTGTTGTTGTTTCCGTCATTCTTCTTTGTAGCGGTGTTATTTTCGACATTCCAGCTGAATGGTAGTTGTTAATTGTCCACATTCCCGCTGAACGCCAATATCAGCAGCACCGGCAGAAGAAGAATCAAGAACCACAAAACACATCAGTCGGACACAACATCATCGCATATCCAGTCGTCGAGGCGGATGCATCGAAAGTAGTAGTTGGACCTGCGTGGCTCTCCTTGTAGTCCATCCATACGTTCCCGAATTCCTGAAAAAATAATGATTGATTGGTCTTGCACTCGAACAATAATTAATCAACATATGTACTAGAAGCGGCCGTATCACCACCGCCTTGGCTGGTCGATTCCGAAACGCTTTCTTTTGGAAAGACATACACATCAGCGGATTGCTGTGCCTCTTTGTTTGTGGATCATGATGATGATGATGATGATAGGCATCGGCTTGGGATACAATAGAAGACTTCTTTACTCCATGGCATGGTATAGCTGCGTCCTCTCGTCATTGACCGCCATTACGATTTCTTGATCTCCATGTGTTTGCTTCCGTCATATCGATATCGATATCGATATCGCAACGAATGAATGAATGAATCAATCAATCAATCAATGAATCAATCTCGCCTTGCCATTGCTTGTTTGTTTCTTTACTTATAGAAAAGACCAGGTAGAGCAATAATGCAAAAGTTTCATGTTACGGCGCACGCATGAGCATGGTGATGATGACGATGATGGTGATGGTGGTGATGATTTTGTGGCAAGAAAAAGTATCCGTTGGCATTGACGATTATTCGTATGTCACACTCCTCCACTACGAGGGGTGACGCATCGACGGGCGGAAATGGGCAGGCGCGAATATTCATCTCAGTGACTTAATACATTCAATATGATAGAAAGGCGATGCGGGCGTATTCATTTTTTTTCACTTTTTTTCACTTTTAAACTATGTAGAATTCCTACCACACTCTACGAAGGACCTCGAATCAATCTCGACTGAATCTCGAATCTCTGCTGGCGCGCAACGCATCCATTCGATAGTTCTCAACCATCTCGCACAGTCAGTTTGAGCAAGGTTTGAGCGACGAGTGAGTCGAGTCGTCGTACTGTAGTCGTACCGTATGTCGTCACATTGCTCCTTCCTTGGGCCGGAGGCTATATCCCTTGTCGTTGCCGCTGCCGTAGACTTGTAGCGCGAGTTCGTAGAGTAAGTACATACTGACTGTACTGTACCAGGTACAGTAGTATACCGATTTGGATATCGAAGTACAATTTTATCTCCCTCTTATTATCCATCCCAACTTGCCAGCTAGCTCAATCATGGCAGCCTCCATCCGTCTTCTTTGGGAGGGCAGTGGAATGGGGGATGGGTCTGGCCAAGAACGGATGGCTACTTAGTAATTCATGATGTAAAATATCATGGCTTATATGTTTTTTCCGCCCGTTGCGAGATTATATATGCCACTAACGTTGTCTCGCTATCAACCCACGTCAGCACTTCCTTCTTCAACACAGCCTGCAAATACCAATTCACGTCGCTCCGACACAGGCGTGTGTCGTTAGTTGCATAATGTTCGCTTCACGCGCACGCCCGGCGAGCTTCTGGCGAGTCAGTCCCCTGCCTCGGACTACAAGTCCGAAATCGCCAACAAGGATCAAACAAGCAAGCTCTCCTCGCTTGCCTTGCTTCTCTCATCCCGACGCCTGACTGCTTCCAACACAACCATTGTATCACCATCCTCCCTATTATTCGATAATAACTAGAAGCATCATCATTATTGACTTTCGAAACAATGGCAAAGCAGTCATCATGGTGGCAGAAGAATGAAGAAAAAGGAAGACCGATCGCTGTAGCGACGCCCGTTCCAACAGCTCCCACCGCCGCTGCTGTAAACGTTGCTGCTGGAGGAGCTTCGACACCATCATACTATGTTCCAGCACCCAATGGCAACAATCATGTTCCACATAATCAGATGCAACAAATGATGCAGATGCAGCACCATACTACGATTGGACAAACACTCGAGGGAAGCATGGGTCAACGCACTTCCACACACAAGATGTTTCTCATGTTTCAAGTCATCGCGGGCTTTACGGGGATCAACAACTTGGTCGCCCAGGTCATCGCCATGACGTATCCGGGAGATATTGCCATGGAAATCGTGTGTCGATGCTACCTGATTGGTTTCTTTGCTTTGGCGACGCTCAATGAAATGGAACGAATGCCGATGCTTCGAGAGTCGCCCATTCTCTCCAACTTTGTCGGACGTGGCGTCTTTTATTCCTTTTTGGGAGTGCTTGGACAGAATCTATACGATGTGGGTTACGACAATCATTATCGAAGAAATTCAAACTACAGTGGCAGCAGCAGTAGTAGTAGTAGTTATCGCAGTGGAGACTACAATGGATACTATGGTCCCCGCATGCCGTCCACAGAAGACTTTGCCGAATGGTACATTTGGATGACGAGCTTCCTCATGTTTAACGTCGGAATTATCTACATGATCATGGGCGCCTTGTGCTTGCAACAGAAATTACATCGATTACAAGAGCAATATCAACAGAGTCAATTCCAGGCTGCCCAACAACGAAATGGCGTCGTAGCGTCGTCGGGAGGAGGTTGCGGTCCTTTTTGGCCTTGATGATGAGTTGATGATCATGATCATGACTACTACTCGTACTAGCTAGTAGTTCTACTTCTTGATCATGAGCAAGAAAAGTCGTACTAAGAACCAAAGAATAAGTATGGCGATCCATAAATTTACTCAATAAATAGTAGTAGTGCCAACCCCACTGTAGCTCATAGAGTCATAATCTATGACTCGGAAAGACTATGCTCTCATGCACTGTCCAAGCCGTTGCCGTCGAGAAAGGATTCGTACAGTTACCGCCGCCTTCTTCGCTATCTTCGTCGAGAGACGTAGCATATTCCACCAGTTCTGTAAATACCGATTCAAAGTCTTCCAGTTGGAAAGGCCGCCGAGCAATGGCATCACTACTTGGACAGTAAGTAACATTCGTCGTGGTCACCACGATTAGGAGTGGAGGACTGGAATGGGCGAGTTCTTTTAGAAGCAGGTGGTGGTGGTATCACGAAGCGTTGTTGTGGTTGGTCTAAATCATCGTCGAACTCTTCGTCTTCCAAGTGGTCGTATCGTAGGTGGCGTAGCCTAATGCCGTCATCGTCATGATCAACATCAAAAGAGAGCTTTCGGTGCGTCATACTGCCTGCGCTCGACTTCATAGACATTTTCGTCAGTAATCGTATCCCAAAAGAAGCCGTCGCAAAGTGCTTCTTCTTCGTCGTCGTCGTCGTGGTCGTCGTGATCGTTGTCTGGGTCCAGATCGGCCGTAGTCGAAGTTGCAGCATCTCGGCCATCAGGTACGAGTCTACGACCCTCTTGCTTAGTAAGCTTCTTGTCGACTTTCTTTTGAAGCTTGTCAAGAAAATTGTCGGAATCCAAAAGCTCCGAGTAGACAAGAACTCGTCCCACTGGATCACAATATTTCGCGAGTATTTCGGCCATGTACGACGAAAGGAAGAGCTCTTCCAACGCTTGAACGGCAGGATCCAAGTGATCGTTTTTATCGGAAGAATCATCCTTGGAATCGTCTTGGGATGATTTCTTTCTTGCTAGTACTTGTAGTACATCAACGTTGCCATCTTCACCTTCCTCATCATCACTTCATCTTCATCTTCATCGTCAATTTCACCCCCATCATTAGCAGTAGTAGTGGCAGTAGACGTAGACGTAGGCGCAGAGGATGGAGCATCAGTATGATACACGCGAACGACCGGGTGGCTTCTTGAAGTCATCCTTCTCAACATCGATAACGGTTTCCGTCGTTGAGAGCATCATCATCCGGCGTTTGGCCGGGGTCGTGGCTCACCATACAAACTAGCATGCTAGAGAACATCCGCGAGACTGACTGGGATGGCCGTGACGGTAGTTTCGGAATCTAAACCATACCATACCTGGATAGCTGGTTCTCAAGATGGCCCGTATTGGTAGAGTCACGAGTTTCGAAGACGTAGCGAGCCTCGGCACCCTCGCCTTGGAATTATTGAAGCAGCTCCGACATGGTCGTGCGTTGTACTACTACTTGTTCCGAGTCCCAGGAGTCATTTTGTTGCTAATGAGCGGCATGAATTTCATTATTACTATTGAAAGAAGACTCATCTTTGGCAGGGATAACTGAGTTATCATCATCCGTCCGCTTCTTATTGGTGTGATTGATGCGAGACATGAGACATCGTCAAAACGGGCTCGTCGTCGTCCTCAAGAAGTCTTTACTTTTAACGCACGCCGACACCTTCGTGTTCCTGCATCCACCACCAAAATAACAAAAGTAGTAGCAACACAACCAAAGCGGCATGTCACATCAACTGGAAACATTAGTTTAGTTGTTGTTGTCGCTACAAGTAGACGACTACTCTAGTAGTAGCAATAAAAGAAGATCGCCCGACCAGCGACAACAGCTAGCGCCATGGTCCATGGTTGTTGTTGTTGTTGTTGTTGTTGTTGTTGTTGTTCGTTGTTCGTTGTTCTTTTTGATATCATACGTCACGTCGTTCTCTCTCGTTGCGGGTATCTTGGGGGAAGTTTTGATTGGGCATCGAGAGACGGCGTGGAGAGACAATAGTTTGGATTTACGTTCGTTGTGCTGTATGCGCGCGACAACAACGAACGTACATAAGTAGGTAAGTCCAGACTAAAAACGTACCCATGAGCCTATACCTCTTAGGTACGACGGAGAAGGTTTTGGAGAACAAAGAAAAGAACAATGCTGATGTCATCTGTGATTTTGATTGGCGAACATGCATGACAGCGTCTGTCAGCCGTCACATCGAGGTCCGGCTTTCCAGTTATTCCGGAGTTCGTGTGGTGCTTCCGCTTCGTCTGCTTCCTTCCTTTTGCGCGATGTAAAGTAGATTATCCGCGCCGAGACTTTCGCGTTCGCTCATCTCTTTCATCGTCACACGACGACGGAGACCTCTTATTCTTTCGTCTCTACCGTATTCTTGGGGTCGGCACTTGCTTCTATTATCAACCCACCTTCCAATACAACCACGAATAAAGGAGCACAGCACCATCGTCATCGTCATCGTCATCGTCATCGTCATCGTCATCGTCATCGTCATCGTCATCGTCATCGTCATCGTCATCGTCATCGTCATCGTCATCGTCATCGTCATCGTCATCAATCATGACGAAAGAAGACCTTACCAACGGCAACCACTATGACAACAGCTGGGAGCCGCGGATTCAGAGGTTAATACTCGAGCGGCTTGCGCAGCACAACGAGAACAAAAAGAAGCAGCTGCAGCAGCAGCAGCAGATTGACGATGATGGAACTACGAGTAATGCGTCTCAGCATCAGCAGGCGCGACCCTTCATGGTGGCCATTGTAGGAGTTCCGGGAACGGGCAAGAGTATTTCGTCCATGCTGCTGGCGCACTCGCTCGACGAAGCGGGCGTTCCGACCATGATCATGCCGCACGACGGGTATCACTTGCCGCTCGAGCAGCTGAAGCAATTTCCGGATGCGGCCGACAAGCTGTATCGACGAGGAGCACCGGATACCTTTGATCCGGCCTCCTTGCAGCGCGATTTGGATCGTATTCGGAATAATCCTCTGAGAGAAGAGGGCTTGATTATGCTTCCGGGATTTGATCATGCGAGGGGCGATCCCGAGCCGGACGCGCATGCCTTTGATAGGCACAACCATCAGGTCGTCATTTGCGAAGGACTGGTAAGTACTCGTACACAGTACTCGTATATAATATGGTTGCTGGTTGCATATCATAGTGCTGGTCGGCGCGACGTACGTCTCACATTCTACCTTATTCCATTTCTTTCTTTTATAATAGTATCTACTTTACGAACAGGAGGGTTGGGAAGAAATCCCGTCCTTTTTCGATCTCAAAATATTCATTGAATCCAACGTCGAGAATTGTTTGGAACGTCTCAAAATACGGAACCTTGCCATTCCAGGATACACGCCCGATGAGATTTTGGTACGGGTCGACAAGGTAGATCGGGCCAATGCCATGACGGTATTATCGACGAAATCCAATGCCGATTTGGTCGTGGAAAGTATAGTCGCCAAACCGACCCGGATTGAAGAAGATAATCAAAGTCAACATTCGGGATCTGGATTTGGCGGTGGTCGACATAGTCGTGTCCCATCCATGGAGGCACTCAACTTGATTGTCACGACCAACATGTCGACGGCCGAACTCGAACCGCATGGGATTTGGGACTCGCATGCCATGGATGCCATTTTTATGGACGATGAACCATTGCAACCCATGGGACCGATCATTGGAACATGGGAAAAGGAAATGGCACAACAAATTCGAATGAAAATGCAAGAGAATCCAACCCAACGTCCGTTTTTGGTAGGATTAGGTAAGCAGCCGCAGCAGCATCAGCAGCAGTATGGATAGAGCATGGATAGCTGGATGTATGGATTGTCTGTTGGGTTATTTATCTGATTGATTGACTCCTCACACTCTATTACTACGTTTGCGACTTATCTATATTCGTTTGATACGTCATACGATATCAGTCGGTATGCCAGGAAGGTAAGCAACAAGAAGCAATCAATATAATTCGACTCGTCGTCGTCGTCGTCGTCAGTGGATTGGCTTGTAGCTAGACTACTTGACTTGACTTGACTTGTCCAAACGGCGTCTCACTCGCACGCACTCACTAACTAACTTTTGTATTTGTGCTCTCTTGTTCTTGCTTGTTTTGTATCGTATCCTATCATATCTTATCTTATCGCGTCATGATGTATTCGAACAGTGGAAAGTCCGCAAGCGTTTTCTTGTTGGCGAATGAATTGGAACAAATGGGGTTCATGAGGTAAGTTCGTAGGAATGCTGAATCAATCAATCACTATTGAGTGACTGGCTCGAAGTCAACCCCTCGCCAGCGTATCATCGTCATGGACTTACTCAATTCGTCCCGTTCCGTTTCGTTCCTTTCCTACCTCTACAACCCCCTCTGCTTCTACTTGTGCTTGTGATTCGACACTCTGTTTATTACGACAACCACAACCACCATTCAACAACAGTATGACCATGCCGCACGATGGATACCACTATACCATGGACTACCTCAAGTCGTTTGCCAATTCCGACGATGCCATTTATCGACGTGGGGCTCCAGATACCTTTGATCCGGCAAGTCTCTATAGAGATATGGACCGAATTCGTAATAATACATTGAACGAAGATATGATCCGAGTACCAGGATTCGATCATGCCAATGGAGATCCGACACCCGATCAACACATTTTTGATCGAAATCATCATCATGTTGTCATTTGCGAAGGACTTTACTTGTTGCACGATCAAGATGGATGGGAACCCATCAAGGATCTTCTCGATTTTTCCATCTTTATGGAATCTGATGTCGATATTTGCGTAGAACGGGTCAAGATTCGTAATCAATGCATTCCGGGATACTCACCCGAAGAAATTGTCGAGCGAGCCGAAAAGGTGGATCGGATCAATGCCATGACGGTATTGCATTCCAAATACCGAGCGGATGTGGTAGTAGAATCTACCGCTACCAAGAAACAAGACAAACAGTAAACAACAAACAAATAAATAAATGAATAATAATACTGCGCAACCAGCATACTGAGAAAATCTACCAAGCACACACAAACGCATCGGGAGAAGAAAGAAGAAGCAGCAGCAGGAGGGCCCGCCCGACTACATAATTTCGGATCCGTTTCGACACATGATTTTACTGTACGGGTACTCGTAGTGGTAGCAGTAGCAATCACTACTGTAGTGCGGGCAAGTATTATTGGCCACGGTACTCGACTTCGACGACGACTCTATACATCTACGTTGTCCGAACGAGCGAAAGAAAGCTAGCTAGAAGAAGCTTCCATTCCCAAACCATTGATCTGCTAGTAGTAGTGCCATCCTTGATCCATGATCATAGCAATGATTTCCGTATCGCAGCCTGCCTTTGGCCAACAGCACTTCTTCGTCTTCTACGCCTACTACAACATAACTCTCTAGTAGTAGAGCTACTACTAGATAGAGCTGGATCTTCAAAGCTCGTCCTGTCGATCCACCATTGCCATTCTTTCAAAGCCAATCATAATTAAATGATCACCCGACAAAAACGGAGTAGTAGTACTTGACGAACTACTTCTGGGAGTTGAATGGAGTGAGTACTTGACGAATTACTTCTGGGGTAGGATGGAGTGAGTGTGGGTTCGAGAGAAGAGAGATTGCGGTACATCCTAGAAGCAGGGTGTCGTACTGTTGAAAACTGAGATGCCACAGGCTGATATCAAGGTACGTATCATCACGCTTTCGCAGTCTCGGTTGATCAGAACAAGATTGCTGACGATGTGGCGTGGTGGCCGGATGAGACCTCTTCACCCGCACGGGATGTCCGCTCAAAGCACAAACCGAGTATTGTATGATGCAGTAAAGTAGAGTATAGAATGAGCAACGATTGCTGCTGCTGCCGATATGGTTCTCGACTATGACAAGATGGTGCATGACAGGAGGATGAAGACAACTACTGAGATTGGCTTGAGCCAAGGATGAGCGGCAGCGCTCCATAAAACAATGGAACCGGCCGGCGCGGGCGAAAGGCCGGCAAGCGCATTTGAATTATAAAAACTTAGCGAAATCCGGCCGGCGGGCGCGTATACCTACAAAATCACTCAACATAACTTTATACAATTTGAATATAAAATACTTAAAGATCGGCTGCCGTTTTCCGTATCACTTCCATGTGGTGCACCGGATGAGCTTTCCTCACTTTTCGCCGTCTCGCTCAATTTTGTGTCGAGAATAATAATCATCGACACTCCTTTGGATAACAATAACAAAGACAACGCTCCTGCAATATCTGTATGGTAGCGTCATCAATCAATCTTGCTTTTTAAGTCCACCGCTTCGTCCAAAGCGCCTTCCTTTCATCTCAAGAGCAGCTCTGAATCCCTGAATGCAAGACAGCCTACGTCGACGAGCCAGCATGGGAGGACAAACCAAATACAGTCGGAACACTCGTACCAAAGAAGCGCTGCGTACCAGCATGCAAAACACACCGAGATATGGAAACAAAGCTTGTAACTTATGCGAACGGGGCAGATATCCTGACGATCTGTCGTTCAAAGTCAGCAAATACAAGACTTGTGGCGACGTGCACCTCGAACTCTCTCTCATCGACCCGTCCAAGGCGACGTGCGAAGCCGGCCAAGACGCCTACCGAGATCTCTGCTGTCCACAGAGCAAATTCGAGCTACCTTCGATCAAATTCCCCGCTATATCCGTCGCGACAGGTCTCTTTCTCTTTTGGATCTTCACTCGGAAGCTTCGAAAGGTCCAATCTGCTTCCGGGGGCGAAGATAGTAGTGACGAAGAAGAGGGCAAGAAATATCAACGGATGAAGGATGATCAATCCAACGGCAGTAAACGAAGGAAGAGATCCAAGTCGCGAGAGCGAAGCATGCAAAGGACCCGCTCCAAGGAATCCAAATTCTCCAGCAAAGTCTCCAAGTCGAGCACCAAGAATTCTTGCGCAACAACGGTCAAAGGAAG